>JARYGA010059791.1:0-50000 GCA_030545235.1 Helianthus tuberosus
TAAGATAAACAATTATATTATTAATAACGAGTACTAATAATATAAATCCGCTCATGATCATAAATATAATTATGATCCGTTTCGCACATCGTTCGTAATTACCAGTCAAACTAGTTAAGTGGATTTTAGTTCGTTGCCCACGGTGTAACTTTTACGGGTCAAGACCCGGTCGGTAGCGCTAACTTATCGAACCGGACATAAATATCCAACAAAGGATTTGTGTTTGCCTTTGTTGATTTATGATATTAGGGTTCCAATTTGAGGATCTGGAAGATAAGATTAACTCCTATTATATTGCAGTGGTTGGATGGTGTGTTATATTGTCAATGTTTGTTTTTTTAATATTGTTTATCCACGAAGAGGGTTTCATTGGTGAACAACATTGTTGGGATTAAAGAACAATGGATGGAAGATATATGTCCACAAGTCAAATGTTATGTATATATTGATGGACACCTATTTTCCATCATGATTTGAAATGGGGATGTCCTAAACATAATACAATCCATTGTTGGGATTTAAGAAACAACTTGACTCGAATGTATACTTCTAGATAACCAATTATAATACCAATTATGATCAAAGTTGGGTGACTTTATTGACTAATTGGGTCATATCTCTGAATGAATTTAAAATCTAAAAAAAGACCCCTTCATTTGAAATGCAGACAACAAGTTTCTTCTCAAAAGGATAAAAGGTAACGTGACTAATGTGAGTTGCATATGAAAGTTTAAAATTATAATATATATTTTCCCTAGGGGTGCGCACGGGTCGGTTTGGGTCGGTTTTGATCTAAAACCATAACCATAATTGTGATGTATGTTAATGGATAATCATAACCATAACCTATCAGTTATGGTGGTTATGGTTATTTGGTTTTCAATAAATATGTGCATTAACAATAACTTTATCATTACTATATACACTATGCACATGTGCATCACTATGCATATGTGCATCACTATGCATATGTGCATCACTATGTACACGTGAATCAACATAAATTACAATGTTAACATATTCTTGCAAAATTCTAGCAAACTATGCACATGTACAACAACATGAAGGACCTTATTAACATATTCTGGCAAATTATGCACATGTGCCTAACTGCACATTTGCATCCATATAACTGACCTAATTGAAATAATCTGGCAAAATATGCATTTGTGCATAACTATGCACAATGTTGTAGAAGGCGCTAGTCGGGCGGTGAGGTACAGCCTAGGGATTAATCGGGATTAATTGGGATTAATCGGAATGGGATTTTTATATGTATTTTTTCAAAATTATATATATATACCCAATAATATAAAAATAATACTTCAAAATTCACATAAATACTTCAAGTTTCAGATAGTATGGTTCGATTTTGACCGATTTTGACCAATTTTGACCGCCTAGGACCGCCTAGAACCGCCTAGGACCGATTTTAATCGATTTTGACCGACTAATATTGTCCGATTAATCCGATTTTTGACCGCCTAGGACCGATTTTGACCGCCTAGGACCGATTTTGACCGATTTTTTACTATAGCCGATTAATTGACCGCCTAGCTCAAAATTAGGCAGTAGATGACCGCCTAGCGCCTAGGCGCCGATTAATCGGCCGCCTAGGCCGATTTCTGCAACCAGCACGGGTCGGTTTGGGTCGGTTTTGATCTAAAACCATAACCATAACCATAATTGTGATGTATGATAATGGATAATCATAACCATAACCTATCAGTTATGGTGGTTATGGTTATTTGGTTTTCAATAAATATGTGCATTAACAATAACTTTATCATTACTATATACACTATGCACATGTGCATCACTATGCATATGTGCATCACTATGTACACGTGAATCAACATAAATTACAATGTTAACATATTCTTGCAAAATTCTAGCAAACTATGCACATGTACAACAACATGAAGGACCTTATTAACATATTCTGGCAAATTATGCACATGTGCCTAACTGCACATTTGCATCCATATAACTGACCTAATTGAAATAATCTGGCAAAATATGCATTTGTGCATAACTATGCACATGTTCATTAACATGACTGAGCTTATCAACAGGTTTGCTTCGATAAAAAAAACCCTAACCCTTACCAAATCAAATTTTGTATTACCACCAATCATAATTAACATTAATCAGTAATAAAATTATTATGTCAAATTCTGCACATGTGTATAACTATGCACATGTACAACGAAATAAATGACCTTGTTGACAAATTCTCGCAAACTATGCACATGTGCATAGCATAACTATGCACATGTGCATAGCATAACTATGCACATGTGCATCAACATAAATGACCTAATTAACCTATCCATGCAAATTATGCACATATGCATAATTATACACATTTGCATCAACATGATTGACCTTATTAACCTAATCTGGCAAAATATACATATGTGCATAACTATGCACATGTGTATAACTATGCACATGTACATTAACACGGCTGACCCACAAGTTTGCTTCAATAAAAAACCCTAACCCTTACCAAATCAAATTTCGTATTACCACCAATCATATCTAACATTAATTAGTAACAAAACTACATACAAGAAAACACATAAATACCACATTACATATAGTTCTATCACAACAGTCACCCCTAATCCCTCAAAAATAATATATATCACACAATTTTCACTAGTGCAGATATGAAATGACGATTTAAGCGTCATATTAACATACAAAAATTTGAATCGACGATTAAGCGTCATGTCATCATATAAAAGTGCAAAACAAAGAGTATAAACTTACAAATTCACGGAACGGTGTAGCGACGCTGAATAATCCGATAATAACTAGATTACGTCGAGTCAGTTGGACGTTTGTTCTTCAGATTCTTCCTAATTGTGCCAGAGTGTTCAATGATTATGCTCTTATTGCCCTAATTTCGAGCAGATGACGAATATATGATCGATGATTATGTTCTTATTGCCCTAATTTCGATTATACGACGAATACACGATGAATGGTAAGATTGAGATGGCGAATTTTGGAGATTCTAGTGTGTTGGATGTGAACTGGGATGACGAAGTCTGTAGATTTTTGGAGTGTCGGACGTGAACTGAACAAAAAAGAGGATTTAATTGCTGTTTGAAGTCCAGTAAGAGGAGGAGTGATAGCTAGTTTAATTTTTGTTATGTATTTACAAAATTGCCCCTGTTCATATTGGTTCTCGCGGTTCTCGCAATAAGGGTGGTTCTCGCATGAACCCTACCCTATATATATATATATAGGAACAGGATCTGGAGAGAACGCCTCAAAGTGTGAGAACGGTGAGAATAATTCTCAGCCACAAGATCTTAGTGGTTTGTGGCTAAGATTGATGCGGTGGCATTTTGTAAATAATAGGGGCCTTGTAACTATCAGGAGGGGTAAAATAGGAAGATCCAAACAAAGGTGCATATGCTAATCACATGCCATTTTCCCCATCATATTTAAACGACAATAACTTTTTTATACGTGATTATTTTTCGAAAAAAATTACACCATAAAACTCAGCGTTTTTTTTTTCTTTCCAACGAGTATACTATTGAAATACTTATAAAAAAATTTAACTAGGTTTTATGACGTTTTTCTGAACTGGGTGTTTTATGGCGTTTTAGACTAGTTATTTTTATGGCGTTTTTCTAAACTAGGTGTTTTTATGGCGTTTTAACTAGGTATTTTGTTGGTGCATGTGATGTCTGTTGACTACGTGTATATCAAGTCTTAGGTCAAGATAGGTCATCATAGGAGCTTGATAGTTAGAATTAGGGTTTTATGATGTAATTTTGTTTATATGTACATGTTAGAGGTGATTTCGCTTGTAAGGTCATGATTATAGGTAGTTTCGCTCCAAGGGTCATAGGAGGTTTCGCTTATAAGTACATACATAGGTTTCGCTCATTAGGTAACTTGGAGGTTTCGCTTATTAGTCAATGTCATAAGAGCGAAACCTCATAGGCTATATATAGTCATCATGAGCGAGACCTAGTCATTCAGTCGTGACATTGGAGCGGAACCATCTCATTGCTTGTGTAACGGAACTCTGTCAAAATCAACTCAGAAAGCAATAAAAGAGAAGGAATTGAATAGGAAAAGCTGTGTAACTTCATTTACGTTGATTCCGCCTTCGTATGTGAAGATGAACGTCCTTGACTAACTTTTCAGGGTCACAAAACGCTCCAACAAGTGGTATCAGAGCTTCAGGACGAGGAGTTCATACTACTACAGCTGATTCGACAAAATTCCCTCATTTCTACTCATTTTCTCTCATATTTTTTCTGTTTGAACTGGTTCCTACGGTTGAAACGGCCTGATTTTTGAGTATTACGTGTAAAATACATTAATAACAAACCCTAGAAAGATTCAGGTTAAAATTCGGCTTAAAAATGGTAAAAATTGGGTAAAAACGTGATTTCGCTTTTTCGAACATCAAAGGTTTCGCTCTTTCGGTCATCTCGCTTATACGGACATTAAATTGTTTGTTTTCGCTGATAGGGACATATTCTGTTTTCGTTGAAAGGGACATTAGTTGTGATTTCGCTCATATAGACATTAAAATCAGATTTCGCTTTTAGATCATTCCTGATTTCGCTTATTCGGACATTCAGCTGATTTCGCTTATAGTGACATTGAGTAGTTTCGCTCTTTTGGACAATACTTAGTTTCGCTTATCTGAACATTACTGTTCCGCTTATTTGGACATTATCACTTTCGCTTATACGGACATATTGATATTTCGCTTTTCTGTCACACAAAATTGATTTCGCTTTTCTGTCATACAAGCTGATTTCGCTTTTGTGTCATTGTTTTCCAAAATTACGAAAATTTTTCTAAGTGATTGTTGATTTTTGCAGGTACACTCAAGATGGATGACATATTCTTGAACCCGTTTAGCGATATGTACGCTTTCGCTGGAAATTCCGGAAACGATGATTCTTCGTCGAGCAATACGAATGAGAATCCGCCGAAAGAGAGGAAAAAGGAAGCTTGGGAATCTGAAAGTGCCTTTGGGACATTCAATAAACCTCCAAAGTTAATGGCTATCGAGGAATACAGTCGGTGGTCAAGAAAGTTTGAAGATTGGTTGATGGCATTTGCATTTCCCAGCTGGAAAAGTCTAAAAAATGGTTATGTTAATGGAAACAAAAATGGTGAAACTCTAACATCAGCTGAGGAGATTGATTCGTTTGTAGCTGAACAAAAGTGTGTGGCTTTGTTGTTTCAGTCCGTCCGGGAGGACATAATCGCTTTGATCGATTATTCAAATGCAAAAGATCTTTGGGAAAAGCTAGAAAAGAAATGTATAGGTAGTGAAGAAATTAAGAAAAACAAAAAGAAACTACTTAGGAAAGAGTTTGATATGTTTGGGTGTTTAAAGAACGAGTCAGTTTGTAAAATGATAGAAAGGTTTGGTCATCTGAAGCTGGAATTAGTAAGACATGATATCAGATATCCTGAAGAAGATCTTATTGACAAATTGTTCGATTCGTTGCCTGACGAGATGGATTGGAGATATTATGCGCTGATGCTGAAGAATACCATCAAAGCACCAGAAAAGTTGACATTAGATTTGCTGATTGACAAACTCGAGAGTCACGAGTTGGAACTGAAAAAGACGTACAAAGTCAATCACTCATCTTACCAGCAGAATTTGGATTTGTATTATCCAAAAAGCATGATGCCAAAAGCAACTTCTCCAAAAACTGCGTTTTCTGCTGAAAATGTGTCCACAGCAAGCAAAGAAAGTCAAAGTGGTCAAAGCAGTGGAAATCACAGTGGTTATCACAGTGGATCTTCATCATCTGCAAGTCATTCTGATGCAAAGAATCGTTTTCAATGCAACATTGCAATAGACTTGAAGAATGCTCAGAATTTTGATGAGGAGTCGGCCAAACAGCAGATGATCTTCCTAGCATCGGTGTTGGAATCGTATGAAGGGTTAGTAGCTGGGAAGATAGGCAACACCAATCTGACGAAAGAAGATTATGATCAGATAGATCCTGAAGAAATGGAACTGATTGATATTCGTTGAGCTATGGCCAGTGTTGTTCGTCGAGCACAGCGTTTCATGGAAATTACTGGCAGGAAGACAATTGGTGGTCCATCTACCAAGCTGGGGTTCGATAAATCCAAGGTGACGTGCTTCAAATGTAAGCAGAAAGGTCACTTCAAACGAGAATGCAGAAACGCATATGCTGATGAGTCAGAGAACCCTTTCAGAGATGATTATTACAAGTAGGCAATTTATCATCAGAATAAATCTGAGCCGCCTAGATTGAAGCAGGTTGAAGACAATAAAGAGAAATCTAGAGCACTTGCGGTGATTTATGATGATGAAGGGTATGATTGGAGTCAAGAGGTTCTACCGGAAGAAGATGCGGTTGGTTACGCATTCATGGCGAAAAATGAACCTATTCCGTGGAAAGACGATAGAACTGAAGAGCAGAAATATGGATACAGAAAAATGCTGGCTGAAAACAGAAGAATTAGAATATCTCGTATCTTTCTGGAAGCGAGGAGAGCAAATAGATGGGATCCGGATAGAGAGTGTTATCTTGATGAATATGGAAATATTGCGATCGATGACAAAACGCTTGATATCGAAGCCATAATCAAGGAGTACAAAGTAGAGGATGATTATTGGCAGAATAAATGGTGGGGAACTGGAGACGAGAAAGAGAAAGAAGAAAAAAAGAGGAAGGAGAATGAAGAGAAAGAGAAAAAGGAAAAAGAAGAACAAGAAAATTCAAAGAAAGTTGATACTTGAGTTATTGACACAACGTAGGAGTTGACTGCAGATAATCTGGGAAAAATGGCTGACAAAGTGCTGGCTGCTAAGGCACTTGAGGTAGACTCTAACTCCGTGTCTGAGTCAAAAAGCCAGGTCAGTTCAAACTTGTCAACAAATGCGTCAGGTAAGAAAATTGATGGAAATGCTGATTGCAAAAATTGCAACAAAGAGTGCAAATTTTGTAACACAGTCACGTATCTCAACGGGAAGAAAGTTGATGATCTGACAGCAAAGGTCAGAAGCGTTGAGAATCAGATTCTTGATCGTGACAAAACAGTTAAAGCTTCAACTGAACGAATAAGAGAATTAACCAGCCAAATTGAAAATGATAAAATTGATCATGACAAAATTAAACAAGAAAATGAAAAGTTAATTCTTGAAAACCGTCATATTTCTGAGAAGTTTGAAAAACTCAAAAGCACAATGAAAGATAATGATGATCGAAATGGTAAAACTTATAAAGAAAATGTTCACCTAAAAGCAGTGCTTAGAGTAAAAGAAGAATCAATCAACCAACAACTGGATGAAATCGCTAAATTGAAACTTAAATTTCAAGAGGCTGAAATTGAAAACGAGCGAATCCAGTTGAAGCTTAACAGTTACAGCTCCGCAAGCTTTGTTTTGCAACACATTAATCCCAAACCCATCGGGAAAGACAAAGCAGGCGAAGATGTGTATTCTGATGGAACTGGGGTGGGTTTTCATCAAGTTCCACCACCTGTTCTTGATAACTACACGAAAAAGCAATCAGGGTTGGTTGAAATTGAAGAAGAAAGTGAAATGAATCTTTCGGATTCAATTGGTGTCACGTTCACATCTTCCAATGACGATAGTGTCCAAAATGATATTGTAAAAGGTGTTGTTGAAAATGTGCTAAAAATGGATAGTGACACTACTGAGGAAGATAGGTGTTTCTTGGATAAGTACCTTCAGAAACCAAAATCCAAAAACAACTTAAGTGATGAACCGGGTCTTGTGATGTACAAGATGGCTGGATCTGATAAGTTGTATTCGGATTCTGAGTTTCCCATTGAGAATGTTAATGTGAAAAAGTTGACAAATGTTTTCAAATTGGTTGAAGTTGAGTTGTCAGAAGTGAACAGTTTGAAACAAACAAAAAGGCAAATGAATTTTGAGAAAGATAAAGCTTACTACAAAAAGCCTGTTGTGCCACCACGTTTTTATAATAACAATCGAAACAATTGGTCGGGTGGTTATAGGGGTGTTAAGAGTTATCAGAAAAAGAGTTTTCAAAACAAAAGTTTTGCTGAAAAGAAGGTGTTTGTGAACGGTTCAAGTTCACTTGCTGATGAAGAGAAAGAGATTTTTTCAAAATCGAATGAAGAGTTCTTTGAGAAAAGAGCTTCACAGTATCAGTCTGAAGGCACAAGTCGAGTTGTTGATACTCGAACATGTTTCAGGTGTAATCAAGTTGGTCACATTGCACGAAAGTGTACCAATGTGAAGCCTAAGACTGAAACTGTGAAGATTCAAAAGAAGAAAGTTGACGAGAAGGGTAAAGCACCAATCGTTGTTGAGAAAAAGGGTGTGAAAAATGACAACATCAAAGTGAAAAATGAACCCGTAAAGAAAGTGGTAACTAAAAATGACAAATTTTACAAGCGGGTTGCATTATCTCAACAAGTTTGGAAACCAAAAACAGAAATGAAAATTCCAACTTCTGAAATGAAAAAGGCTGAAGAATCAATTTCGGTTGATTATGATGAAAATTTTCCACCTCTTAAGGCTGAAAACTTCAAAATTCAAATTGCGAGAGTCAAGGTTACACCTAAGGCTGATGAGGCCTGGGTGGACTCCATGTTCGACTAAACAATTTGAATTGCCGGAGCTTCCTTGATCGCGAAGCATGAATTGGCATCTTTATTGAAGTTGGTTAATTCAAAGTTTGTTATGTGTAGGATCTTCCAAAACTTGTATCCAGATGGATCATGGATAGTGGAGCTTCAAGACATATGACAGGAAAGACTGCGTTGCTGTATGATGTGAGAAATATCAATGGTGGTTATGTGGGATTTGCTGGTCATGAAGGTGGTAGAATTATAGGTGAAGGAACGTTATCCAACGGGATTGTGACGTTTGAAAGAGTTAACTATATTACTGAGCTGGAGAACAATCTGCTGAGTATCTCTCAGATTTGTGACAATATGTATACTACTCACTTCACTGATAAAGAATGTTTGATCTTGAAACCAGGATTTGTTATCCCTGAAGAATGGATTATCATGCGGGCACCTAGAGTGAATGATTTATATGTGTTAGATATGAGTGTAGCAACTACATCTACTGGTCAAGCACATTGTTTTGTTTCTAGAGCAACTGAGAAAGAATCAAGATTGTGGCACCGCAAGATGGGGCATATTCACCTAAGGAAGATGAATCACTTGGTGCACAATGATTTGGTTCTTGGAGTTCATGTCAAAGGTTTTCATCTGGAAGGGGAGTGCATTAGCTGTATTAAAGGCAAGCAGAAGAAAACGTCACACCCTACAAAGCAATTCAATTCAGTTTCGAGACCTTTGGAAAGAATTCACATGGATTTGTTTGGTCCTGTGAATGTCAAAAGTATTACAGGAGATTACTATTGTTTGGTCGTTACTGATGATTATTCCAGATTTTCGTGGGTTTCTTTCTTGAAAACGAAAGACGAAACGTTTGATAGTTTGATGGCGTTGTTCAAGAAAATTGAGAATCTGTACCAACGGCGTATTAAAAGAATTCGTAGTGATAATGGTACTGAATTCAAGAACAGTAAGATGGAAGAATTTTGTGATGAAAGAGGTATATTGCATGAGTTTAGTGCTCCGTACACTCCGCAGCAGAATGGAGTCGCAGAACGCAAAAACCGGACACTAATCGAGACGGCTAGAACTATGCTCGCAGATTCAAAGTTACCGATAAATTTTTGGGCTGAAGCTGTTTCCGCCGCATGCTATACGCTCAACAGGGTTCTCACTGTCAAGAAGTTCAACAAAACATGCTTTGAGCTAATCAATAACCGCAAACCGAATTTGAAGTATCTAGAACCGTTCGGGTCACCCTGTACAGTTATAGAGCCTCATGGAAAGTTTGGTCCGAAGAGCATTGAGGGAATATTTGTTGGTTATGCAAATCCGATGCGACGTGTCTTCGTTCCAAGTGAGAAGCGGATTATTGAAGCTGCAAATGTTGAATGTCAAGGTTATACTATGCCGCCGCAGAATCCAGGAGATTCATGGCGTTATCATTATGACAAACTTTGGGATTCGTTTGACATGAAAGAAGAATCAGAGGAAGATGAAGATTTCTTTGATGAGTTGGATATTTTGCGCGAATACGAGTCACAGCTAAGGTTCCCAGCTGAGTATTCTAGAAGACCACGGGAAACTTCAAATGACGATGAAGCAGGTCTGAGTAATGCTGGTGAACATGATGATGTCCAACAGAATGAAGTTGCTCAGGATAATCAGTCGGTTCAGGATGATAATCAAGAAGCTGAAAATATGCCAGTCTTTGATCATGGTGATTCAGATTCTGAGGGGGAGCAAATTCAGATTTCAAGTCAAACAAACCAAGTTGGTGAACAAGATGCAGATCAGAATGTTACTAATCTGGAGGGAAATGTAGATGTTCCAAGCGGAGTGATGCCGCGAACCTTTTCATATCATCCAGAGGAGTTGATCATAGGAGAATTGCAGACAGGCGTTCGCACTCGAAGACAGATTGATAAAGGGCTTACATGTTTTTATACAAAAGTTGCTCCTTTGCAAACTGAATTCTCATTGAGTTGTTTTATCTCGCAGGTTGAACCAAGAACTTACAAAGAGGCGCTTACAGAAGATTCTTGGGTCAATGCAATGCAGGAGGAACTTAGTCAATTCGAGAAATTGGGAGTGTGGAAGTTAGTTGATTTGTCGGATGGTCATAGGAAAATCAATACGAAATGGGTATTTAAGTGTAAGAGAGATGACAGAGGAGTTGTTGTAAGGAACAAAGCTCGACTCGTTGTTCAGGGATTTAGTCAACAGGAGGGGATTGATTTTACAGAAGTCTATGCTCCTGTAGCACGACTAGAGGCAATCAGAATTTTCCTTGCATTTGCGTCTTGGAAGAACTTCAAAGTATATCAGCTAGATGTAAAATCGGCGTTTCTTTATGGGAAGGTCAAAGAGGAGGTTTATGTCGGACAGCCGTCGGGCTTCACCGATCCAATCCACAAAAACAAGGTCTACTTATTGGACAAAGCGCTGTATGGTTTACACCAGGCCCCGAGAGCTTGGTACGAGACTTTGTCTCAACACCTACTAGCCAACAAGTTCATTCGTGGAAAAGTGGATGCCACTCTCTTCACTAAAGAGGTCGACAGTCATCTTCTGATAGTTCAGATTTATGTGGACGATATAATTTTTGGGTCAACAAACGAGAGTCTGTGCAAAGACTTTGAATCAGTAATGAAGCAAAAGTTCGAAATGTCATCAATGGGGGAGATGAAATTATTTCTGGGACTACAAGTTGAACAACTACCTGAGGGAATTTTCATTCATCAGACGAAGTACGTTCATGATATTCTAGAGAAATTTGGGATGTCAAGTTCTACTCCAGCTGCTACCCCACTTGCAACAAATCATGGGATTCACCCAGATCTCACCGGAGACAGGGCTGATGAAACGTTTTACCGTTCCATGATAGGTTCTTTAATGTATCTAACTGCTTCACGTCCTGATATCATGTACCCAACGTGCCTCGCAGCAAGATTTCAATCTAACCCGAGAGCTTCGCATATGATCATTGTGAAGAGGATATTGCGCTACCAGAAAGGAACTCCTTCATTGGGGTTGTGGTATCATAGGAAAGGCGATTTTACGCTCGAAGGGTATTCCGATTCGGATTTCGGATGCTGCAAAGTCAATTCAAAATCAACAACTGCAGGATGCCAGTTCTTTGGATCTAGATTGGTTACCTGGCAGTGTAAGAAACAAACGTCTGTGGCGCTATCTACATGTGAAGCGGAGTACGTTTCTGCTAGCAGTTGCTGCTCTCAGATCTTGTGGATACAGCAACAGATGCGCGACTACGGTTTGCAGTTTCTTAACACACCTCTTTTTGTTGATAATGAGGCCGCAATAAATATAACAAAAAATCCAGTACATCACGCTAAAACTAAACACATAGAAATTCGCCATCACTTTATTCGTGATTTCTTTGAGAAAAAGTTGATACGAATTGAGAAAATCCACACTGACGAACAGAAAGCTGATTTACATACCAAAGCTTTTGATAAAAATCGGTTTAAATATTTGTTAAAACTGAATGGTATGAAGCTTCTTTCGGTGTCGGATGGAATTGTGGGCGTTGATGAGAGTACTGTTGCAGATGAAGACGAGAAACAATCTGCAATGGTTTGTCGATTTTTTACTTGTTTTGGTATTTAGGGGAGTAGATAGATGTATATAGTTTATTTTTCAGAAAATACAAAAACAGTAAAAAATGCAAAAATACAAAAATACAAAAACATGATAAAATCTGAAAAAGAGCTTGTGTATAAAGGGAAAATGATAGTACATCGGCTAGACAATTACAGTATGCTAAAGATTTGTAAAGTTTAAATGAGTTAAACAGTCTCACTGATGATGTGTCGATAGGTTTTCACACATTTAGTAGATTTATTCGGGATATAAACCTAAAATTTCAAACTTGTGAAATTCGTGGGGAACACTACTTGGATATATAGGTAACCCCTGAAATCTCGTTTGAAAGGTCTCGTATTCTGATATACAGGTTTTTATTCTCAATGATGTCTGGGGTATTATTCCGGGACTTCTGCTGAATGGAAGTTCTGACCTAGTCCTTGGATAATACTTTCTGCATATGCTTGAAACATAGCATAAACCCTCAGCATGCCGATGAAACAATAAAATTGATAGTCGCTGCTGTTGTAGCTAAAAGATCCTCTAAAGGGGACATACCGTAAAGTCGAAGCTGATATCTCTCTGCGTATACGGAAGTATCGACCTGAGATCCCTCGGCCCTCGCATTACCTAATTTATGTACAGATATCATTGTAGTATACTCACCTGTAAGACTTAATATTGGGATTCTGGATACGGGAGTATATTCAAGAGGTGGGACACATGAATGAGCTAAGTTCATAAGACATCTAATTCGTATCCTGAGTAAATTGAAATTTGTGTAAGAATTTAAGATGGATCAGTATATCGACAATCGAGGTGAATTGTTTAAGTCTGAGTATGAAATGAAGCTTAACGGTACTTGTAATTTGTCTGAAAAGCTGATATGATTCCCTGACACGCTCGTCAAAAATATGTTTGTAAATAGTTTATTTTGTTTACTTTCTGCAATTTAAGTTTTCTGTATTTCATTTTTTAGTTTAGAACACTTTATAAAATCCAAAAAGATTTTTCATTTCTGCTTTATTTTCCGACAAACCAAAGTGGAGAGTTGATTGTTGGATTCTCAGATGTTGAAGCAGATGCAGGAGATTCTGGACTGAAGAATGAGGAGAGCTTATCTTGATGAAGTTTGTTTTATTGGAAAGTCAAAACAAGTTCATTAACTTGATACTTGTTATTTTTAGAAAATATTTGAAAATGTTTTTCAAAATCAGTTTGATTCGTCAAATGATCAACCAAGGTCATTAAATTGAACTTGGTAGATTAATTGAGTAATCAGGGTCATTAACTTGGACCTGAATACTTGAATGGATTGCTAAAGCTGATAGTTTGTGATTTATTGTTGAAAAAGATAAGTTTGTAATGATTGATGTTTGAGAAACAGGTTTTGTACTTCATTATTCCCATGGAAGCTAAATGTCAAAGCTTGAACCAGATAAAGACCTCAGATTCTAGCATATTGAGAGGGAGAGTCTGTGAAAGGGGGAGTTTGGATCAACGGACAAATGGAATGCTGAAGATGAAGCTAGGATAAGATTGTGAACCTGTGAAGATAGAATGCTTATAATGTGAAGACAGAGAGTTGGAGAAAAGACCAAGACTGAAGACTCGGAGCTGAAGACTTCGTCAACATCCAAGGGGGAGTCTGTTGGTGCATGTGATGTCTGTTGACTACGTGTATATCAAGTCTTAGGTCAAGATAGGTCATCATAGGAGCTTGATAGTTAGAATTAGGGTTTTATGATGTAATTTTGTTTATATGTACATATTAGAGGTGATTTCGCTTGTAAGGTCATGATTATAGGTAGTTTCGCTCCAAGGGTCATAGGAGGTTTCGCTTATAAGTACATACATAGGTTTCGCTCATTAGGTAACTTGGAGGTTTCGCTTATTAGTCAATGTCATAAGAGCGAAACCTCATAGGCTATATATAGTCATCATGAGCGAGACCTAGTCATTCAGTCGTGACATTGGAGCGGAACCATCTCATTGCTTGTGTAACGGAACTCTGTCAAAATCAACTCAGAAAGCAATAAAAGAGAAGGAATTGAATAGGAAAAGCTGTGTAACTTCATTTACGTTGATTCCGCCTTCGTATGTGAAGATGAACGTCCTTGACTAATTGTCGGTATAGTGCAAGTGTTGGTCCAATTAGAATTGTGTTGGGTATTAAAAAGGTGTTGTCACACCCCGACCACGTAGAACATACAGAACGTGGCGGAAACATCGGGGAGTGTTGTAACAGAATTAATGTTTCAAATCCATGGCAATTGAAGTTTCTTTTTATTGATTAAAAGTGTTACAATGTCTTAACAAACAAAGAAATACAACATAATTAACTAGTCTTGCATCTTTTATTGTCACTAAAGCCCAAGTCTGCCTATGTGTATCTTGATCATCTTATGCAACAGCTCCTGAAAAACACATGTGAAAATAGGTACGTCAGCATAAAAATGCCTGTGAGATACATAGGTTTTGTGAAAATAGGTTTCATGACTTATGTTTGAGAAAATGTTTAGTCATGAACCTTGTAATTTGCTTTGTCTTATAAATCATTTGAAAAACAATAAGATCAGATGATATGTATAAATAAGTGAATAATGTATGGTTAAATGAATAACCATGTAAAATGAGTTTGTATAAGATAAGTTGTTTGTAAATCAATGTCTTGTGAAAAGTATGTTATTTGTATAAAATGTTATATGTATCAAACTGAAATGATTCAAATAACGCTACGATATGTAATACCATACAAACATTTATATATAGGAAGTACCAGCGGCGTATCCACCATGCTTGTATCATATTACACACGCATCGTTACTTAATCACTTAATCAAACCAAACCAACAATGTATGATGTCTATGTCTAGACTAATTGTCAAATGTATTGGATAATATGTCAAAGTGTTTATGTCAAGATGTAAATCATGTAGTGTAAAACAAATGTCAAACATGTTTATGTGTCAAATGTAAATCATGTCAAAATGTCTATGTCAAATGTCCATGTCAAATGTCTTTGTCAAATGTCTTTGTCAAATGTCTTTGTCAAATGTCATGTATGGCAAGTGGAATGTATCAGCTAAACCATATGTAAAATGCACAAAAACAAGGTATTGAAGAAAAACATGGTTTAAATCAAGGTTATGTTTTGTGTAATAAATGCATGTTATACTGATATAAACATCTATGCGGTATTGTGAAAAATTCATTTAAACAAACCCAACGTCATATCAAAATGTAAGCATGTGAAAACAATGCACTAAGTATGTAATCAAATGAACATACATAGCGTGAAATGTCATGTAAAACGATGTACTAAGTAATGCACACAATGGGCACACCTAGCATGAAGTGTAATGAAATCATGTACTATAATGTACTAACGAACATAGCAGTATATGATGTGAAAACAGGAAAGCATGAAAGTAACAAGTAGGCACATGTGTTTCACCCCAAAACAGTTTGGAAAACAGTAAAAGAGGGGTCTATGTACTCACTTGAGATTGCTCAGAAGTCCTAAGATAACCACCAAGCAATGCTAGAGATCACGGAATCAAACGGCACAAAGGGTCCCCGAATGCTAATCTAGATCCAAATAACTCAGGTATGAAACAATGGTTCCAACTTAGAGTCTTTTGGATCAGATTCTTGTGAGGAAAAGTGAAGGGTGGAGGTGGGTATTTATAGTAAATGGTCCACCGTTAGGATCGTTTGTCGAATATCGTGCCTTAATCACATCCGTACATGTGTCGGAACCTTATGGTACCCAAAATGGCCACTCACCATAAGAGATCAACATGTGGCAAGGGGTTAGGGAGTGGTTAACAGCTGTTAACAGCTGTAAAAAGGACATTTTGCTGCATCTAGCCCCTACTTAGGGACCTAGTTTGGCAGATTTACAGTTTCAGTCCCTGCAACCTCAAAACTTGGTTTACGATGCGTTTTTTTGACACGTTTAAGCCCCGTTAACCCCATTTCAAAGCTCTAAAATGAAGTTAAAGTATAGGGAACTTAAAATATGTTCAAAAATATCTCGGGTGTCGGTTCGTTTAGCCGTACGGTTACGTTGTTCGGTTAATTACGACGGAATGCGCGTAAGCGCGAAAAATGATCCAAATGGCGTGACGAATGGATTTTTCTTATGCCAAACACTAAAATAAAATATTTTAGTGATTACATAAATTTTTGGATGTCCGGATGTATTCAGAACGTAAGTTATGCGCGAAAATGCAAACTTGTGCACTTTTTGACGCTTTTTGTCCCTGAATGACCCCAAAAGTTTATTTTAGCATACCGAACCCCTCAAAGCCTATTTATAAGCTATGTAATATGTTTAACTTATGGTCATGTTCCGGAATGTCTGTTACAGTTCAAATTGGCATACTTTCGCAGTTTGTCAAGTTTAGTCCCTGTAAGCGAATTAACTTGTTTTTGCCATACCAAAGCCTTCAAAACTTATTTCTAAGTTATGTAAAGGTTATTTAAGGTATGTTAAGTATATTTCACTATTCCGGAGTGTTCGTTGAATTAAACTGGTTATATTTACGCATCAGTGCGCGTATAACCTTCTAGAAAGCGATTTAAAGTTTGGAATCGAACAAGAGTTGATATGTGCAAAAGATACACATATTTATACAAGTCCAAAGTATGAAATACAATATTTCATTGTTTTGGCATTTGTTTGATGGTCGCAGTGACACAGGTGTCACAGTCTCCCCTACTTTAGGAAATTTCGTCCCGAAATTAATTTCTAGAGGAAACTTGTGAAGACAGCTGTGACAGTTTCGCCTTCTAATAAATCCATTGACCCTTAAGTAAAACTCTGGGTCATGTTAGGATTCTTAGCGAAATTATCGACTATCAATGTAAAGTCCTTGTAGTAACAAAACATGGAGTTTCGAACTACGGACAGAAGAATGTTTCTTATGAAGACTCATCATAGGAAACTTGAATTTAGGATTGGGAAGTGTAAGATAAAACGACATCGGTCAAAGTCCAAGACTTCTCCCGTATCATTACTCTTGCCACTATTGGTCTTTACACATGACAAAACTTCCTGTGGTTTCTGTGCACTGAATTCCATAATTATGTAGGCCTCCATAATTACGTACTTCCTTGCACAGTCCGCATAGTTCATTTCATAATGCGTATGGGAAAAGTCAAACGAATAATCCTGTGGTGATTTAACTTGACTGTAATAGAGTCTCATTAACTAGGTCACCAAAGGATTAGATAAACGAACAATCTCTTCAGCTAAACTACCCCAGAGAAATATTTAACTACACCGACGTAGGATGTATTTAACTTTAGATCGACGTAGGATCTCTTTAACTCAACTACCTAAGAGAAACATTTAACTACACCGACGTAGGATGTATTTAACTTTAGATCGACGTAGGATCTCTTTAACTCAACTACCTAAGATAAACATTTAAGTACACCGACGTAGGATGTATTTAACTTTAGATCGACGTAGGATCTCTTTAACTCAACTACCTAAGAGAAACATTTAACTACACCGACGTAGGATGTATTTAACTTTAGATCGACGTAGGATCTCTTTAACTCAACTACCTAAGAGAAACATTTAACTACACCGACATAGGATGTATTTAACTTTAGATCGACGTAGGATCTCTTTAACTCAACTACCTAAGAGAAACATTTAACTACACTGACGTAGGATGTATTTAACTTTAGATCGACGTAGGATCTATTTAACTTTAGATCGACGTAGGATCTATTTAACTCTATCAACACATGTTGTCCTTAAACTTTGGAATAGTACTTTATAATCCAAGGGACTTAATCTACAACGTAGAAGTCCATTAAGGATTTAAGATAGTACATTTTTGAATATCCTACTACGAATCCCTCATATGAAGGTATGAAAGATTCTACGAGGATTTGGATAGCGAATATCCAGAGTATACACGAACACAAAATGCATAAATGGAAAGATAAGATGCATAAACACATAGTCACATAACCACAAAATTGTTTATCTAGATCTTTAATTTGTAAGTTTTGTTTTGTTAATTACGTACATGCATTTAAAGCACACTAGGAATTCCATTTCATGGATTTCATTCGGTACTTTAAACATTAGCGAGAATCTAACTATGAAGATAGAAAGATCTTCCAAAAATTCGATTTCGTTTTCAAGAAAACGCAATATTCGAATTAAGGTGTAATAATTTTTGAATATACGAAAAATACCCTTAGGTACCCTATTAAGAATTTATAATGGTACTTTGGGTATTCGTACAGAGTTGTAACTTGCGCCTTGTACTTCGTTTCCTTGGAAGAAACGGGTATTTTGGATTTCCGTGGAAAACGCAAGAGATAATAAAATGGAAGAAATTACGGGGTAGTCTGTTCTTCAAGGAATACGGTTCCTTGATTGTCAGTATTGTAGAGGATACGTTGTTTATACCAGCCATCACATTTGTACATTGCAATGTAAATAAAAAGATTTATTTATTAACAATGATAACAACTGTTTCATGGACCTTGACAACAAAAGAAAATAATACATAAGGCTTGATTATTTCTAAACAGCATTGTCTTCTAGTTGGTCTGATGCTCATCCCTGAGCCGGATTCGCATTAGCAAGCCTTGGGCAATTCCTTCGGAAATGGCTCATCTCGCCACAGTTGAAGCAAGGACCTGGTGGAAGACGAGCTTGAGCAGGATTTACTTGAGGTTGGTTTGGACCACCTTGGTTTGGGGTAAATCGACAAGCATTTGCCAGGTGACCGAGTCGCCCACATGATGCACATAAACGACACTGTAGGTGAGCTAAGTGATGTGCATTACATTTGTCGCATATCGGTGCAGTACCGGCATAAGGTTTCTTTGCAGGAGGTTGAGTTGGTTGGTTGCGGGTGTTTTGGTTGGGTTGAGCAGCAATCGCAAAATTCTGCGAAGCCTTACGCTTCTTTGACTCCTTATGGGATCCAGTCTGTTCATCCATGATCTTTGATTCCTTGACTGGTTTTGATTCCTCGACCGGTTTCTTGTCACCTTTCCGGAAAAGTTTATGCTTTCTGATCTGAGATTCAGTCAAGGTTGCAGATAGCTCAATGGCCTGCCTAACCGTAGTGGGGTTACTACCAGTAACAATGTCCTGGACTGAGTCAGGGAGACCATCAATGTATTTCTCGATCGCCTTATCCAAAGGCGTAACCATGGTAGGGCACAACAGGCTCAGCTCCTCATATCGATCAGTGTATGCTCGATGTTCACCGCTGTCTTGCTTAAGATCGTCGAATTCCCTTTCCAATGCCCTGATCTCGTGACGAGGACAGAATTCCTTCATAATCAGTGCTCGAAGTTCTTCCCAAGTTTGGGCCAGTGCCACTTCGGCACCCCTATCTCTCACCACACCGTTCCACCACGTCAAAGCTCGTTTCTCAAAGACACTAGATGCGAAATCTACCTTTCGCTCGTTTGGACATTGTACATGCCTGAAGGTGCTCTCTAAACTCTCGAACCATTGTAGAAGTGCAGTCGCTCCTTGAGACCCGGAAAACTTTGATGGCTTAGCTGAGTTGAACGTCTTGAAGTTGCAGAGGGCATTATTGTTGTTGATAGCTTGGTAACATTGAGCAACGACGTTCGGGATTGCAACAGTCATTTGCTGTGTAATGACAGCTGCCAGATCGTCAATAGATATCGGATTTTCGCGTCGTGGAGGCATTCTAAAAGAGGAAACATGAAAGGAAACGAGTGAGAGAATTAGACGAAAAGAATGAGATGAAACAAATCTGATGAAAGCCAGGATAGTGGTCATTTGTTTGTTACTACAAAGCAACAAACGACACACAGTGACTGAATTAAAGTAAATGGATCAAAAATAATGTATCGCGAAGACATGCTCGCCTATAAGTGAACACTCATCCCAAGGATTCCCAGGTAAGCACAACTGGTCTCGCGTCTGATGAGATATATACGAAGTGCTTGCCTAGACAGAAAACCCAGAATACAGGCATTCACCCTTCCAGTTTGCACGTGTTCACATTATTTAAAACCCAAAACCTTGACGAGATTTTGAAAACTCAAAGGGGTTCAAAACCATATAATAGAGAGTTCAAAACCTTACAATAGAGGGTTCAAAACCTAGTAATTAATCATCCTAGAACAGATGATTAGTTTTCAAAGCGGTTTTGAAATTTATGTCCTTGTTGTGGTCGTCGCCTAAGGATAGGTGACGGTATTGTTTTATGACTAAACGCAAGTAAACTCGCGTTAGGGTCCTAAGAAGGTTATAGACTAGGTCAAAGCATTACTAATAACCTAATTCCCTATAACCATTGGCTCTGATACCATCTTTTCTGTCACACCCCGACCACGTAGAACATACAGAACGTGGCGGAAACATCGGGGAGTGTTGTAACAGAATTAATGTTTCAAATCCATGGCAATTGAAGTTTCTTTTTATTGATTAAAAGTGTTACAATGTCTTAACAAACAAAGAAATACAACATAATTAACTAGTCTTGCATCTTTTATTGTCACTAAAGCCCAAGTCTGCCTATGTGTATCTTGATCATCTTATGTAACAGCTCCTGAAAAACACATGTGAAAATAGGTACGTCAGCATAAAAATGCCTGTGAGATACATAGGTTTTGTGAAAATAGGTTTCATGACTTATGTTTGAGAAAATGTTTAGTCATGAACCTTGTAATTTGCTTTGTCTTATAAATCATTTGAAAAACAATAAGATCAGATGATATGTATAAATAAGTGAATAATGTATGGTTAAATGAATAACCATGTAAAATGAGTTTGTATAAGATAAGTTGTTTGTAAATCAATGTCTTGTGAAAAGTATGTTATTTGTATAAAATGTTATATGTATCAAACTGAAATGATTCAAATAACGCTACGATATGTAATACCATACAAACATTTATATATAGGAAGTACCAGCGGCGTATCCACCATGCTTGTATCATATTACACACGCATCGTTACTTAATCACTTAATCAAACCAAACCAACAATGTATGATGTCTATGTCTAGACTAATTGTCAAATGTATTGGATAATATGTCAAAGTGTTTATGTCAAGATGTAAATCATGTAGTGTAAAACAAATGTCAAACATGTTTATGTGTCAAATGTAAATCATGTCAAAATGTCTATGTCAAATGTCCATGTCAAATGTCTTTGTCAAATGTCTTTGTCAAATGTCTTTGTCAAATGTCATGTATGGCAAGTGGAATGTATCAGCTAAACCATATGTAAAATGCACAAAAACAAGGTATTGAAGAAAAACATGGTTTAAATCAAGGTTATGTTTTGTGTAATAAATGCATGTTATACTGATATAAACATCTATGCGGTATTGTGAAAAATTCATTTAAACAAACCCAACGTCATATCAAAATGTAAGCATGTGAAAACAATGCACTAAGTATGTAATCAAATGAACATACATAGCGTGAAATGTCATGTAAAACGATGTACTAAGTAATGCACACAATGGGCACACCTAGCATGAAGTGTAATGAAATCATGTACTATAATGTACTAACGAACATAGCAGTATATGATGTGAAAACAGGAAAGCATGAAAGTAACAAGTAGGCACATGTGTTTCACCCCAAAACAGTTTGGAAAACAGTAAAAGAGGGGTCTATGTACTCACTTGAGATTGCTCAGAAGTCCTAAGATAACCACCAAGCAATGCTAGAGATCACGGAATCAAACGGCACAAAGGGTCCCCGAATGCTAATCTAGATCCAAATAACTCAGGTATGAAACAATGGTTCCAACTTAGAGTCTTTTGGATCAGATTCTTGTGAGGAAAAGTGAAGGGTGGAGGTGGGTATTTATAGTAAATGGTCCACCGTTAGGATCGTTTGTCGAATATCGTGCCTTAATCACATCCGTACATGTGTCGGAACCTTATGGTACCCAAAATGGCCACTCACCATAAGAGATCAACATGTGGCAAGGGGTTAGGGAGTGGTTAACAGCTGTTAACAGCTGTAAAAAGGACATTTTGCTGCATCTAGCCCCTACTTAGGGACCTAGTTTGGCAGATTTACAGTTTCAGTCCCTGCAACCTCAAAACTTGGTTTACGATGCGTTTTTTTGACACGTTTAAGCCCCGTTAACCCCATTTCAAAGCTCTAAAATGAAGTTAAAGTATAGGGAACTTAAAATATGTTCAAAAATATCTCGGGTGTCGGTTCGTTTAGCCGTACGGTTACGTTGTTCGGTTAATTACGACGGAATGCGCGTAAACGCGAAAAATGATCCAAATGGCGTGACGAATGGATTTTTCTTATGCCAAACACTAAAATAAAATATTTTAGTGATTACATAAATTTTTGGATGTCCGGATGTATTCAGAACGTAAGTTATGCGCGAAAATGCAAACTTGTGCACTTTTTGACGCTTTTTGTCCCTGAATGACCCCAAAAGTTTATTTTAGCATACCGAACCCCTCAAAGCCTATTTATAAGCTATGTAATATGTTTAACTTATGGTCATGTTCCGGAATGTCTGTTACAGTTCAAATTGGCATACTTTCGCAGTTTGTCAAGTTTAGTCCCTGTAAGCGAATTAACTTGTTTTTGCCATACCAAAGCCTTCAAAACTTATTTCTAAGTTATGTAAAGGTTATTTAAGGTATGTTAAGTATATTTCACTATTCCGGAGTGTTCGTTGAATTAAACTGGTTATATTTACGCATCAGTGCGCGTATAACCTTCCAGAAAGCGATTTAAAGTTTGGAATCGAACAAGAGTTGATATGTGCAAAAGATACACATATTTATACAAGTCCAAAGTATGAAATACAATATTTCATTGTTTTGGCATTTGTTTGATGGTCGCAGTGACACAGGTGTCACAGGTGTTGGAAATTAAAATTTGGACATGTTGACTAATTAAAGTGATTGTCTCGAGACTACACATCACGTGAACAGATTAAAATCGTATTCATTAAATCATTTGGACTGTTCCATGTGACTTTATTAAATGTGTCGGCCATTATAAAGTGTATGTGAACAATCAAAGTTGCATGTGAATGAATTAATCTCATAGTTGTCCGCTAAATAGACGGTCCAATAAAATCACATTGTTTTTTAAATTGGCGGCCCATCAGTTCATGAGATACACTTGGTCAAATTAAAAATAGACTATAAAATTGTTGTTGGACATATTGTAAGCCCATGTGAAGTCTATATCGGCCCAATTTGAATCCATTTTTTATTGGTCCATTCATTTAGAGATTTCATCCGAACAAAATTTATCCGCAAATCTTCGACACGAGTCTTAGATTGATTTCATCAACGCACTTTGTTACGTATTCAGTTAGTTTGAACTGATAGCTTGTTTGTTTGTTTGCAGGTGATTCGAGGTGATTTACAAGGTGCAATTTTGTGGACTTTGAGCTAAAAATAATTTTTGAATCAAGTCATTTAACAAAGAAAGTTTGGTCAAAATGTTTGACGAAAAGGAAAACGCTAAACTTGAAAAAATAAATGATTGGTATTGTGAATATTGGGATCACCGGAAAGAAGTTGAGAAAAAGGATATTTGGATTGTAAGATGTGGATATTTTTTGTGTAGGAAAAATGAAAAGCTTGATGATTTGAAAAAGCGGTATGATGAATTAATTGACAATTTGAAAAGGTATGGGATAAAGATATCTAATGATACTGAAAAGATAACTATATTTGCAAATGCCTTACCTTTGGAATGGGATGAATTTTTGAGTAAACTGAAAAAGGAGTCTAGGTTTTCAAAATTTAGTCTAGATGATTTCATCAGAGAGCTTAGAACACAGAATTGTGAAAATGAGAAGAAAAAGAAGGAGTTAATAAAGGAATTAGAAAAGAACTCAGAAAATATAAGTTTAGATGTGTTTCTTGAAATAATCAAAAGAATTAGAAAAGGTCTTAGTGCAAGATCTAAGATGAAATATGATCACAAGAGAGGTTGTTTTCTACATGAAGATTTGAATCCTGCTGATATGGTTAAAATTTTTCTTGCAGGAACATCAAAGATTGAAGAATCCAAGAAAGATGAAATTTCAAAAAATGAAGTTGTGTGCTCGAAATGCGAAAAATCAGAAGCAGACAATGTGAAACTCTTGAAGGATTTGGAGAGTTTGACATTGGAAAACAAAACTTTGAAGATCGAGAAGAAAGCTGATGATGAACAGATTCTGGAGTTGCGCTTGAATTGTGAAAAACTAAAATCTGAAAATGACAAACTTTTGAAAAATATTGAGAGTTTGACATTAGAAAACAAAGATTTTGAAAAAATTAAAAGTGAAAATGAAAATGTTTCTTGGATCAAATTAGAAAATAAAGTTTTAAAAGAAAAAGAAACAGAATTTCAAGATCAGATAAGAGTTTTGGAAAATGAAAAATCTGTTCTTGAAGAGAACAAAATTGTGAATGAAAAGGCAATCAATTCTCATTTTGAGAAAATCTCTCAGCTTGAAAAAGAAGCTGAGAATTCAAGGATCAAAATTAAAGAACTTGAAAAGAAATTGAAAGGTTTTGTGACTTCATCATCATTACAAAATCTTGTATGTCCAAAACCAATCAATTCTGTTCCAATAAGTGACAATGTCACAAATTTTGACAAAGTCAAAATTGAAGATTGTGATGATAAATCTGATGATAAAAAAGAAAAAGAAGAAAAACGAAAAACATTTTTGAAATTAAATGAAATGTTTAAAAATACTGTTTTACATTCTACTGAGAAAGGTGAATGCTCAACGCAAAAACCTGTATAGAAGAATGTGGAACAGAAACAAAAAGATAAAAATTGGAAAAAAATTCAAAAAGAAAATAAAAGCTCATCAGATCAATCATCCAATCACAATAAAAAATCACAAAAATTTAAAAATCAAAACTCAAAAATAGTTGGTAATCAGTAGTGCAGGTTTGACCACAGTTCTCAAAAGCCAAATCCAGCTTATAGGAGAAGATGGGATGAAGATTCTTCAAGGACAAATCATTACAATGATAGAAAACAGAGAAATGGTGATTAGCACAAGGCAACTCAATGCTATGATCTAAGTGTGTGGTATGAAAATGGTGTACGATATGAAAGTGAGAAGAGGTATGATAACAGAGTGTGTTACTCATGTGGTTATCAGGGACACATTTTTGTTAACTGCCAAAGTCAGAGATTCGAAACAAGAAGGTGCTATGAATGCCACATCAGAGGACACATTGCAAGAGATTGCCCAATGAAATCAAAGGGAAGATCGAGGGCTGAATCTCAGAAAATGGAAAAGAAACCAGTTAATGTCAAGCCCAAAGAACAGAAAGTGGAAGAAAATAAAGTAAAGCTTTCACAAGGGCAGAAAGACAAACTGAGGAAGAAAAGAAAGAAGGCAAGAGAATACTTGGAGAAAATTTTGTCCTCGGATACAACTGGTAATCCGAGAAAAAGTTCTGATGAATTGCTTTCCTCAACTGAAAAGGCAAGCAAAACGAATTCATCAGATGCAAATCTGGGGACAAAAGAAAAGAAGAAGAAAATTATCGGCGATGAATCTGGCTTAACAAAGTCAGACAAGCCACAATCAGGCAATGATTCTGGTTCGTCGAAACCAGAAGAGCCATCTGTTGAGGTAAAAACTGTCAAACCCAAGGCTGGTCAGGCTTGGGTGAATATGTTTAAATGAAAACCCTGACTTGCCGGAGTTCCCAGGTTGGTAAGTGTGGAACAGGAATCGGCATATTTCTTGAGAAATTCACAGGTTGGTAACTGTGATATTTCGAATAAAAAAAACTAATCAAGGACATTAAGTTGTACTTGATTTGTCTTTCCGATAAGTGATTAAAGAAGAACAATGTGATGAAACCCCGAATTTGTGAAATGACACACAAAACTAATTTTCCGGAAGAAACATTTGATTAAAACAAAATTAAGTGTTTTGAAATCACAATGGGAAAATAGTTTGTTGTCAGAGGGGGTTCTGATTGTTTATGCCAAGTGAATGGCAAATTGAAGCGATTTGATATCAGTTTGTCACGTTTCTTGTATAGTTTGTTTTTAAATTTTCCTTGAAAATCAAAATGAAACATATTTTGATTTTAGGGGGAGAAAATTTTTTTAAAAAATTAGAAAATTTGAAAATGCCAAAAACATTGAAAAAGCAAAAATGAGTTTTGTTGAGAAAAGAGGAAATGATAGTAAATCAGTGGACTATCACAGCATGCTAAAGAAATGTAATGTCAAATGTGATAAACGGTCTCACTAATGATGTGACGATAGGCTCAGCTAGACTAGTAGATTTGCGATAACGATACAAACTTAAATGAAAAAGCCTAGTTCTAGTGGGAAACACGGTTGAAAGCATAGTACTTAGTTTTGTCCTTCTTGATTGTGTGCCTACTCAGTAATCGCTGAATGCTAAAGAGCATAAAAACCGGTTAAGTCTGTGAATTTTCACAACTTGCTGAAAAAGTCGCTGTGATTGTGCATTTCATTTTGCAAAGATTAAACTTGTTTTATTTCTTTATTTTGTTTAAGCATCGGACATCCTCTGCGTATACGTGAGTATCGACCTGGATGTTGTTGCCTAAACGTTCTGCTTTATTTTCTTTGGTGTTTCGTTTAAGCTTTGGACCTCCTCTGCGTATACGGAAGTATCGACCTGGTGGTTAAAGCCTAAACAACTTCAACTTGTTTTATTTTCTTATTTTGTTTAAACATTGGACTTTCTCTGCGTATACGGAAGTATCGACCTGATTGTTAATGTTTAAACATTTTGCTTTATTTTCGCACATATCACAGTTGATGAAAGTTTAAAGGCATTACTTGAGTTAGTGTATTACATGATGAGGGGATATGCTGAGATCGTGGGGTCCATAAGAATTTAGTGCAAAATTAATATACCTTAAAGTATCGGTAAGCATGTCGAAAGTTTTTAGATTGAGCTTAAGAGGACAAACATGTCGTCAATCTACGTGAATCGTTTAAAACTTAAAATGTCAAAAGCTTAACGGTGCTAGTGATTTGTCTCATAAACTGATATGATCCTCTTACACAAACTCACAAAAATATTGTTTGTATATATTTCTTTACTGCACTTCTTTAAACTCAAAATCCAAAAAGATTTTAGTGTGTTTTAGCTTAAATCTTTTGAAAAAGCCAAAAAGATTTTCGACAACTGATGTTGAAGAGCTGATATTCAAAATTCCAAGTGCTAAACATGATGAATTGGGTTGGGAGAATATGTTGAAAATTTTGAATGTCATATACAAATGTTTTGAAAGATTGTATGTTTAGTTAATCAAGGTCATTCATTTGAACTTGATGTAACTAGTATGTTTGTTGTTTAAATGATGTCTACCAGTAAGTTTATTAAATTCAACTGTTATAAATTTGTGAAACTTATGTTGAGGTAGAGGATGTGCAGGTTAACCAGGTTTCAAATCCTGAGCAGATGCAGAACAAAGCCAGGAATTGATCCTGAACTTGTGAACCAATGAAAGCCAGACTACGATCCCGACAGCTGAGTCTAAGGGGGAGTCTGAAGACAAGCTCAACGCAAGAGGAAGCGTGGATTCAAAAAGCCAGATAAATATTTTGGAGGAGCTTGTATATGGAAATCCAGGTGTCGATCCCAAAAGCACGGAAGCTTGACGAAAGGGGGAGCCTGAAGAAAGAGTCTACCGAGAGGGGGAGCAACGGAAGCGCGTAGACAGATCCACGGGGATTCTGTTCGAAAGAGAGAAAGACAGGACGCTACGAGATTGACTATGGCAATATCCAAGGGGGAGTCTGTTAGTGCATTATCTGTCTATCGCCTTCGTCAATCTAGTCCGTAGCAGAAACCGAAGAATCAAGCTTATATTGTTATATCTAGTTAGAAATAGCAAGGTGGCATTTTGGTAATTAATGAGAAGTCTCATTAATTCCAAGAGCTATAAATAGGAGCTTTATGTTATCATTTAGAAGACTTTTGCTCATTTGGAGATTTAGAAGTTTAGAACTTAGAGAGAGAAAGTCTAGAGAGAGAAAGTCTCTCCATGTGATTCTCGGCTATTGTACACGACATATTATTCAATAGAATCACGTCATTTGTACGTTCTTGTGTGTTCGGTCACGCACGTTCACGGATTCCGCACGTCGAACGTTCGTTACGCAATCGTACGGTGTCAAAACCGATCCTACATATTTTCATGGCGTTTTTATGAACTGAGTGTTTTATGGCGTTTTCAACTGAGTTTTTTCATGGCGTTTTTAACTGGTATTTTCATGTCGTTTTTCTGAATTGGGTGTTTTATGGCGTTTTATTTGAACACCCAATTCATGCGAGTGGGTTTTTTTTAGAATATTACCCATTAGTGTAATTTAACATCAATGCTACATGTCACCACCAAAATCGTTCCCACCGTTCTCACACTTTTCACTGTTCTCTCTAAATACTGACCCTATATAGGGTCAGGATTTAGAGGAAACGGTGAAAAGTGTGAGAACAGTGAGAACGGTTATGGATCGTCAGATCAAAACAATCCATGGACTAGATTGCGCGGTGGCGTTTTCATAAATAACATCAATTTTATTATGTGGGACGCGATTCATTAAGGGTAAAAGGGTCTTATGACTTCTCTACCGAAAACGCCAAATCATGAATAAAACGCCATTAACTTCCCGCCTTGAAATACAAAGCAAACATCATTCCTAATCTAAACGTCATTAGATATAAAACGCCAAACTTTGTTTTTAAATGATAAAGCTGAACAAACAGTAACTGAAATGACAGGACTTAATTACTATCATTTATTATAATAAAATCCCACCTAAAACAACCGCCAAAAACATCCTATATATACAACATCTCAGACCTTCCATTAAACACACCAAACCCAAAATGCCATATTTAATATATACCATTCATCTTAGAAACGCCAAAAAACCCAAACATCAAAGATTCCAAAGACAAGCGTTTCTTTGAAATTCAGCTTGGTTGTCGGTAAGGTTTCGCTCAATGTGATGAAAAATTCCTTAAGTGAGGATATTGTCCATCTCATTGAGTAAAATCTTATTAACTTTATCCTCAACTTCCATCCAATTTATAAACGCCAAAACATACAAAAACCACAAAATTGCAAAAACGTCATTTCTTGGAGATTCAGTTTTGTTCTCAATAAAGTTTAGCTGAATGGGGTGGACAACATTGTTAAACATCTTTCTTAACTGAGGATTAACAATGTTGTCCATCTCATACAGCAAAACATTATTGAGTTTAGCTTTACCAAATTTAGAGGATTAAGGTACTTTTATTTAGTGGCGCTCTTTTTCTCGATAAAATGCCAAAAAGTCAAAAAATCAAAAATGGCAAACATCGTTCCTTGGATATTCAATTTAGTGGCGTTCTTGTTCTACGCGAAGTTTCACCGAATGGATTGTTAGCTGAGGGGTGTAACTCAATAACATTTTGCTTCAAGAAAAAAAGGCTGATGTCAGACTTATGTCATTTTCTATGCTTTGTTCTTGATGAATATTTGAATGACATGAAGAGACGGATGACACTGATGAGTGAGTTGAAGATAAAGATGAACTTCAAACAAAAAAACTCATGTCATATGTGCTTCCAAACGACGACAAAAAAACAAAATGAATCACACCAAAGTCAAACCGCCAGTGAAGATGTTTCAAAAGAAGAAAGAGACTGGTGACAGTAAAGATTTGGAAGATCAATTGTTTCTATTTTTTTTTTTTCTTTTTTAGTTGATTGTTATATAATAACAATGCCATATATAATAAAAACGACACACAGACAAATGCTTGTGAAAACGACATCATGCCATAAAACGCCCAAAACTCCCAAACTATAATAAAATTACTTTGGACAAGTATTATAAAAAAAGCAAAAAAAAGTATAAAAAACAAGGTACAAGAGAAATAGAACAAAGTGCCATCTTTATATAAAACCTCATTAAAAATACAAAACGCTAAAATCTCGAAAAGCTAACTAGAAACACTAACTACAAAGAGTAAACTGAAACGATAAACAGATGAAGTTGACACAAACTGTAACTACAAAACAGTAAACTGAAAGCGACGAAAACTTTATTATTAATAACATTTATTATATTAAAATATAAAACTACAAACTTGAAAGATGGGACGTGTTACAGACTTCAGAGATAAAGCTTAGCAAAAACAGTAATTACAAACAGTAACTGAAACGACGGATATTTTATTATAATAATATCACACCTAAACTACGCGCCAAAGACATCCTATAAAATGATATCTCTTAGCAACTTCCATTGGATCACACCAAAAAAATAAACGCCAATGTTCTTAAATACCACTCACTGTAAAACGCCAAAAATTTAAAAAAATCAAAAATGGCTAACATGCTTTATTGGATATTCAGTATTGTTCTGCGTGAAGTTTCACTGAATAGATTGTTAGGTGAGGGGAGTAACTCAGTAAGATTTTGCTGCATGAGATGGACAAATCTTCAAGAAAAAGAGACTGATAACAGTATATGTCATTTTGTGTTCTTTGTTCTTGAAGAACGCTTGGATGAGGAGAAGAGATCAATGACACTGAAGAGTGAGATGATTATAAAGATGAAGATAAAGTTGAAGAGCAAAGCGAAAAAACCCACTCACACGACATTGATCTATATCCCCAACATCCACAAAACCACTTCAACAAAACGAACAAACAAATAATCAGACAAAAAACAAAACGCCATATATTTGGTGATAGTGCTTGTAGTATTAAAGAATAAAGAGACTGATTACAGTGAAGATTGTGAAGAGAGGTTCGATTAGGATTTTTAATTTATTTTTTTCGCTTCTGTTTTTTTCCCCTGTGGTTGTAATATAATTTTTCGCTATGAAAAAAATACATTATTTCTCTTAAAAAATGCTTGTAAAACGCCAAGATACCACAAACGCCAGAAAATATATAAACAACAATAGAACAATGGGTCATCTTGTCTAAAAGCCATTGAATCTAAGAACAAACAATGGGCCATCATCCTAAAAAGTCCTGCCATTCAGAGAGATATTCTGGCCCTTGGGGTTCCAATGGCCGACGATTTGGAAACGCCATAAACGCCAAAATATTATCTATGTGAAACAAAAAGATTAATACAACGAGACCAGTAAAACGCCAGGTAATTATTGAATTTGGTTAACGCCAAAAAATCTTAAACGCAAAAAATGAAGCAGTATTATGACAACGAATTGGAAAAGCGAAAGATAAAATGATAAAAAGCCCCTACAACCTAATTATATCATGCGCCACGTGTTTAAACAGGATCCGTTCTCACCGTTCACACACTTTAGGGCGTTTTCTGCTGATCTCGTACCTATATAAACATACACACACACACCCATATATAGGGTAAGGTTCATGCGAGAACCACCTTTATCGCAAGAACCGCGAGAACCAATGTGAACACAACAAAATAAACCCACTACACCACCAAACACCTAAAAAAACCTACCCCCCCCCCCCCCCCCCAAACCCAAGCTAAATGTTAAAAACTAAACCCCAAAAAAAATTAATATTTTTTATGGTAAAATCGCTACTTTAGTAGCCAAAAAAAATATTTTTTTAATTTTCTTTTAATAACGAAAAGTAGCGATTTTACCATAAAAAATATTAAAAAAAATTGTGTTTTTTAGATTTTTTTAGGTATTTTTTTGTTGTGTTCACATTACATTGGTTCTCGCAATAAAGGGTGGTTCGTAAATGATCATACTCCTATATATATATATATATATATATATATATATATATATATATATATATATATATATAGAGAGAGAGAGAGAGAGAGAGAGAGCCGCTAGAATGAGAACCACCACGAGTTATGAGAACCACGAGAACCGCGCCCCGCGGGTGGCCGTCGGCGACGAAATTTTTTTTACACCTAGATCCGTATATTTTAGCGGGGGGGTTTAAATTTTCGGTTCAAACGGCGTTCCCGAGGGGGTAGTTTTTTACGCCCAAAGTTTGGTAAAAAAAAAAAGAAAAATTAAAAAAACCCAAACTTTGGGCGTAAAAAACTACCCCCTCGGGCGCGCCGTTTGAACCGAAAATTTAAACCCCCCGCTAAAATATACGGATCTAGGTGTAAAAAAAATTTCGTCGCCGACGGCCACCCGCGGGGCGCGGTTCTCGTGGTTCTCATAACTCGTGGTGGTTCTCATTCTAGCGATCCCCTATATATATATATATATATATATATATATATATATATATAGTGTGTGAGGTTCATTGAGTAACACTAAAAAAGTGGAGAACCGAGGAATACTTTTAAAGATTTAACTTAACAAACAATCAATTTTTTTTTAAAAAATTTCGGCGTTTTTCCTTATAAATACTTGTAGAAGCAATTTTAAAAAAAAATTAAAATCTAAAAATATAAAAAAATAGTTAAAAAATGCTTAATTTTTTTTTTACAAAAATGATTTTTTATTGGCATAGTTTCTACCCATTTTTATAAGTAAAAGCGCTGAAATTTTTTTTTTTTAAATTTGATTTTTAACATGTTAAGTTAATTTTATAAGATATATTTTTAACTGTTTTTTAAACAATTTTTTTTATATTTTTTAGTTTTTTAATTTTTTTATTAAAAATGTTTATACATGTATTTATAAGGAAAAGTGCCGAAAAAAATTAGAAAAAGTTGATTTTTAACATGTTAAGTTGAATTTTTAAGAGTGTTTTCCGGTTCCCCACTTTTTAGTGTTACCCAATGAACTCTTCCCCTGTAGGTTCATTGGGTTGTCGAGATTATTATTTGCAAACTGTTTGTGGGATGTGATATTTATTATATTATGAAATGAAATTTTGAATCATGTAACGACAACCATGTATTGTATTGGGACAACGTCTTGTTGGTTGTTTAAAAGGATGGACAATTGTTCAAGACGTTATTAAAATTATATGAAATGGTTGGGTTGGGTTAGTATCCAACGGCAATGCAACAAACAAAGTTTCATACATGTGTCGACTTCTTTTTCAGCAGATGTACTGTTTTGTTGTCAACGCCGAATGTCTGTGCAAGGATCTCTGTAGAAATTGGCGGTGTGGACCCGAATATGGAGTTTGTGATGCTAATAACTCCCGGATTTTGACTACTTAACGCGGCTATCGCAGTTGCATTCGAGTGACCCATATTCCTTTGGAAATGAACAAGCCCAACCGGAAAAACAAACACATCACCGCGTTGAAGGACTTTTGTAATGAGTCGGTTTTGAGGGTCTGAAGTAATGAATCCAACTTGAAGAGTTCCTTCTAAAACTGTAAATATTTCGGTTGCTCTAGGGTGAGTGTGTGGTGGGTTAGCTCCCCAAAGTGCATAGTCAATTCGCATCATTGAGAGTCCTAGTGTGTTGAGCCCGGGTACCTGGTATACGGTGACTGGGGTGACACGAAACCCATAAGAGTTTCCTGTGTCGCCTGCGACATGGAGCCCGCTATAGAAGAAATCGTCAGCTTGGACAAACAACGGGTTCTTGCACGCCATGCCGTTCACTCTAACGGAACCTAAACAAAAAAACGCTTTAGATTATTATTAATGTACGCTATAAATCATAAATGTACCAACCAAACCACCCTATTGTGTAAAATAGGAAGGCTTAATTAGCAAAGGAAGTAAAAAACACCTTGGTTAGATGTTTCTGCTACGCAAAAATCTTGCAGGGGTGCCGGCTCAAATGAAAAGACAGTTGGACTGAGTGCTGCTGCTAATAAGAACAAGGTAAAAGGTGTCGCCATGGATTTGAAGAAAGATGTATGTAGTAGGGTGAACATGTATTTGGAATGTATGTGTTTATATACCAAGCAAAGAAGAAAGATCATGCAAAAGCTCTTGTATCTTGGTTTGGTGGTTAATAAGTATTATTCTTTCATGACTTCATTATCTTATACAAATCTTGAAAAGTTCAAGCATTGTTCATGATCGCATTTCGGTCACTAAACAAATGTCAATATAGATTTCATGATGTCTCCCTCCTATCCTATACGAAAATCACTTAAATGAATGCTTCAACTTTTCATGACATCTGTTTTTAAAGTAAAAGTCCTTTTATGTTTTTTTTTTCTAAAACTTGTAACGAGATTAAAAAACAAAAAAACAAGGTCTTTTACTTTAATTGAGGAGGTTAAAGCTCTTGCCTTCGGAGAGCAGCATGAAATAGCGCAAACTCTGTGGGATAGATGGATTTCCTTTGATTTAGCATGTTTGGATTCGTAATCGTTTTTTCGGTTGTTGTATGAATTTTGGCGATCTGGTTGACATGTTAGCTTGCTCACTTTTCTGGAGAATAAATGTTTTTAGTTGGCCTTTAAAAAAAACTTCAAAACAAGCATGGTGAACAATAGGAATCTTAAAAACCGTTGATTAATGGATTCGTTGAATTATTTTCAGTTTGTTAGCCAACCAAACACGTTTTCGGACGGAATTAATTCCAACTCCAATTCTTGAGAATTTCGTGAACCAAACGGGGTCTTAAATTTTCGGATAGTAACTAATATTACCTAATGACCTAATTCACAATATATCAACACCAAATACGAGTGAGTTATTCAAGTGTTTTTATTTATAGTTTTTTCAAAGATGTAGTTTTTAGATTCAATGTCGAAAGAATAACAAAATATAGGAGTAAACTACATTAAGGTTCCTCCAAAGGTAAATTTCAATTTTTTTGCATATCTATTTGAAAAAAAAAAATCACATATGGTCTCAACCATAACATAATTCTACTGATTAACAATTTTGGAGGAAAAAAAAGTAATTTATGTGATTGGGGAGATCCAAAGCCAAAATCGTGTGGGTGATGAGATGTAACAATACATCATGTGATAAAGACCATGATAAATTATTACACAGGTAACAAATAATCAATCAAGCAAACAAAATTCAAATGATAAATAACACACAACATATAACATTAATTTGAAATGCATACAGTGGTTGGCTAAAACAAGTGAGAGATATAACATTGTATACTTAATCAGAACCGCGCTACTTGGATGAAGAAGCAGCCTTTACCTGGGTGCCTTCTTCGCGCAAACTATTATCTCTGCGGTAAGTAGCCTTGGCGCCCTGAAATCAGATGGAGAGGAGATTACACACACACACAAATATGTTGAGAACCTTATGTTTCAATTCTGCCAAACCATTAACACAAATCACATACATATGCATGCATAGAACAAGAAGAAAATGAGTGGGGTAATTATCAAGAGTGTAGAGGAGATCATGTCGTGCTTGAGATCGAATCACTAGCTTATCAAGAGTAGCCTTGTTAACATGATAAATTTTACTTTAACATAACTACATACTAATAATGAGTAATATTATATGTATATAATAATGATAAAATTAACAATATATTATGTTTTATATATAAATATAAGAGTAAATTGCCAAAATCGTCCCTGAGGTTTGGTTACGTTTGCTAGTTTCATCCAAAACAACTTTTTTGTACCATATTGCCCTTCACTTTTAGGATTTTTCGTCATTTTCATCCAAACCTCCAACTTTTTTTTGCCAAAATCGTCCTTAAGGTTTGGGATTTTTGGCCATTTTCATCCAAATATCTGATAGAAAAAATAACCCAAATTAGACATTTGGATGAAACTGGCAAAAAGTCTCAAAAGTGAAGGACAATATTGTACAAAAAAGTTGTTTTGGATGAAACTGGCAAACATGCCCAAACCTCCGGGACGATTTTGGCAATTTACTCTAAATATAATAATAAATATAGGATTAGGATCAAATACAAAGGATCCTAATTGTAAGAAGGATTTATAGAGTGACAAGTGTCCAATAACCTAAAAAAACCCACTACACAAAAAAAAAAAAAAAAAAAAAACCCTTAAACATCCACCACCACCACCAAAAACCTAAACCACCCCCCCCCCCCAAAAAAAAAAATTTTTTTTTTTTTGCCGAGGGGGGGTGGGGGTTTAGTTTTTTTTTAGGTATTTGGGGGGTTGGGGGGGGGGGGGGGGGGGGTTAGGTTTTTGGGTGGGTGTGGGTGTATAGGTTTTTGGTGGTGATGTAGTGGGTTTAGTTTTAGGTTATTGGATACTTGTCATTCTATAAATCCTTCTTACACTTCTTACAATTAGAAGCCTTTGTAGAATTAACTTGACCCAATAAATATATATAGGGCAAACCCGGTGCACGAGGCTCCCACATGCCCACGATCTGGTGGGTGTTGGATCAACTTGGGTCTGATGTATGTATGCATGCTTACCCTGCATCTCTACATGAGCTTGTTTTCATGACTTGAACCCGTGACCTTCAGGTCACATGGCAACAACCTTATAGGTTCGCCCCTTGAATAACACACACACATGTATACACACATATATAGGTGAAAATGTTTATATACAATTTAAATAAGTAAATAAATTAATAACTTTCAAAAAAAAGTAAAAAAAGTTAATGAGTAAAAACCAGCGAGCTTGATCTTGAAAAGTTAGAAAAGAAAAGGTAGGTTCGGTTAAACCCTTAGTTAACACAGAAAGTATGCCATGACACCCATCTTTTTCTTTATTTGTTTAAGTAAAGCAAAGTAAACCATATGTATAAGTGTCAAAGCGTGTTGGGTTCGTAGGCTTTAGGGTAGCCAGCCCTAATTAGGGTTAGCCGGCCCTAGTTATCAGGTAGGAAACCCTAATCTTGTTCAATAATACCTATGATGTAATTGTAGTCTGTGTCATTCTTTGAATAGTTGTGAGAATCTAAAAAAGTGAAACCCTAGTTGCAACCCATGGACGTAGGTCATCTTGACCAAACCACATAAATTCTCATTTTCTTTATTTTCTGCTAATGTGTAAGTGTGTTTGTTTCGCTACCACTCGAGCCTACTCTAGTTCGATACCTTAACAAAGTGGTTCTCAATAATAACCATTACACAACCGTTAAATAACAACAAATGCAATCTCATTCTAACTACGTTGATACGGGATGCTTACTTGGAATATATTTCCAAGCTTCTTCATTCCAATAGCATGTTGCTTGAGCTCGTCTTTTGAAACACTGGGATCTTTCAGCACCTGAAAGAGAAGAATGCAAGTGAACTTCATTTGCTCCTTTGAACATAATTTAAGGCACTTTTATAATGTATTTGCATTTCACAAAACCATGCTCCTTTTTTCCCCAATATTGTACTTTTTGGTTAGTTTATATATTAATTTCTTAAATAATCATTATTTCTCAAACGATTGTAAGCTCAGATACTCAGTTTGTCCCAAGAATGTAGCTTTAATTTTAGTATGTTCACTGTGACAAAATGAGTCAAAAAAGGGTTGGGTCATAACGAAGCACACTGGCTATTTTATTTTATTTTTAATTTCAAAATAACTAGTTTGTAATATATAGTTATAAAAATCCAATGTTTTAAATAAGACTGAATATTTAGAGTTTCCTTTATAGTTGGTCTCTTTGAATGTAAGCGATAAAACATAAGACAAGTAGATGAAATTACTGCTTGGCAGACACGAGATAAAGTAGTCTCAATATCTACGACATTGATCTGCCAGAGGGAATTGATCATTTGATCTTTTTTGTCTTCAATTGCTTTCATTATCTGCTCTTCCTTTGCTTCTGAGTTGTTCAACTTCTTCAGCTCCTCTTGTATTTGAATCAAAGACACTGCACCTATAATAAAGATAAAAAAATCCAAAAGTTAATTGATAATATTTTTGTTTCTACTAGTTAATAATGAAAGCTTGCCTGAAGCGGCAGAAACTTGTGATTTCATCTGGTGGCCCTTATCCCTGACCCATTCGGCTATAAAGGGGACCTTCATATAACGTTTATCCTTTCCAAGTTCTCTTGCAGCTTGCCTTGTGTAGATATAGCCAATAGTATGTAGCATAGCCTCACCAAAAGCGGCTTGTGAGAGCTGGTGAGCTTCTGATGTTGCCCATTTTACAAATTCAGATGTTTGACCTTCAACAAATGGGCGAAGCCGATTCTTGAGATTTGTTATCAGCTTTGCTTCCCTCTCCTTTTGGAATTCCCTCATCCTCTCTTGGACTTTCATCTTACGAATTTCAGGAACCTGTCCCTCCTCTTCAAGTTCTACAGACTGTATGGAAGCCATATAAAGTTGTCCAACATAATCTTCAAACATATCACTACCAAAGAGCATCCCAAAAACAGCTGCCGGATCCACCATTGAATCGCTGAAGAGAAACACTGTTATTATACAGAAACAAACAATGGAATATCAATCACACTTACTTTGCTATTCCTGATTTTCCATGTTTGTCATATGCTTCACGCTTCTCAGGATCACTTAAAACCTGATAAGCCTCTCCAAGAACCTTCATGCATATACAATTCAAACATCGAATAACTAACTAACTGAAATCATTATTATTAAGTGAATGCTTGGCACCTGGAAATTGTAGGCCGCTTTCGGATCCCCAGGGTTTTTATCAGGGTGAACTTTCCTTGCCTTGAGAAAGAATTATTATTATTATTAACACATAATAATATGAAACAAAAATGTAACTTATTATCATAAGCAGTCAAGTCTACTACTACTACCTAGAACCTGCCTGCCTGCTAATGTTCTCAACACCAACCAACCAAGGAACAAGAAGTAGAGGACGTACTTTGACATAGTAGGCCTTTTTAATATCTGATGAAGGTGCATCGGTGCTGACTCCCAAGATGTCGTAATATTCTGTTTCCTTCACCATATCTCTCTTGTAACTGCTAAAACAACGAAAATCAATCAGATGAATCCTACTAATCTGAATTTTATTAGTCGTCCATCCTTTTGTTACAAAAACAATATCTGGAGTTTGCAGTTTATTACTATTATGCATAACCCTAGGAAGGAAGGAAGGAAAAAGAGCCAATTAGGTCAAGATCCATGAGTTTATCAAATTCAAAATGTAGGATCTGATCCAGCTATCGAAAATTGAACAAGACAAGACGCATTCAAACGACAACAGAAACAGACCTCAAAGCTCAAGGAACTTACGAATCAAGCAATCTTCTGGCGATATCGGAAAATGTCCTTCCCTTCAATAAAGGATGATTGATTCCTTGCTTACCTTACTTTTTCTCTTCATATATGTCCCCCATAAATACCCCTTCAACTAGTTTTTTTTTTTTAGGAAAAATTACAAGTTTTGTCCTTTATCTTTAGGGTACTTTACAGGCGGTGTCTTTTTTTTCAAATGTTGACAGGCGGTGACCTTTAGTAGATATTTTGTTACAAGTTTTGTCCTTTGAGCCTAACCTAGTTAGATTTTTTTGTTAAATCTGATTACCCAAGGGTATTTTAGTCTTTTTACCTCTTTATTATTATTATTATTGTTATTAATATTATATATAAAACTCTTACCTCTTTATTATTATTATTATTATTATTATTATTATTATTATTGTTATTAATATTATATATACCACTGTCTCTCTCTCTCTCTTTACTTGCAACCTCCGGCTAAAGCCCCAATCGCCCCATTCAGATCCCACCACCACCACCTCCCGCCTCTCACCACCATCAACCAATCGCCACCACCATTAACCCACCGTTTCACCATCCGACTAAAGCCCCAACCCAGAAACAATGGTGGCGGCGCCACCATCCACCACCGTGCAACAACCACCAACTGCAACCCACCCCCACAGAATCAACATTTGTTCATTCATCACTCAATCAACGGTAGAGGCGGAGGAGGTATGGATTGTGGTGGTCGGCAGGTTAGGGTTGGGGTTACAGAAGAAAGGGTTGTGGAGGTGGTCCGATTGGGTTGGTTGTGGTGGGTTGTGGTGGCGGGTGGAGGTGGTCCGATTGTTGTCCAGAGAGACGAAGTGGATTGTGGGTGGAATCGGAATCTTGCCGCTGACGAAGTTGATTCATGTGTGTTACCACCAACACCCAACCACCACCTCTTATCGCCATTCTCATGGCTCTGTTCTTCTTGTCGGCACTACTCCAATCAGGTATGTGTTTGTAATCTTAAACCCAGTTTGTTTATACTCTTATGAATCTTGTTTTAATTGTGGGTTGAACAAATAACAAGTTTGAACAGCATAAAGCTGCAATTTTTAGGAAATATCTTTCAAAATTATAATCTGTTTGTTCCACTGGTTCTTGAAATTTGATTGGTTTAGACCAGATGTTTGCAGCCAAAACAAACGATCGGATTTTAATTATTTTTGGGTGTTTTATGTGTTTGAACTTGTTGTATGTTGTTTGTTCTAGTTTTAATTTGGTCAGAAGGAACGTTGAGTTAAACATCCACTAGATGTAAACATCCACAATTTTTGAAATTGTTGTTGCTTCCCTTTTTATATTTGTTGCATACAGTGGTTTCTAATTTCTTAAGTTTTTTTTAGTAAGTATGAACATAGAAAGAAAATGCAAGCATCTATGTTTTTTTTTTACTGCTTCAACTATCTAATGGTGGCGGTGGTAGTTGGGTGTTCGCGGCGGTGGTGGTTGGGTGTTGGTGGTGGGCGATGGGATGTGACGGCTGAAGGTTGGTGGTGGGAGGTTGTGGTAGCGGATGAAGAGTAGTGGTAGGAGGTTGCGGTGGTAGGTGTTGGTGGTGGGAGGTGGAGGTGGTTGTAACGGGTGAAGAGAGGGAGAGGATGGAGAGGAGAATGAGAGAGAGAAGAGAGAGGGAGAGAGAGTCAGTTAGGGAGAAAAACTGGGTGGGTTTAAGGAGAATTGAGGACTTGTATTTAGAGTATTTACAAAAATTGTCCTTTATATGTATAAAGACTAAACTACCCTCAAGTGACTTGCATGTGACCATATTTAACAAGAAAATCTAACTAGGTTGGGTGGAAAGGACAAAACTTGTAACAAAATACCTACTAAAGGACACCGCCTGTCAACATTTGAAAAAAAGGACACCGCCTGTAAAGTACCCTAAAGATAAAGGACAAAACTTGTAATTTTTCCTTTTTTTTAACCTCAAAACATCCAACGTCTCAACCACCGTAACATCGGGCGTTGTGGTCAAGGTGTACTCAACCGCCGCCAGCCCCTTGGCTCTCTCAGATATGCAGAAACCCGACCTCCACCCCCTCGAATACACAACAATGGAATAATCGGTAAAACCTCACCTCCCATCCAAGACGAACCGACGCCACCCGTATTTGCCCTTCGGATATCGCATAAAATAAAGGGGAGAGTGAAAGTCGAACCTGAGTCACAAGGAACACCAAGTCTTCCTCAAGTCTTTCCCCAATCTTCACCTAGTTTTTATCTTTCACTTGTCTCCCTTTAACTTTTAATGCTTTAAAAAAATCTCTTATTTGAATTATCATGAGTTCAAGTTTTCAAATTGAATTCGAATCTATGAATTTTAAATGGAACTAATGCGATTAAAATTCAAATGAATTATAGTTTTTTTTTTTGTTTATATATTCGAACAACCTGAATTCGAGTTTTTATAATTCAAATCAGTTTTCCGAATCCTAAATTCAAGTTGTTTTCAAATTATGAATTCCAAATAGTTGAACTCAAGTTTAGTTACAAATTTTCAAATTTGAAAACCATTAGACCTACCGTACTGGGGCGTTTTTTTTAAAAATTTTTGCATTATAACGCCCTATAACGCCCCGCCTACCATTACGGTAGGCGTTATAGGGCGTGATTTTCGAAAAAAATTGCCCCCGGCGTTTAAATTAAAACGCTCTTCAATCTTGAACCAACCAATCAAACGGCTAGTTGCTTTATTTTTGTTTTAAACCTATTATATATATATATATAAACAACCAAAACTCATTCATTTTCAACAAAAACAATCTCAAAACCTCTCTAAAAAATTCAACCATTTTTTAAAAAACCTTGATGGATTCTCCTAGTTCTTCATCCATGGTAAATTTTTACTACAACGAGTATTTTGCGGATGGCGATGGTTCGACCGATGAGGAGCTTGAGCAAGAGGCGGTTACGAGTGCATGTCAACTAGCGGTGAGATATGTCAAGCATTCTAGTCGGCCCCAAGCAGAAAAAAATAAAAGAGGTTATATTGAAAGAGACCGACGCGCGGCACACGATCGTTTGATGAAAGATTATTTTGATGAGGCGCCGACATTTTCGAACGAAATGTTTAGGCGTCGTTTCCGAATGAGTAAGCGGTTGTTTCTACGCATAGTCGACGACTTGGAAGCCAACTACGATTATTTTAAACAAAAACCGGATGCGAGAGGGGAACTTGGATTTACCGGTATCCAAAAGTGTACGTCGGCGTTACGAATCCTTGCTTATGGTAACACTACCGACATCAACGACGAGTATCTAAAAATGGCAGAGAAAACAACACGAGACAGCTTGGAACATTTTTGTCGCGGTACAATTCTTATACTTTACTTTTATTTTTTTTAAACGACGAGTATGCTTACAATTTTTTTTTTTGAATCTTATATTTGTCTATATTTTTTTATAAAGGTATAATTGATGTGTACGGTGCGCGTTATCTTAGAACGCCTACATGGGAGGACCTTCAAAAGATCTACGAGGTACATAATGCCGAGCATGGTTTGCCTGGTATGATTGGGAGCATAGATTGCATGCATTGGCGTTGGGATAACTGCCCGACTGCATGGCGAGGCCAACACACACGGGGTGACCAAAAAGGACCCACTATTATTCTTCAGGCGGTTGCTTCACAGGATCTTTGGGTTTGGTCGGCTTACTTTGGCGTGGTCGGGTCATGCAATGATATCAATGTTTTTGAACAATCTCCGCTGTTAGAGGAGTGGATTTCTGGCAAAGCTCCAAAAGCGTCGTTTTACGCAAATGGAAACTACTACCCTCATGGATATTATTTGAGCGACGGAATTTATCCTAGGTATTCGATTTTCGTGAAGACGTATAGTGATCCTTTTGATGAAAAAAGAGCATACTTTAAAAAGGTTCAAGAGTCTTCACGAAAAGACATTGAGAGATGCTTTGGGGTTCTTAAACAACGCTGGCAATATTTGAGAAATCCTTGTCGTGCATGGAGCAAGCAAAAAATGAGAGATGCTATGTACGCGTGTATAATCATGCACAACATGATCTTGGAAGACGAAGGAAAGGCGATATGCCAGAATTATGTGCCAGAAGCCGTTCAAGAGGAGCATCCACAGGCGTCAATGGAAGAAAGAGTGAGTAATGCGCGAGAGTTGCGTTACGAACCGTACCATTCCCAGTTAATGGTTGATTTGCTACACCACGCATGGTCGGTTCGGTATGTACCACCTGAGGGAGAGGAAGAAACGGAGGACGAGGAAGACGAAGTTGGCGAGGGTGAAGAAAGCGAAGATGAAAACTAGTGTTTTTTTTTTTTTTTTTTTAATTTCATCGGATTTTAATTTTTTTATTTCTAGTATTGTATTTTTTTTTATTTAATGAAGTATTTAAGTTTTAAAAAAAAATTGAGAAATGCTTGAATGGGGGGTTATTGGCATAATGCCCCACTACGCCACTTTTGCTATAATGCCCCATTGCTGACTATGACGCCACGTGTCGGATAATGCCCCATGGTGGGGGCATTATAACCCACTACCACTACACATGGTCTTAGTAACCCGAAAATCAACTTTGATGAGACCCCTACTTTGACTTGTTTAAAAAGTAAAATAGTCATCTCGATAAACAAGAGTCGATAAGAGTACGCTCGATTCCACCAATCCTATGAACCATCACCTTATTTTTACCCTCAACTGCCCTAAAACTAGGGTTGTTCATGAACCGAGCCGAACAAAGCTAGCTTCTGCTCGCCGAACAAAGCTAGCTTCTGCTCGTACACTGCTTGAATTTAAACCGAGCGGCTCAACTATGTTCGAATTTAAGGAAATGAGCAGAAAATGTTACTAGAACTCACTTGGTTTACAATCGAGTAGCTCGGTTTTGCTTGATTTTCGCTCAGTTTTAATTTTAAATTAAATTTTAAAAAACATAAAATTTAAATGTCACCATTGTTTCACTCAAAATGTTACTCACTTTCGCACAATTGTCATTCGCTCAAAATGTTGCCCATGAGCGGTGCAGGCTGTGCGTGAAGAGTGAAGTGTGATTGCGTGAAGCATTGAGCTCTAAAGCGTGAAGACATGAGGAAATTTGTGTCACACCCTGCTCGTAGCAGAAGCGCGTCGGTGCGACTATGAAAGGTTCTCACTGCATCCGATAGTACATGATAAAATAAACCATGATGCCATTTCCAAATATTATATTATATGAAATCAAGACACGAGATTTTAGTATATTGTTTACAAACATATCCCAAAATATCAAGTTCACAAAATGACTTTTAACAAAATATGGTTTTGTAAATCAAGGTTTTGACTCCTATATTTGTAACAACCGGTAATTTACGGCTCTTAATTTTGCAAATAACAAACATTGGGACGATTATAAGTAGCATTTTAAGACTGAAATAAACTTAATTAGGCCTTTAGAGTGTCTAGGAACATCTACCCGACTTTACAGTACGCGAATGGTGGTTTACGGGAAAACTGCTGAATATTAAACGGTAACGAACGGATACCCCAACACTATTTCTCCTATCAAGGTTTGAACCTGAGACCTCCTCTTTAAGAGCCATATGTCTCTCTACCAAGTGGGCTACCCCACATTGGTTGTATCCCTTCAAAGTTGTTTAGCCTCAACAATCCCTCCATGGACACAAGGCTATATGGATCACCCGTGCGAGTAAAATGTTCAAATCGAAATAAGCATTCAAAAGGCTCGTTTATAGCAAATTAGATCATTTATATCGAGGATCGATAATTCAAACTTCGGAGGTTGTCTCTACTTAAAAAATGACATTGTTGTAAATGTAAAATCTTGTTATGCATTAAAGAATCTATAAAGAGACCTATGCCTGGGATCCAAGTTCCAACTTTAGGGTGTGGTTGATAACATCAGATGTTGGACCAACAAACTGAACAGGGCCTGCGAAAGAAAATATGTTGAGTTGACCCAAAAGCACATTTTGCTAGAAAAACTGCACATATAGCCAAATTGACTAAGCATATCATTAAAATAGCGTTGACTCTTCATTTTATCAATTTGACCCAAATATCCTATCAATATAACCCACGTGTATAAGATACCCATTTTTACGCTAATTATGACACGTGTCAATCATCGCGCAAAAGTAGTAGAAATTTAAGCCAAAGTCTGATCAATGTGTTGCGTAAAAGTGGTTCTCCACGTGTCGAGTTAGGGGCGCAGCATAGTGGGGGCGGCCGACCCCCCCAAACTTTTCGCTCAGTAGTGGAGAGTATGTAGTTTTCCTATAGAATTTTTTGGATATATACGTTTTCGACCCCCCGGTTTTATAGAATTTTTTGGGTATATACGTTTTCGACCCCCCGGTCGGAAATCTCAAGCTTCGCCACTGTGTTGAGTAATGATAAGGTTTCCTTTGATTAAAAGGTTTTGTAATGGTAAAATTGATAAATTTTGAAGAGAAAATGTAATCAAAATACCTTTTCAATTTCTCCCAATTTTACGATAAATATTAAATAGTCAGCGTGTATATATATTATTACATTACAATCTAATCAACAATGAATAGGTTTGCTGAATGTACCTGGATTGATGTAGCGGTTCTTTAGAGACCATTCCTCGCGCATAGACGAGAATTTTTTGAAAGGAGCACCTGATACAAGCGAAATGTAGATATGAATATTATAATTATACGTTTAAAAGAATTGTGGCATGGTTTTTACCTTGGAGTTCCACCATTGCTTTCTTGATGACAGGCTTAAACTTGCCTGCAAAAATGTTTGATTTAATTAATATGCATTCATCATATGAAGCATGAAAACATGATCATACCGTGTCTCCTCTCCACATCCATTAAAGACGTCAATGCTGTTCCACCTATTGTCCAATCTTTGACAGGAGCTCCTAAATTTGCCACCTGAAGCCAACCATAACCATGAGCATTAGCGGATTAGCAAGCATGGTATGTTTTGTTATCTGAAAGAAGAAAAAGATGAAATGCCAACTGAGGAAATCAATCCTGTCTTCCCAGCATGAAGCAGAGCTGCAGCACCATAACCCAAAGCATAGCAGTAGTTCGAGTCAAAATTCGATGGTAAACCACACCTGCCTTCATAACTGCACTAGCACACTGTTTTTCAGGAGCTTCTTCTTTTAATTATCTATCTACATAGATCTGGGTATTGACAGTTTTTATGACAAACCATGAGCCAAGCGTTAGTAACGGCTTTTGGCCATTGTAAACAAAAACCAAGCCGTCGAAATTTGAAACCATAACAATTAACAAGCAAACAGTTTTACTTCGGCTTGGGAGTACAAGATGGAGCATTGGTTGCTGATTACTTCAAAATTTAATCCAATAACTGATAATTTGTTATGTGGGTTGTGGCTTAGAAGAGAGGAGATAAAATTAAAGAAAGAGAGAGAAACCTTTACCTTTTTCATTTGAACACTATGTATAAGTGTTTATCAACATAATAGAGACATTCTTTTCAGAACTAAAAAAATGTTGAGAACCACAACCACATAAATATACTTGTAGGTGGTTCTTTGAATGTGATATATTACGTTTTCTCTCTGCCACTATGATTACATGAGTATAAGAAAATATTGCTTACCCGAAAAAGTGTGGCTGCCCTTTAAAATCCTTGTTATATTTACCCTGCTTTTTCCTGTTCTCTAGTTCAACTTCCACCATTTGAATGAGCATCTTTTCGGTTTCGATTTTGGAGACCTATCACCAAAAAATAATGAACCAAACCCGTTCTGTTCTTTAGAATCAATTTGTACCTGCACATTTCCATGAGGGTCTCTTTCTAGCAGCAGTTGTTCCCGAATTGCTTTTGGTAATATCTCAAAGAGCTCACGCGACTGGCTCCTAAGTTTCTTCTTCCATGATCCTCCTTGATCAATAACATCATGGGCTATAATTTCATTAAGCTCTGCCATAAGTTGTTGTACCTGCGTAACATTCATGATCCGGTTAAGACAGACTAATTTCACTTGATATTTGTATTACTATATATGTGTGTGTGCGCATGCTTTTTTTGGAGTCTCTGGTGCTGTTTGTTTTTTGTTAAAAGAGCTTCAGAACCACTTTTGTCTCCACCAAGCAGACCACGCGCAGACATAATGGTCTGCAGCTTGTTTGTTTTTCAGAAGACAATTCATTAAAAAACCTCTTCAGTGGCTCTTCCTCGCGCAGATCCTATCTTACCTCTTCACATACTTCTTCAACCTCTTCCAAACACAACTCTCTCAAAACCCTAGTTCCCTTCTCCATTCCACAGCCGACCTCCCCTGCTCCTCCACCTCCAGCCGCCGACCTCCCCTGCTCCTCCACCTCTCCCCGCAGTCGTTCTCCACCGCCGAGCACCACCCCCTTCCACAGCCGCAGCCCCCGTCGTTCTCCACCCCATCTGAACCTCTCCAGCAGTCGTGCTCCACCCCCTGGTCCAGCGCAGCCCTCGATCTCCACCCCCTCCACCGCCGCAGACCTTGTATCTCCACTCCTCCTCCAACATCTAAGGTAATTTCATTGTAATAGTTTGTGTAGTTTTATGACTGGTAATCGATAGTAATGGTAATTGGTGCTACTTATTTGACAGATAATCATGTCTTTATTAATGATTTTAGCTCTTGCCGTTAGTTTTTGTTATGTACCTACTTTAATAGTAATGGTAATTGGAGCTACTTATTTAAACTATTTATGTTGTATAGAACTATAAGTTGATTGAAGAAATGGATGAACGCCTGTTTGTAACTGATGAACTAGTAATGGTAAATGTTAGTTTGAAAATATTCGTTCCGCAAACACATTTTGTAACTGATGAACGCCTGTTTGTAAGTTCATTGAATGAATTGAGAGATTACTATGAATATTATTTAAGTATTGTATAACTATTATTTAAGTTTGAATGTTGAAAAACTCTTTTAAGTTTAATAAATCAGTTTATTTATATTTCAGTTTATTTCAGCAGTTTGCAGAAGTAAAAAAACAAACAGTCTTCTTCTTGCAGACTGCAGACATTTGGTCCAGCACTTCTGCTACAGATGTCTGCAGATGTGGTCCGCAGACTGTAGACGTTTTACATCAGAAAAAACAAACAGCACCTCTGTATCTCATCGGATAGAGGTAAGGTTTACCACCATAGCCTACCAAAGAATGAGATTTTACTTGTGTTTTACCTCTGGAATGAAATCAATCAGGCCTTCTGGTATGAGGATGATACCGTAATTGTAACCAGCATCTGCGCGTTTGCAGATTATATTTGTTATATAATCTGTGACACTCTTCAGAGTCTGCTTTTTGGCGGCAACCTGAATTAAACATCAACTTTTTTATTAGAAATTTAAATTACAGATAACATAAGATAAGGATAAAGGGATACCTCTTCTCCAATGATTGATATGTTTGGGTGGGTCTGCAGTGCACACTCCAGAGTTATGTGTGATGCAGCACGACCCATTAACCTTACAACTGCAGTTTAAGTTACAATTTGGAAGAAGCAAACAATTGTAATCTGTCAAGAAAGAGATGTAAAACTATTTGCACGAATGTGTGAGTGAATCATGCACACTTACAGTGGTAATATTTTCCAGTGGAACGTGCATCCACCATCAAATTTCCAATCATTTCTGAATATATCTGCATGTCATAGAATGAACACCTTGCTGAAAATAGATCTAGCTGCATAATATCCCTTCCTTCCATGAGTAAATTAAATTACCTTGCACGCAGTGTCAAACCCAAAACTTATTGGAACTTGTTTGCACTTCAAGTCACCATCAATGGTTTTTGGGCATCCAATAACCCGAGTTTTCAAGCCATTAGCCCTTGAATGAAATCGAAATTAAATTATGTTTGCTGATGTGACTTAAGGCAAGAAACAAAATATAACAGACCTAAAGTTTTCGGCTAGCAGGCAAGCATTTGTATTTGAGTCATCACCACCAATGACTACAATTCCATCCAAATCAAGCATCTTGGCTGTTTCCCGAGCTTGGTGAAACTATATATAGAATCTCGTTAACAAACCAAACCAAACCAAACCTATGGTAATAATATAATATATATTAAATCAAGGCATTGGAAATACCTGCTGAGGTGTTTCAATCTTGTCTCTTCCAGTACAGATCATATCAAAGCCACCCTAGATGATGATGATGATGATGCAGTTAGGGAATTACAAAAAAAAGAAAGTGTTAAGAAGAATTGTATTATGGATGCAAGATTACCTGATTTCTGTAAGGATAGACAAACTCATGAGTCAAGATAAGATATTTAGAGTTATAAATCCCAGCAGGGCCACCTTGAAAGCCATAAATAGTGCTGCCTTGAGTCCGATTCTGTAAATAGTCTGTAATAGGATAGGATAGGAAAATGGTGATGAATAAGTTAGAGGTGATAATGAAACATGCTGTATTGAAATAATACCGAAAATTCCAGCAATGACATTGTGTCCACCAGGAGCCTGTCCTCCGGATAGAAGAATAGCAATGTTTAGAGGCTTGTTTGGTAATGAGGCGCCTCCTGCTCCTGCTTTGAAGGATACTGATGGCTGGCCAAAAAGGTTTGGAAAGAGCTTTGCGATTTCATCTGGATTGGCGGCGGCAGAGGTGTTGGGGCCATCGACGACATGAAATGAAGAAGAAGATGAAGAAGATTTGAGCAGGGAGGGAAGAGGAATGGGGACTCCAAGGCGGCTACTCTCAACCTCACTGTAGACACAGGCCGACCGCCCAGTTTTCATCATCAACGCCGATCACAATCATGCACGTTCCTTCCTTCCTTCCTTCCTTTTTTTAGATGTATATATTTTACCC
>JARYGA010059791.1:50200-79936 GCA_030545235.1 Helianthus tuberosus
TTTCTCTCTATTTTCACCCAAACCCTTGTTTTCATTCACTTTTTACACTTGGACCGATATTCCCTCCCTCCAACCATTTTAAGGAGATTTGTACCTCTCGTAAGAATTATCAACTTTACTAGGGCTCTAAACGAACCGAACGAACACGAACAACAAGGCCATGTTCGTGTTCATTCGTTAAGAAACAAGCTTGTTCATGAACTGTTTACGAACGCTTATCGAACGTGATTTCTTGTTCGTGTTCGTTCATTAAGGAAACGAACATGCCCGTGAACTGTTTACGAACACTTACCATATGCTAATGAACTCTAACAAATGTTCATGAACATAAATGAACACAAACGACGCTTAGGGGAGGCGTGGTGGAGGAAGTATAACGAGTGATAAGTGAATTCAACGAGTGATAAAAAAAAACTCCCACCACCACCTTAAGTTTATAACGCGTGGAAGAAGCACGCGTGAGAAAATTAACGGCGTGATGAATTGATTTTGTGTGAGGAATTGTTGGTTGGGGGGAAATTGTTGGGTGTGGTGGTGAGTGATGACCATTGCCACCAAAAAAGATTGTGAGTGATGGAAAAATGGTTGATGACATGGCGAAACATGATTGGATATGTGAGTGATAGAATTCTATCACTAGTGACCACTCCCTCCCCCCTTATGAACACAATATTCATTTTAGAATAAAATCTGCATTTTCATCACAAACATCACGAAGAATCCACAAAAAATAAATAAACACTTAACATAATTATCCGAACAGAGTTGGCGTGATTATCAAAAACATGATAAACACAAAATTAAGAGTTTGTTAAGCCTTAACACAAACTAAAATTGAAATAGTGAAATGAGGGATGTTGTGAGAGGCATATAAGATAACTAGGGTTTCAAAATTATAAAAACTAGAAATAATAAAATAAAACAAAATATAACATATAAAAACCGAACGCTCACGAACATAAACGAACATATTACCGACCGTTCACAAACATAAACGAACGAACGCAACCTCTGTTCATGTTCGTTCGTTTAACTTAAAGAACGAAATTTCTTGTTCGTGTTCGTTCATTGACTAAACGAACGAACATAAACGAACTTTCCGCCGAACGGTTCACAAACTGTTCGCTGAACGTTCGGTTCGTTTACAGCCCTAGTTATACATCTTGTTTACTGTTTACTTGTACAACTATCATCACCAACGAGACGTTAACAAGTGTCTTCATTTAACAAGTAAACTAGTCATGGTTAAAAATGGATTTTTTGGAAGTGTATGTGTGTATATGTTGGTACCCAAGAGAAGATGAAAAGACGGCGGCAACTAGATGACCAGCGTAGAAAGAAGATGAGCGATGGTATGGTGAAGACGGTGACTGCGCTTATAACATGAGACACGACGAAGACTGTGACTAGGGTTACAACGACACATACGACGAAGACTGTAACTGAGATTACTACGGGAGATACGACGATTATCAAAGAGAGGAGCCATGGAAGATTGCGAGATACAAAGGCATGCGTCCTTTTGTAACACCTCAGAAATTTGTATCAAATAATATGGCAACACATGTCAAATCAACTCTCATATATACCAAGTTATTTGGACATGGAGGGTAATACGATGATGCCTAGGAGGGGATTATATTCAACGTCTGGTCCTTCGATCTTGGATGGCTTGTCCAAGATTTCTAAACCTGTGGGAGAGCAGCCGGTGAAGTTTCCTACATTTGCTGATTTTAAAACACTGTCCCATGCAAACCCTAGTAAAGGAACTGAGGTGCATGAGGAAGACAAACTGAATATGCGAACTGATGAGGGTAATGAGACCAGACCACCGATTACTTTTGCTAAGGTAGTATAGGCACAAAAAGAGGGAGTGAAAATAAGTTTCAGGCGTATGGAGTCGATGGATACCGTGGCGGGTGTGGATGTTGTTATTCCTGTATCTTTTGTCAAAGAAGTACATGATAGATTCGAGAATACGTTATATGGTTACTTCTTGGGGAAGCGGCAAGCATATCCTGTGGTAGACTATTATGTGAAGAATAATTAGGCAAAATATGGATTAGCGAGGATGATGATGAATGCAAAGGGTTTTTTCTTCTTTAAGTTCAAAATGAAGAAGGGGATGGAGCAATTGATGGAGGATGGTCCTTGGACGATTAGGAATGTTCCTATCATTCTTAGAGAGTGGTCTCCGTCGGCCACATTAATGAAAGAGGAAATCACTGAGATCCCAGTATGGGTGAAAATGCATGATGTGCCACTTCCGGCGTTTACTGAGGATGGGTTGAGCCTGTTAGCGTCTAAGATAGGAGTGCCAAAAATGGTAGATTCGTATACGGCATCGATGTGTTCAGAATCTTGGGGAAGAAGCAGCTTTGCAAGGGCCCTTATTGAAGTTCATGCTGATATAGAATTAAAACGAAGTGTAATGGTTGCAGTCCCATCAATGGAAGGTAATGGGTACTCTAAAGCTGAGGTGAAAATTGAGTATGATTGGGAGCCGTTAAGATGTCCAACTTGTTGTGTCTATGGACATGATACTAATTCATGCCCAAAGAAACCGAAACCTACGGCCAATGATGATGCTAATTAGAAGAATGATGAATTTCAAGATGTGAAAGGAAAAAATAAGAAAGGGGGCAACCGAGTTTTCATGTTAAAAATCAGAAGCAAAAAATGATATATAGACCGGTTGTAAAAAACAAGTCTGAAGGGGAGAGACCTACTTCCTCTCGGGTTGCTGTGTCCAATTCGTTTGATGTTCTTCAGGAGGATGATGCGAGTAACCTAGAGGATATCCGGGAGGATTGTACGAGGAAGAAAATAAATGGTGCGCCAATAGGAAATACAGATGGGGAAGAGGAGGTAATCGATGATGGAGTTGCTGTGTGTAACAACCCGACTTTTAAAGTCAAAGTACAAGTCAAATTCAAAGTCAAAGTCAAATTCAAAGGAAGAATAGATTGCTATTCAGATCTGACATGTCTTACTTGATTATTGTCACACCCCAACCGATGGCGGAAACATCAGGGCGCGGCACTAAGCGAAACAGATTGTCCAAGAGAAATTCCATAACAACTAAATTACTGGATAGTTAATATTATGTACCATACCATAATCCATCAAGTAAATCAATTATTACAGACATAGATATCCCTAGGCAAATCATTGTTCCGACAACTCAAATTAAATAAATAAATTGTCTTTGTTTCTAGACTCTCACTCCTACTTGATTCCACAAAAGCAGGTAAAGCACGGCATCCTAAGCACCTGTCACATACGTTAAAATAGAGGTTAATACACATAGTGTAAAGGTGAGCATACAAGTTTAATAGTATAATAGAGTTCGAAATCGTTTACGCATAACCAGCATGTTGTGACAACAGGTAATTAACGGCTTCAAATTACGTGATTAACAAATGTTTAGGCGATAACAAATAGTGTTTAAGACACAAATTATCTTAATTAGGCTATTGGAATGCCTAGGAACGCTTATCACACGTTACAGTGCGCGTATGGTGATTTCTAGAGAAATCTTCTGAACGATAAACGAAAACGAACTGATACCGTACAAAATACTGACCACGCTGACAAATACAAGGTTTATGCGTATAAATTATACTTATGAATGTGGTCTTGTGAAAATATCATGCTTTCGAACAGCACAAAACGCAAACGTGAACGAAAAACGCGGAAACAGTAACGCACCGACAAACAACGACGAAACGGAAGCACCGGACTCGAATTTCGTCCCGATATTAATATTTTGATATATTTAGCTTCGTTTTTTTTTAAATTTTATTATCCGTAGTTGAAACCTGATCGAAAAACGGATTAAAACGGCGAACGACGCGTTTTACACGATTTAGCGCAACCGATGATCAAACGCGGCAAAAAAAATGACAACCTACACTATTTTAAATATTTTTGAATCAAAATTTTAGCTTACGGCATTTTTACGATGCTCGGGTTTTGATAACGGGTTCATAGGAGCTAACGGGCCACTAAAAACACGAGAAGTGGGCTTGTGGGCCCTGGGCCCAAGCCCAAGTCCACTAATGAAACCTAACTATAAAATGTTTGTGAAACCCTAAACTCCATTCTTATGTTCAGCCGCCTACTACTAATTCCCTCTCATTTTTCTCTAATCCTCATACCTTATCCAAACAAAAAGAACAGACACCTAAATTCATTCATCTCTCCAACAAACACACACAAATAAAACCCCATTCCCCCTCTCGACCTTCAACCTGTAATCACAAAAAAAAAAGGAGAATCAGGTTCTATCTCTCCCTCTCGATGAACATCTGGCCTAAACGCCGGCGACCGGAGCAACTCCGGCGACGGTTTCCCTCACCGGCAACCACCCTTCACACCCAAACCATTCCAGCTACTCACCCGCATACTCCTACCCCTCTCTGGACTCCTCTGTAAACCACACCGGAGCCGTTTAACGGCTGGTGTCCGGTGATGGTTAATCGGCAAGCCGACACCCTCCACACCCACCAATCTTGAAGAAATAGAAAACCGGAGAGAGAGAGAGAGAGAGAGACAGACAGACAGAATGAGAATGAAAGGGGAGCACGGCGGCGGCAGTGGAGCCGACGACAGCGACGAAGGCAGTAGCGGCGGTGACAGTGGTTTTGTGACGGGTTAGGATTTCTCACTCCGGTAAGAATCGACCATTTTTTTCCGTCTCCTTTTCTTTTTCTTGTGATCATGATGAATGAGAACTTCTGCTAATTGAAGATGTTGATGATGGTTATGCAGACAGTGGATGGCTGTAGTGGTGATTATATTCATATTTGACAACGGTTCATGTTTCGGGTTCGATTTCAAGTAGACACGGTCAGAATCGGGGTCTCGGTCAAGCGGTCAACGGCTCAGATGTTTAAGATTTGGGTTCAGATTCAAGTGTGGTTTGGATTCGTTCGGTTAATCGGGTCAAAGATGGTGTTCGGTCAACGGGTCAAATGCAGTCAACACTAGGTTGACTGAGTCAAACCCGAGTCAACTCGGGTCAACACAGGTTCAGTTCGAGTCAACAGTCAGATTTGGTTCGAATCGGTCAACTGGTTTTGGTTCGGGTTTTCGGGTCAACACGTCAACCGGTCAAACCTCAGACAACGACAGTCAACTGTCGGGTCAAACACGGTCAACTCTGGACCCGGTAAAGTTTTAACGATGCGTTAAACTTTTTTTTTGGGTAAAGGGTTACCCCGGTGATTTTATATATTCACAAACAAACAAAACAAGTAGTGTAGAGAGCCTACACTAGTTCAATCAAGAGGCATACCTCAAGAAAGTTAACCACGCAAAAACAAAGAAACAAATACAAGATAACCAAATCAACCCACTAGTATAACGAACTAGAAAAACTCTAACTCAAAACTCTAATCAGCCACCTTCGTATCCATCATCACGAATATCCCATTCCTGCAACAGCCTTGCCACTCCATCAGTTCTCTTCAGCCGAAGTCCCATGATTTTATACCGAACCGTATCCAATATTACTTGACATAAGTGCTCCGGTGGTCTCAACTGGTTCTTGAATAATCTAGTGTTCCTTTCTTGCCAAATAAAATAAGCTGTAGCCGCTACTAAAATCCTGCTAACATACATACCGGCCGATTTAGATTTTACACGCAACATAAGCCATTCCACCACATCATCCCACTTTGGATTCACATCTTCCATACCCACTTTTCGTCTAACCGTATTCCATATCTTCGATGAGTACTTGCACTCAAAAAATAAGTGATGGTGAGAATCATGATTTTCATAACAAAGCAAGCAACACATCATATTCATATTCTTCCTGCGAGAGAGATCCCACTGTAAAATAATATCTTGGGTTAACAATTTCTTCCTCATAATCAGCCACATAAGAAACGCATGCCTTGGAATACATTTAGCACACCAAACTAAGCTGCTCCAATCCACTTCTGCTTCAGTATATCGAACCGTTTGCCACATATTCGAAGCCGATACCTCCACCATCAGATTTCCATCCTTCCATTGGACTTTATCTCTTTTATTATGGCTTAACTGGATCTGATCAAGCTGTATAAGGACCGGATAAATATCACGCCACGCAGCTGGCCATAACCACTCCCCATCATCATAAATGTCCGCAACCGAATCCTCCAATCTAAAACCTGCATTTGTTATTCTCCTAGGAGTAATGAAATTACCTAGAGGCCCTACATCGGACCACGAATCATACCAGGCTGAAGTCATTCTCCCGTCCCCAATTTGAACCCTGAAATGATCCCTCATCAATGGCCTTAGCTGAAGAAGCTTTCGCCAACTCCAATAACAATTAGCAGGCATTTTACATACCCAAAAGCTCTTGCCTTTCAACCTGTAATCATGCACCCAGTCAACCCAAAGCGATTTGCGTTTTGTGATAATACTCCATATATGAGTTGCCATAAGAGCCTTATTGACATCAGCAATCCGTCTAATACCCAGACCTCCTTCAAATTTAGGAAGACAAACAGATTTCCAAGAAACCTTTGCCTTCCCTCTATGAAACGAAACATCCTGCGTCCATAAAAAATCCTCATTTTCGCCTCCAAATCATGAACCACCCGAGTTGGCAAAATAAACACTGAAGCCCAATAAATATGCATCGAAGAAAGAACTGACAGCACTAACTGTAATCTCCCTGCGAATGAAAGCATTTTATTCCTCCAATTCATAATACGCTTCTCCAATTTCTCCACTAGGATACTACAATCCTTGTAAAGAAGTCTCGTAGATATTAAAGGAACACCCAAATATTTAACCGGTAACAAGCCCTCCATAAACGGCATCACACTCAGAATCGCATTCTTCACATTACTAGCAACATTACAAAAGAAAATTGTGCTCTTCTGGATACTAGGAACCAAACCTGACATTTTAGTGAATTTAGATAGCGAAGACATAATGCACTTGGCTGATTGAATATCTCCTCTAGAAAAAATAAACAGGTCATCTGCAAAGCAAAGATTAATAATTTGCTGACGTTCACATCTGTTATGAAATCTGAATGAAGAATCAATAGAAGTCTCGCGTTTCAAAATAGCCGTCAGAAGAAAGTCCGGGGAACCCTATGCTCTCTCTCCTATAGGCGATTCTCTTGTTCTTCCATGAATCCTATGTTTTTCTTCGTGATCTTGTGTATAACAGTCTGTGATTAGAGGTTTGATATTTCAAATCTCTATAACGAACTAGTTAGCACTAGGGATCGATCTTGAACTAGGATTTTTCGTTTGTTTTCTCAAAATCGCTGCCTTAGATTTGATTCAGGAACCCTAATTTATTAAACTGGTAGTCATTGATTGCGGTTAACTGAGATTAATTTAGCTAGATTGATGCTCAGGTTTAATCGATCAAGGGTTCAGGTTTCGAACTAGGGTTTATAGGATTAGGGTTTTGTTTTTCTTTTGTTCTTGGGTGCTGCGGATTTAGGGTTTGGTTTTCTTGTGCATGCTTCTAGATTCACGTGAGAGTTGTCTGCTTAAGTATGGATGAACGTTCAAAACTTGGAGATAATCCCAAAGATGATCGGGGTAAACCTCCATTGCCGTTTAAAGGATTGGCTAGTCGGGTGGTGAGTATTGATGGGAACCCAATGCTTCCGAGGAGGGGGGTAGTGCAAACGGATCCAAAACGAATTAATGTCATAGACGAGCTTCAAAAGATTACAGTTCCGGTACAATTGCCACCGGAATTTTATGATTTGGAAAATAAATCGGCCAGAAATCAAGAGGTTCAGGGTCTGTATGCGGATCAGAGTAGTTCATCTAAACCCATGTCTTATGCGGAATCGCTTGCAAACAATAAGAATAAGGTAAATTTTTGTTCTTTTGCAAATTCGGATGTGCATGAAGGATGTGATGTTGTCCTCCCTAGGGAGTCGGTTCGGGTGGTTCGAGATAAGCTAGCAAATACATTATATGGGTATTTTTTAGGGGATCGACTGGCGTTTCCAGTGGTAGATTACTATGTTAAGAATAATTGGAAGAAGTATGGATTGGAAAAGACAATGATGAATGCAAATGGCTTTTTCTTTTTCAAGTTTAAGGATGAAACTGGTATGTTGAATGTGATTAAGGATGGTCCTTGGATAATAAGATCGCAGCCGATGTTTATTAATACCTGGACTCCAACGACAAAACTGGAAAAGAAAGAGGTTAAGACGATTCAAGTTTGGGTTAAAATTCATGACGTTCCTTTAGCCGCTTACACAGAAGATGGTCTCAGTTTAATTGCTACGACAATTGGGGTACCGAAGATGCTAGATTCTTTCACTTCGTCGATGTGCATGGATGTTTGGGGCAGAAGTAGCTATGCAAGAGCATTGATAGAAGTATCGGCTGAAAAGGAGTTACGTGAAGAGATTAAAATGGCAATCCCAGAGCCTGAGGGAGAAGGCTTTATGAAAGAAACAATGTACGTGGAGTACGAATGGAGTCCGCATAGGTGTGCAACATGTTGTGTATTTGGTCATTCCGTGGAGACATGTCCAAAACAGCCCATGAAACTGAGGAAACCTGTGCAGGAGGATCATAACCGGAATATCCATAAGTAGCCAGTTAAGAGAGTTCCGACTATGGATCAAGATGGATATATAGGTGTGTATGGAAAGAAGGCAGCAAAAAGGGTTGGAGTTCCTGTAAACAAACAAAAGCCAAAGTTTGAGTATCGGCCGGTGGGTCAAAAACCGAGGGGCGATAATAATCGAGGTTCATCATCTAACGTTGTAAAATCTTCTAATCCTTTTGATATTCTAAATGATGTGGATGCTGATACGGGTGAGAAAAAAAAGGGTTCTGGTTTGGAAAATGAGGATCAAGATGATGATGAGGTAGAGGAGGTGTACAATGAAATGGATGAATTCATGACACGCGGGTCAGAAAATCGGAAGAACAACACAGGGGCAAGCACTCCTGATCAACCGGTTCTCAATGATTAGTCTAGCGGCATGGAATATAAGGGGGTTGAACCGCCCCCTGAAACAAAAGGAGGTTCGGCAGGTGGTGAAGGATAACAATTTAAATTTTTGTGCTATTCTTGAGTCTCACGTTGATGTAGCTAATCTGGGGAAAGTTTGTAAGTCTGTGTTTCGTAATTGGGATTGGACGTCTAATGGGGGTCAATGTACAAAGGGTACGAGAATTATAATAGGATGGAACCCGGATATATTTGATGTTATGGTGGTCAATCAGACGGCTCAGGTTATGCATGTCCAAATTTTCTTTAAGATTGATAAGAAAATGTTCTTTTGTTCCATTGTGTATGCGGCTAACTACTATGTCTCTAGAAGAGAGTTGTGGCATCAGTTGTCCATGCACAAGGTGCTGGTTGGTAGTAATCCTTGGGTCATCATGGGGGATTTCAACTCCGCATTAAATCTTGAAGACAATTCATTTGGGTCATCGGGTATTTCCATAAGTATGCGAGAGTTTCAGGCATGTATTGATGACATTGAGGTGTTTGACATCAACAGAACAGGATTCCACTTTACGTGGAATCAAAAACCGAAAGAAGGCATTGGGTTATTGAAGAAAATTGATAGGGTGTTAGGAAATACGGCTTTTGTGGACGAATATCCGAGCTCGGTGGCTGTCTTTAATTCGTATAGGCTGTCCGATCATTGCCCCTGCATCCTAAAAATTCCGAAAGTGGGTGTCATTAAGCGGAGATCTTTTAAGTTTGCGAACTTTTTGGTTTTCAAACCTGAATTTCAAAATATAGTTCAACATACTTGGGAATCAAGTGTGGATGGAGTTCAGCAATTCCGAGTTGTCAAGAAGCTTAGCATGTTAAAATCTCCATTACGAGCTCTTCTATTTCAGCAAGGGAATCTCCATAAAAAGGTAGCTGATCTTCGGGCGAAGCTTGATTTAATTCAACGGGAGATAGATGAAGACCCGTTAAACTTGGCTCTTCGAAATGAAGAGTCCAAAGTTACAAATGATTATCAGGAAGCTTGTTTGGATGAGGAGAGGTTTCTCAAACAGAAGTCTAAAGTGGACTGGTTGTGTGCGGGGGATATGAACACGGCATTCTTTCACTCATCGCTAAAAAACAGGAATCATAGGAGTCGGATTGATGTTATAAAAGATGTGAATGGGATTGTTTATGAAGGGGATACAGTTCAACTGGCGCTTGTTCAGCATTATGAAAATTTTTTGGGTTGTCAGGATGATGTCTCGCTATCTCCTACTCCAGATTTGTTTTCTAATAAATTGCAGCCGGAAATTGCGAACCATATGATCCGTCAAGTTACGGAAGAGGAGGTGAAGAAGGCTATGTTTTCGATTGGTATAGATAAGGCTCCGGGGCCTGATGGGTACTCTTCAGCGTTTTTTAAAAACGCTTGGCCGATTATTGGGCATGATGTGTCGTTGGCGATTATGGATTTTTCTCTACGGGTAAGATGCTTCGTCAGCTCAACCATACTCTTCTTGTTCTCATCCCAAAGACGGCTACTCCAGCTAGTGTTACGGATTATCGGCCTATTGCATGTTGTAACGTGCTTTATAAATGCATTAGTAAGATTATTGCTGATCGCATTAAAATGGCGCTGGACGGGATTGTTAATGTGAACCAATCTGCTTTTGTCCCAGGTAGGAAAATATCAGACAATATTCTCCTCACCCAAGAGTTAATGCACAATTATCATAGGAATTCGGGACACCCTAGATGTGCATTCAAGGTGGATATTCAGAAAGCGTATGACACGGTTGAATGGAAGTTTTTAAAGGAAATTCTGCTAGGGTTTGGATTCAATATTCGGATGGTGGATTGGATTATGACTTGTGTGGGTACTCCGTCGTTTTCAGTGTGTGTTAATGGTAATATGCATGGTTATTTTAGAGGTAAGCGTGGGCTAAGGCAAGGAGATCCGTTATCCCCTTACCTCTTCACTTTGGTTATGGAAATCTTGAAGTTCATAAGAACTCCATGATGACATCACCCTAGAACACCTCAAATCCACTGATTTCAAGGTTAAAAGTTAAGATTCAAAGGTGAAAATGATGAAGAAGTGTGTGTAGATGATAGATGTACAAGATTTGAGTTGAAAACTTACAAGAATCGCGAGAAATCGAGAGAAATGAGGTCTGGAGCGCTGGTCGAATGAGAGAGAGCTGTCACATCACTGTTGGTGATGTGACAGGGGTATTTATAGGTTACCAAAAGAGGAAAGAGGAGTGCAAGTGTCGGATGGCACATCAATCAAACGGCACTTCGATCGGACGACACTTCGATCGGACGACACTTCGATCGGACGACACTTCGATCGGACGACACTTCGATCGGATGACACTGATTTCAAGGTTAAAAGTTAAGATTCAAAGGTGAAAATGATTGAAGTGGTCTAGCGAGTTGAGTTTCGGCGTTTCGTTTCGTGTTTTGAGCGTTGCAATGCGTTTAAGCGGGTGTCGATTAAGTGATGCGATAGATTAATAATAAACACACAAATACTATATCTATCATACAATCATCCTAAATAACTTGCGTTTAGCGTTTGCGATTGAGTTGCGTTGTAATAGTGTTGCGACTGCGTTTCGATTGATCACCACCAAAAAATAAGTAAACATGCACAAGTAACACATAAATAACACACACACGTAAAACAATATTCAGAATCTATCAATCAGGGTGGCAGATGCGATTGGGATGCGATTAGCGATTAGCGATTAGGCGATAAAGCGATAAAACATGCGATAAACATCGATTAAACCTCGATTATTAATAGATACTCCACATAATACAACTAAAGCGATTAAGTAAAAAGATTCGATTACAAGTCATTGACGTACAATCAATAGTTAAGCAGGGAGTGACAGATCGCAATTAGCAATCTTTTCTTCCTTTTACTTTGACTTGTACTTTGACTTTCGTAACACGGGGTGTTACAATTATTACTTGTACTCTTCGACTCGCTAATCGACGTATGTTAGTTGACACTATTTTTAATTTACAATTTGTAATATGTGAAGTAACAATGCGATAAAAGCAATTAAACGCCAATCTACTTCATGCTATTACATGCTATCGCATCGCAACTCGAATAACAGTTATTGGTATTGTTCTATGTGTTATTAATTGCTTTACTCGTGCGTGTTTATATTTGTTTGAGGTGTCCTTCGCAAACGCAATCGCAACTATATCGCAACGCAATCTAATCGCGAACGCTAGACACAAGTTTACTCATTTGTATGTTGTTATGTGTTAGTTATATTATTTGTGTAACTATTGTTTAAACCTATCGCATCGCTTACTCGCAACTCACCTAAACGCTCGACGCACGAAACGAAAGTTGGAAAACCAACTCGCGAACGCCCTCCGATTGAATGGCCATTCGATCGAATAGACATCCGACCGGATGACCATCCGATCGGATGGCCATCTGATCGAATGGCAGTCCGACCCGTCTGACTTTAGACCGCCTTTCACCTCTCCCCCTATAAATACTTAGCAGTCACATCAACTGTTCACTTGATGTGACAGCTCCCCCCGACCTGTGCACTCTCAGCCTGTTTTCTCTCGATTCCTCGTGATTCTTGTAAGTTTCCACCCTAAATCTTGTACTTTCACAATCAGCACACACTTTCTCATCATCTTCTCCAACAAATCACAACTTTTCACCATGAAATCACTAGATTTGGGCTGTTCTAGGGTGACGTTATCATGGAGTTCTTAGGAACACTAAAGTGTGACCTCATTTCACTAAGAACGGTTTGGATCTAATGGATTTCCATACGTTTTTACACTCATTTTGACATAAATCTAAACATTTCAAACTTTCAAACTTTTCTTCAACGTCTTTTACTTTTCACTCAAAACCGTTAGAATATGGACTCGTTCGGGCTCTCTACTCATTCTCTAGTTGAGAACCGGTCTGAGAATGGATTTTACCGGAGAGACGACCGATTCAAGGGTTGAATATGAAACTCCGTCAAGAACCGTTGGTTCTGATAGAACGGGGTGATTCCCATTCGATCGGACGAGTGGACTAGATGGGATTTCCGTTGTTTAACACGTTGTCACACCGTCTCCGTCAAACTGCAACTTTTTCAGCTTAACTACTTTCACAAAGTGTTCAAACAAAACAGTTGCTTAATCAAATAGCTGTCCGATCAGACGACCATCCGATCGAACGACTATTCGACCAGGTGACTTGTATGTTAGACACTTAAACTTTTACAAAATTTTCAAAGATCACCAGTTACCAATCGAACGGCCATCCATCCGGATGACCATCCGATCGAATGACTTTACTTATACTACAACGAAAACTTCAAAAGTTCAACATTTTACAAACTCACCTCCCTTAGTCGAATGACCATCCGACTGAACGGTCATCCGTCCGGATGGACATCCGATCGAACCACCATTCGATTATCCATCTCACCGACACGATGTTTTACGCACTGTTCAATGCTTATACTATCGTACTATAATCAGGCTTACTCTAAGCACTCCCTTCAATCCATTACAGTTCGTGTTTAACACTACCAACGCACTGTGAGTATACTCAATCCTTTTTTCTTAACGCACTTTTGGGTGTTACATACGTTACTTTTATCAAATCACATCGACACACAATGCAACTGCTTTTATACGCTAACCGCTCTGCATGTTATACTTGTTATTCGATGAATGCTTGTGTGTTATGTTTACACAGTGATTGTTGCCTGACACCTTAGCAATGATAGTACTATAGTTTGGACTCAGCACCTGTCGTGGACAGGGGTTGTTAAGGGTATTTCTTCACGTGTCACAGTGGTGATATGTGTTGCGCATTCTACAACTCGCAGTCATGTCTGTGCATATTTCATTATCGATATCTTACATGTTTCACTTTTCTACGTGTTACATGCTGGTTATGCGGAAATCGCTTTTCGCTACTATATTCTATTAAACTTGTGTACTCACCTTTACACCATATGTATTGACCTATTTTAACGTATGTGACAGGTGTTTAAGATGCTAGGATTGCTGGACTTTTGTGGAATCAAGTTAGGTGGTCTAGAAACCCACGAATAATTTATGAGTTGTCGGAACAATATTTGTCTTTGAGAACAATTATCTGTAATAACTATTTTTGCTTTATCTGTTAGTAGTATGGGATATTAATGTTAAGGATTTGGTAATATGTTAGTTGTTATGGATTCTCTTGGACAATCTGTTTCGCTCAGTGCCTCACCCTGATGTTTCCGCCATCGGTTGGGGTGTGACAGATTGGTATCAGAGCCATAACTATAGGGAATTAGGCGAGACTCGACCTAGTCTGGGTCGTTGTCTTAGAAATGACCTAGTCTATAGTGTAAGTACCAACATACCGCCTCGTGTAAACCTAGTAGGGGTTCCGCGCGAGCCTATCTCTGTTATTTTCTTAAACTTATTCTTACGCGAACACCGCATACTATAGCTTCACGCAAAATTAGCTTTTCCTAAGGCTGGAACACTATCACTTTGCATTTCCTAAGGCAAGCACAACACACACGATTTTTCGAAAAAAAACGAGTGATTGGGTCGAGATTAGGTGTGAAAACCGCAAACTCTTGATTAGATCGCTTGTTCGACGTGCATTTTTACTATAAACACGAGAATTTGCGTTGAGTCAGGAGTGAAATCCATACCTCGACAAAATTCTCCCTATCTATCTCGTGATTCTATCACATAAACAGGAATGCAGTCATTAAGTTAGGGGTGAAACCCGAATCTTGATGACAGATTCCGCTCCCTATTTTGGTTTTGCAAAAAACTCTCACCAAAGTCTCGATGGATTCTAATGAATCAATTCACGTACTAACCGAAAGGATGCGTGCCATTCACCGTATGTCAGTGAGAGAGGCCAACACGTGTACTCGAAGTCCTTGAGAATAGTCGAATCACTTTGGGTAGTCAATGTCTACCACCCAGGACAATCTAATTTCGATCGCTGGTTTTACGCTTTATCACTTTTATGTGTTCTATGTGGTTTTTATATGTTTATGTGTTTCGATTTTGGAGACTACACGTTTTTCTGCTTTTCGCTTTGATAAACACGCACAACTCGCACTGCACATTCATCTCAAAACGCTAACAAATCGCATCTATTCTATGAACCCTCGCATGCTATGTTACTCGCTCTCGCTCGCGCTCGCTATTTTTGAACGCGCATCGCGAACTTGAATGATAGGTAAATACGTGCAATATATGTAGGTGAATACGTGCAAAATATAGTTGATTACGTGCTTCTGTGATTATGTGCTTTTGTGCTCTACGTGCTTATGTACTTATGTGTTTACGTGCCTATGTGGATTATGTGCCTACGTAATTATGTACCTATGTGTCAGACGTGTTCCTGTGCTTTATACATAAAGTAGTGCTGGGTGATACAATAGACTATACTCGATTTAATCGCGTCTGAGTCCTATGACGATGTCTGTTGCAGACAATATCATCGTTTGGATCTCACACTTCTCGCGCTACCCGCCGCAACCATGCTGACAAACGTATCGCCTCGCTAGTCGCCAAGGAAATGGCCAAGGTCATTCCGCAAATCGTCAGCGAAATCAATGAAATCGGTAGCAAGTCCTCTGAGGAATCAAGGACTGACTCGCCTCGAGCTACTTTTAGCTTCAAGCAGTTTAAGGATTGCGGCCCCAAAGACTTCACTGGTGAAGACGGGCCCAGTGCCATGTTTCAATGGTTCGACTCGATTGAAGTCACTCTTCGCCAAAGCGGATGTCCAGACAACCTCCGCACTGTCAAAGCAACTGGCGTTTTCCAGTCCAGGGCTCTGGACTAGTGGACTGTCGAAAGGAACAGGTGAGGGAACGACGCAGCCTATGGGCTTTCTTGGGAGGAATTGAAGGAAATCATGATGAAAGAATTTTGTCCCCCACATGAGCTTCAGAAGTTGGAGGACGAGTTTTGGAACATCAAGCAAGAAGGTGGCGACAATGCCGGTCTTACTGCTCGCTTTAAGTAGCTTAGCATCATCTGTCTCGACCAAGTCTCAACTCCTGACATCACAATCAAGAAATATATTCGCGCTTTACCTGATTGTGTTGCTGACTTCTTGCAAGCCGCCAAAACGACCACCATCGAAGAGACTTATCAGCTCACTGCAGAAATCAATGACAAGCGAGTTATGGCTGGTTACTTCAAGAACACCGCCAAGAGTCTCCACTAAGTCACCGCTTCTCCCGCTCCTGAAACCGCCGCATCTCAAGGGTCGAAATCTTCACGCCGCAAGCGTAAGAACAACAACAACAAGAACTATGCAGTGACCGCCGCTCCTCTCAATGCTGTTCCTGCCCAACCCCAGAACCATAACCGCCAAGTAGCCGCACCCGTGACCAATGCACCACCTGCAAAACGTGTATACACTGGTCCACACCCTCTGTGCCCTACTTGTACATACCATCATCCTGTTGGGATCGCTTGCCGATTTTGTGTCCACTGCAACCTATACGGACACTTTACCGCCAACTGCCGTACTGGTCCCCGTCAAGCTTAAGCTCAAGTTCAAGCACCTACTGCGCTGCCAGCTCCTCTTCCCGCTCCTCAGGGTATTCAAGCAGCCCCTGCTCCCGCTGCTCACGCAAGAGCCTGCTTCGCATGTGGTGATCCTAACCACTTTGCAAATGTCTACCCGAACTGAGTGGTGAAGCAAGAGCCACATCAGCAACCAGCGCAGCAACAACATCAACAGCAGTAGCCTTAGTAGCAACAACAACCAGCTCAACAAGCAGCCCGCGGCAGAGCATTCAACATCAATGTCCGCCAGGCGCAAACTGACAACAATGTTGTCAATGGTACGTTTCTTGTCAATGGTATATATGCTTCGTGTTTATTTGATACTGGAGCCAATAACTGGTTTGCATCGTTAGAATTCAAAAAGCTCCTAAGCCGTAAACGCACTAATCTCTCTACGACGTTCGACGTAGAAATTGCCACTGGAAGAACCGTCACTGTTAAATTTGTTCTGCATGATTGTACGCTTGAACTCAACAATCACGTCTTCCCTATCGACCTTATCCCGATGCAGCTTGGTAGTTTTCATATCATAGTAGGAATGGATTTTCTTCGTGAAAATCGTGTTGAAGTCGTTTGTTTTGATAAGATGATTCACTTCTCTCTTGCTAATGGCGATCAACTCTGTGTCTATGGTGAAGTGTCTTCGAAGGATCTCAAACTCATGTCGTGCATCCAAGCGAGCAAGTATCTCCGAAAGGAATACAAAACTTTCTTAGCACACATCGTAGTAGCAGAGGAAAAGGAAAAGAAGTCAATGGAAGAGGTGCCTGTGGTTTGTGATATTCCTACTGTCTTTCCTGACGATTTACCTGGTTTACCCCCGAGTCGTTATATTGATTTCCATATCGACCTCATTCCTAGAGCTAACTCTGTTGCTAAAGCTCCCTATCGCCTCGCTCCGTCTGAAATGCGCGAACTTTCGAGTCAACTCAGGAATTTCTTGATAAAGGCTTCATTCGCCCTAGCACCTCTACTTGGGGTGCACCTGTCCTTTTCGTCAAAAAGAAGGACGGATCGTTTCGGATGTGCATCGATTATAGGGAACTTAATAAGCTGACTATCAAGAATCACTATCCCCTGCCCCGAATCGACGATTTGTTTGATCAATTGCAAGGCGCTACGTGTTTCTCGAAGATTGATTTACGCTCCGGTTATCATCAGTTACGAATCCAGTAGGACGATATACCTAAAACCGCTTTCCGAACCCGATACGGCCATTATGAATTCGTCGTTATGCCCTTTGTTCTAACCAACGCACCCGAGGTTTTCATGGATTTGATAAATCCCGTGTGTAAGCCTTTTCTCGACCGCTTCATCATCGTGTTTACCGATGATATCCTTATCTATTCGAAATCGAAAGCAGAACACACGCAACATCTACTGTCACACCCCCAAAATCCACACGCGGAGTATCACCGCTTGGAGGCGTGATTGACCAGGATCAAGCCACCAATCATATTGAACAAGCATGTAAGTAAACATAATTCAACCAAACAATATGAAAGGTGTTCAAAACCAAAGCATAGTTAAGTGTTTAGCGGAAGCATAATTGTAAAACCCATTGAAAGTATAAAGTAATGTTCATAGCATGGCAACCACTGCCATATCCCACAACGACCGTTCCTCCCTGTGCAAGCTCCATGAGTACCTAATGACCTGCAAGGCATGTAGCAACAAATCAACAACAAAGTTGAGCGAGTTCACAGTTGGTTGTTTGGTTATAGTATTCATTTCGTAAATCGTATGTTCGTTTTGTAAACCATGTATCGTATTAATCCGTATCGCGGCCAATCCAGGCATGTGTGCGATGATTAGTGGGGGCTTCCCATGTGTTACTAGACCACGCGTATCGACTGCTACGAAAATGTAAGAGGTGCCCTAAGTCAATGTCTATCAGCATTGACCCTTTGCCCATAGTCCATTAGTACACGCCCGTCCGACTGGCATGGTGTGAGGTTTGTTAAACCTAATAGCGCTATTAACTAATGACCCGCTCGCCATAGGCCTCGGCGATTAAGTTGATAAATGAGGGACTTCCTTTGATAGAGTTGATGGTCTTATGATCGTGTACGTAGGCTTTACGTACGTGCCCTTCAATCCGAGGACAGTAATAAGTATAACTGTACGTAGGTTTTATGTACGTGCCCTTCAATCCGAGGACAGTAATAAGTATTAAGTAGTTTTAATAGTAATAGTTGTACGAGTAGTTATTCAATCCCATTCCCAACCCACCGGGAATCCCATGCCTTGGCTAGTGTAAACTCACCTTGGTTTGCTCGGCAAATACACTGAAAGGTCAAGTCTAGCTGCTAGTGGTCAACCACGTCCTAACATGGTTACCATACAAGTCAGGTTTTGGTTTAGAGTAGTGCACATAAGTATCACATAAGCTAGCAGGTGATTAACACGTATAGATCATGGCAAACACACAATGCACGTTAACACATTAGCAGTCAATTACATAACATCTGATACTTGTACGATCCTAAAGGTAAAGCCCAATAAACAGGCGGCCCAACCCCTTGTGCGATCAGCATAACTTGTGCGATCCACAATGGGTTGTGCGATCAGCCATTAAACCCGGCCCAAATAACAAGTAGATCCAACATACATACGGCCCAACAAGTAAACTAGTAAACAGCTTGTGCGATCCAATATATCTTGTGCGACTGGGGACGTCTTGTGCGACTGGGGACGTCTTGTGCAACTGGACTTGTTCGATCGGACCACATCTTGTGCGATCGATCTTGTGCGACTTACAAGCTTGTGCGATTAGTTTTTACTATCCGGATATTATGCCATTCGGTTACAATCATTCATCCAATTTTACAATTATCAATCAACAGTTTCTATCCTAGCTAATATTCGATCAAACCAAGCAATCATCATCACTAACAGTTATGAGTTTCCCCAAAACCCTAAAATAATTCTAACAGTTACATCGATTACGTCATATCATCATTCAATCGTCAATTAGTTATCAGCAATCATTATTCTGTTCACAGTTAACATATATATACAAACATCAACAGTCGATTAGCATGACATAGCACATAATCGGATCCTGACCACACTAATATCACATATGCAAATATGAATAATCAACATACAAGAATTACTAACCGATTCACCATACTCCACTGATAACATCTAATATTAATTATTTATTCAGCATCTTTTAGGTTATAAATTACACAAATTGTGATGATCACATTCCACTGACAATCCTCATGCATACTTATAAAAACAATGGCCGACAATTCCTATGCTATCACATGCACAACATTAATTTGGCTGCACATTCAATACAATTCACATGCACAAATATAATCATCTATGGCAGTTTCAAGAGCTTTAGTTATCACCGATCCCCATTCATCCGCATAGAGACAAAACAGAAAATCATATATAACTATGGTAATCATCAACAAGGAATTCAAACGGATTATGTCGGTTAAGCTAGTCGCATACTAACCGGTTGCAAAACGAGACTAGGAGGACTCCGAGGAGGATGCTGGCTGCCGTCAGGTTTAACGCAAACCGATAGAGAGAGATATCTAGGGTTGTTGCCGGTTACCAATAAACTCACGCAAGGGTTGAACAAAAATATAGCACATTCGCTACTGGGCCGAAGTCCATTCTCCTCGTTTTCGCGGCCCAAACGTGGTGAAACACTTAGGTGTTTTCGTCCAGTGGTGTATTCGACTAGAGAGGTTTTCGTGTGGGGGTTGTTTTTGGCTGGTGGTGATTTTAATCATGGGGTGTTTTCGGGTGGGGGTTTTCGTGGCATAGGAAATGTAATCAAATAGGTCTCAACCAAAATAAATCATTCATCAACTTTATTTAATAACACAAAACATATATCACATACACTCTTAATACACACCATATGTAACATATCAATCACAATACAATTTATCATATTACCAACATGTACAGTTGTGAAGCAAACAAGTAGTGTAAACAATCAACTTAAACAATTAACGCGCAATTAATGCGAAGATGGAAATCTTGGAAACTTGAGTTGTCACATTATCCCCATGTTGAAATAAATTTCGTCCCGAAATTTGGTACGTACTCACTGAGGAAGCTAGTTAAGTTTCATGGTTTTCCTGGGGTGTCACATCCTCCCCCCGTTGATCTGGAATTTCGTCCCGAAATTCCGTAGCTTCGGCCTCAGTAGTGGTTGTACTGTTTGCGAATAGTTGGGGATACTTGTGTTTCATTTGATCTTCGCGTTCCCAGGGGAACTCTGGGCCGCGACGTGAGTTTCAACGAACTCGAACGAGAGGTATTCTAGTGCGTTTGAGGACCTTAACATCCCGGTCCGTGATTTCAACTGGTTCCTCGACGAATCGTAACTGCTCGTCGATAGTGAGCTCCTTCAAAGGAACTATGTGGGTCTCATCTGACAGACACCTCTTCAGATTCGACACGTGGAAAACGTTGTGAACTGCACTGAGTTCTGCTGGTAGGTTTAGTTTGTAGGCCACCTTGCCTATTTTCTCGATGACTTCGAAAGGTCCGACGTATTGTGGGTTAAGTTTGCCTCGTTTACCAAAACGAACCACACCCTTCTAGGGTGAAACTTTGAGTAGCACTCGCTCCCCAACCTGGAGCTCGAGTGGTTTCCTGTCCTTGTCGGCGTAGCTTTTCTGATGGTCACGAGCTGCCGCCATTCGTTGTCGTATTTGAGCGATTCGTTCTGTTGTGTCTACCACAAGTTCTGGGCCAGTGATCTGACTATCCCCCACCTCTGCCCAACAAAGAGGTGACCGGCATTTACGCCCGTATAATGCCTCAAACGGAGCAGCTTTAATGCTAGTGTGGTAGCTGTTATTGTACGAAAATTCCACAAGTGGCAGATGCTTTTCCCAGCCGTTGCCAAAGTCAATTACACATGCCCTAAGCATTCTTCGAGGGTCTGGATGGTGCGGTCAGACTGCCCATCCGTTTGCGGGTGATAAGCAGTGCTCATATCTAATCGTGAGCCAAATGACTTGTGCATTGCTTGCCATAGTTCTGAAGTAAAATGTGCATCACGATCAGAGATAATAGAAGTGGGCACCCCGTGCCTCGAGACAACATCCTTAAGATATATGTCTGCTAGCGTGGAGAACTTATCCGTTTCCTTGATAGCCAAGAAGTAAGCAGACTTTGTGAGTCGGTCCATGATCACCCAAATAGTATCGTTACCACGTTGAGATCTAGGCAGGCCAGCAACAAAATCCATGGAAATTTGCTCCCATTTCCATTGTGGTATCTCTGGTTGTTGAAGTAGGCCTGAGGGTTTCTGATATTCCGTCTTGACTCTTGCACAAGTCAAGCACTTGCTAACATAAGTTGCTATATGGGCCTTCATGCTAGGCCACCAATACGTAGTTTTGATATCGTGGTACATCTTATCCGAACCAGGATGTACCGAGTAGCGAGACTTGTGTGCCTCATCCATCACAAGCTCTCGTAGGTTGCCATAAAGTGGGACCCAATTGCGTCCTGTGACGTAGTAAGCACCGTCTTCCTTTTGTTCTAATCGTTGCCTTGAGTCGCGTAGGGCTTCAGCCCTGACGTTTTCTGGTTTCAATGCTTCTACCTGAGCGTCTCGTATCTGAGAAGGAAGACTAGACTGTATAGTGAGTTGTAAAGCTCGTACGCGCTTGGGCGTAGTGTCCTTTCAACTGAGGGCGTCAGCCACAACATTGGCTTTGCCTGGGTGGTACCTGATTGAGCATTCGTAGTCGTTCAGTAGCTCGACCCATCGTCGTTGTCGCATATTCAGTTCCTTCTATTTGAAGATATGCTCGAGACTCCTATGATCTGTGTAGATGGCGCACTTGGTGCCGTACAGGTAGTGTCTCCATATCTTAAGTGAAAAAACAACAGCTCCCAGCTCTAGATCGTGTGTAGTGTAGTTCCTTTCATGAACTTTAAGCTAGCGTGAGGCGTAGGCTATAACTTTATCCCGCTGCATCAATACACAACCAAGACCCTGAATGGATACGTCACAGTAAACCACAAAGTCGTCTGTACCTTCTGGCAACGAAAGGATAGGTGCACTACAAAGTCTATCCTTTAAATGCTGAAATGCTAATTCCTGTGCGTTTCCCCATCGATAAACAACGCCTTTCTGTGTTAGGGAGGTGAGAGGCTGTGCAATCTTGGAGAAGTCCTTGATGAATCTTCTGTAGTAACTTGCCAAACCCAAGAATTGGCGAATTTCCGTTGGCGTACGAGGTGCAGGCCAGCTCTTGATCGAATCTACCTTGGATGGATCAACGTGAATCCCATCCTTGTTCACCACATGGCCTAAGAAATGGACTTCACGAAGCCAGAAGTCGCATTTTGAAAACTTGGCGTACAGCTGTTCTGTTCGAAGAAGTTCCAAAATGAGTCATAGATGCTGCTCGTGTTCCTCCTGACTCTTCGAATAGATCAGGATGTCGTCGATGAAAACTATGACAAACTTGTCTAGGTAAGGCTTGCACACTCTATTCATCAAATCCATGAAAACCGCAGGTGCGTTTGTCAGCCCAAAAGGCATAACCAAAAACTCATAGTGTCCATATTGAGTTCTAAAGGCTGTTTTGGAGACGTCCACTTCTCGAACTCTCAGCTGGTGATAACCTGATCTCAAATCAATCTTTGAATAGTAGCTCGACCCTTGCAGCTGGTCGAACAAGTCGTCAATGCGTGGAAGAGCATAGCGATTCTTCACAGTCACCTTGTTGAGTTCACAGTAGTCGATACACATTCTGAAAGTACCGTCTTTCTTCTTCACGAATAGCACTGGAGCTCCCCAGGGCGAAGAGCTAGGACGAATAAAACCCTTATCCAAGAGTTCTTGTAGCTGCGTAGAGAGTTCTTTCAACTCTGATGGAGCTAAGTGATACGGTGCACGAGCTATGGGCGCTGCTCCAGGAGCTAGCTCGATTTGGAACTCGCCTTGGCGATGAGGCGGAAGGCCAGGCAATTCCTCAGGGAATACCTCAGGATAGTCGCGTACGATCGGAAAATCCTCTATCTTCTTCTCTTTCTTCGAGGTGTCGGTAACGAGAGCCAAAATAGCAGTGTGCCCCTTTCTCAAGCACTTCTGAGCCTTAAGGAAAGAGATGATGCTTACAACAGCACCACTCTTGTCGCCACGAATCATGAGAGGTTCATCACTTGAACAAGGAATGCGGACAATCTTTTCGTTGCAAAGAATCTCTGCTTGGTGTTGGGATAACCAGTCCATACCAATAACGATGTCGAAACCATCATACGTTGGGGTCATTCCTAGCATCACCCTGACCAAATCACGAACACTCGACCCCTGGCACCATTGCCGTCGTTATTACCCCCGTTGTTGTCTCCATTATGGTTCCCGTTTCCTTGGTTGTGGTTCTGATTCTGGTTCTGGTTCAAATGTGGACAGTGTCTCTTGAAGTGACCTTCAGCACCACACTGATGGCATCCCTTGTTACCCTGATGTTGCTGCTGATTTTGTGGAGCTTGTGGCTGCTGTTGTTGGTTCTGGTTTGAAGGACGTGAGATTCTAAAATCTTTGGCTCCATGACCAAGCTTGTTGCATCTCTGATAACGATCTTTGTTGCACTTCCCGCTGTGGTGCAAATTACATCGATTGCACTTAGGGTGGTTTCCCTCGTATCCACCCTGATTTCGATTACCAAAAGACTGATGACTGGGGCTCCTGTACTCATCCGTTTTTCGCTGCTGCGACTGAGACTGAACCGAAGTGGAACCCTTGCTCGAATTCAATCCCACTTGCGTTTGTTGTCACTGGGAGCATCCGAAGTAATTGTAGCACTATTAATACGTTTCTATTTCTGACCCCGTCATCTTGAGGTTGAAGAACTCTACCTCCAACTTATGAATGTCATCATGATTGCAATATTCTTCTTTGATCCGTTCCTTGAAGGTGTTCCATGGGGTGGCATTAGCAGCAACCAAACCCCAGCATTTGGACCTGAGTGTTCCACCACGTGAGCGCTATACCCTCAAGAGTACCGGTAGCATACTTCACTCTGCGAGCCTCAGGGCATTCACACATCTCGAAAACAGATTCGAGCTTTTCAAACCAGTGGAGGAGACCTACAGCTCCTTCAGTGCCGCTAAAAGTATTAGGACGACAGTCCATGAACGTCTTGAATATGCATACAGGTGGCTGAGCGTTCTGACCTTGTTGCGCGAGGAAGGAAAGACTGGGTTAAGCGCGAGAGTTGGGTCATGAGAGTAGGATCTATCATCCTAGGGTAGGTTCGTAATAACAGGTTATACCTCCTGCCTGAGCGACTGCGAGTGCTGCCGTAACTTGTTCGTTGATAAGAGCCGTCAGCCGGCTTGAGTTAGGTTCTCACGTTCCCTCATGATCTTCACGTCGAAAGAAACACAAGTAGGAAAGGTGTCGCGAATGTGCGTAAGTGTGTAGTGACAGTAGGGAGCAAGCACAAATGTGTTTTCAAATTATAGTTGCTACGTTTATCTAAGCAAAGTTGTATGCAATCTAGCAAGTAGGCAATATAAACATAATCCATACCACCTAGAATGTCGAGCCTTGCACGTGGAGCGAAGCGTCGTTGTGGATCGTAGAGCACTGTACAGGTTATAGTCTGGTTTTAACAAAAACGTTTTCCCTTATTAAAACCAAGTTCTCTATAACCAATGGCTCTGATACCAATCTGTCACACCCCCAAAATCCACACGCGGAGTATCACCTCTTGGAGGCGTGACTGACCAGGATCAAGCCACCAATCATTTTGAACAAGCATGTAAGTAAACATAATTCAACCAAATAATATGAAAGGTGTTCAAAACCAAAGCATAGTTAAGTGTTTAGCGGAAGCATAATTGTAAAACCCATTGAAAGTATAAAGTAATGTTCATAGCATGGCAACCACTGCCATATCCCACAACGACCGTTCCTCCCTGTGCAAGCTCCATGAGTACCTAATGACCTGCAAGGCATGTAGCAACGAATCAACAACAAATTTGAGCGAGTTCACAGTTGGTTGTTTGGTTATAGTATTCATTTCGTAAATTGTATGTTCGTTTTGTAAACTATGTATCGTATTAATCCGTATCGCGGCCAATCCAGGCATGTGTGCGATGATTAGTGAGGGCTTCCCATGTGTTACTAGACCACGCGTATCGACTGCTACGAAAATGTAAGAGGTGCCCTAACTCAATGTCTATCAGCATTGACCCTTTGCCCATAGTCCATTAGTACACGCCCGTCCGACTGGCACGGTGTGAGGTTTGTTAAACCTAATAGCGCTATTAACTAATGACCCGCTCGCCATAGGCCTCGGCGATTAAGTCGATAAATGAGGGACTTCCTTTGATAGAGTTGATGGTCTTATGATCGTGTACGTAGGCTTTACGTACGTGCCCTTCAATCCGAGGACAGTAATAAGTATAACTGTACGTAGGTTTTACGTACGTGCCCTTCAATCCGAGGACAGTATTAAGTAGTTTTAATAGTAATAGTTGTACGAGTAGTTATTCAATCCCATTCCCAACCCACTGGGAATCCCATGCCTTGGCTAGTGTGAACTCACCTTGGTTTGCTCGGCAGATACACAGAAAGGTCAAGTCTAGCTGCTAGTGGTCAACCACGTCCTAACATGGTTACCATACAAGTCAGGTTTTGGTTTCGAGTAGTGCACATAAGTATCACATAAGCTAGCAGGTGATTAACATGTATAGATCATGGCAAACACACAATGCACGTTAACACATTAGCAGTCAATTACATAACATCTGATACTTGTACGATCCTAAAGGTAAAGCCCAATAAACAGGCGGCCCAACCCCTTGTGCGATCAGCATAACTTGTGCGATCCACAATGGGTTGTGCGATCAGCCATTAAACCCGGCCCAAATAACAAGTAGATCCAACATACATACGACCCAACAAGTAAACTAGTAAACAACTTGTGCGATCCAATATATCTTGTGCGACTGGGGACGTCTTGTGCTACTGGACTTGTTCGATCGGACCACATCTTGTGCGATCGATCTTGTGCGACCGACAAGCTTGTGCGATTAGTTTTTACTATCCGGATATTATGCCATTCGGTTACAATCATTCAATAGTTTCCAATTTTACAATTATCAATCAACAGTTTCTATCCTAGCTAATATTCGATCAAACCAAGCAATCATCATCACTAACAGTTATGAGTTTCCCCAAAACCCTAAAATAATTCTAACAGTTACATCGATTACGTCATATCATCATTCAATCGTCAATCAGTTATCAGCAATCATTATTCTGTTCACAGTTAACATATATATACAAACATCAACAGTCGATTAGCATGACATAGCACATAATCGGATCCTGACCACACTAATATCACATATGCAAATATGAATAATCAACATACAAGAATTACTAACCGATTCACCATACTCCACTGATAACATCTAATATTAATTATTTATTCAGCTTCTTTTAGGTTATAAATTACACAAATTGTGATGATCACATTCCACTGACAATCCTCATGCATACTTATAAAAACAATGGCCGACAATTCCTATGCTATCACATGCACAACATTAATTTGGCTGCACATTCAATACAATTCACATGCACAAATATAATCATCTATGGCAGTTTCAAGAGCTTTAGTTATCACCGATCCCCATTCATCCACATAGAGACAAAACAGAAAATCATATATAACTATGGTAATCATCAACAAGGAATTCAAACGGATTATGTCGGTTAAGCTAGTCGCATACTAACCGGTTGCAAAACGAGACTAGGAGGACTCCGAGGAGGATGCTGGCTGCCGTCGGGTTTAAAGCAAACCGATAGAGAGAGATATCTAGGGTTGTTGCCGGTTACCAATAAACTCACGCAAGGGTTGAACAAAAATATAACACATTCGCTACTGGGCCGAAGTCCATTCTCCTCGTTTTCGCGGCCCAAACGTGGTGAAACACTTAGGTGTTTTCGTCCAGTGGTGTATTCGACTAGAGAGGTTTTCGTGTGGGGGTTGTTTTTGGCTGGTGGTGATTTTAATCATGGGGTGTTTTCGGGTGGGGGTTTTCGTGGCATAGGAAATGTAATCAAATAGGTCTCAACCAAAATAAACCATTCATCAACTTTATTTAATAACACAAAACATATATCACATACACTCTTAATACACACCATATGTAACATATCAATCACAATACAATTTATCATATTACCAACGTGTACAGTTGTGAAGCAAACAAGTAGTGCAAACAATCAACTTAAACAATTAACGCGTAATTAATGCGAAGATGGAAATCTTGGAAACTCGAGTTGTCACATTATCCCCAAGTTGAAATAAATTTCGTCCCGAAATTTGGTACGTACTCACTGAGGAAGCTAGTTAAGTTTCATGGTTTTCCTGGTTTTCCTGGGGTGTCACATCCTCCCCCCGTTGATCTGGAATTTCGTCCCGAAATTCCGTAGCTTCGTCAGCTCAAAATCCACGAGAAGAACTACACAACCCACGATCTTGATCTTGGTGCAGTTGTTTTTGCATTAAAGATCTGGCGACACTACCTTTATGGTACCAAGTGTACGGTCTTCACCGACCATAAGAGCCTACAACATATCTTGAAACAGAAGGAACTTAATATGCGCCAATGCCGATGGGTTGAACTTCTCAACGATTACGACTGTGAGATTCGTTACCACCCCGGCAAAGCAAATGTCATTGCCGAAGCCCTTAGCCGACGAAGCTATTTGCATAGCGTTCGTAATACTCAAGCCTCGCATGACCTCGAAGCTCTAATTCGTGACGCTCAGCACGCCTGCTTCATTGAGAATACCTTGAAAGAGGAAATGAAGAAGTGCGGTGCTAAAATCCAACTTGCACCAAATCAAACGGTATTTATTACTATCTCGATCGCAACTGGATTCCAAGTCGCAATAACCTTCGGGAGGTATTTGTCACACGCCGACCGCGTAAAACAACAAACCGCGGCGGAAATGTCGGGGAGTGGAGCGACATAATTATTGTTTCACAACCATGGCATTTAAAGTTTAGTTTTATTTGAATTAAAGTGATTACATTGTCTTAAAACAAAGAAAACATAATATAAGTTAAACTATTCTTGCATCTTTTAAGTCACTAAGGCCCGAGTCCGCCTAAGTGTATCACGATCCTTATCATGCATTAGCTCCTGAAAACACATGTGAAAATAGGTACGTCATCATAAAAATGCCTGTGAGATACATAGGTTTTGTTGATGCAGGATTCATGAATTGTAAGTTAAAAGAAATGTTTAACAAAAAGTAGTCATGAACCTTATAAAAATGTTTTCTTTTATAAATCATACGAAAATCGATAAGGAAATCAGATGATATAAAAGAATAATGCATGGTTAAATAAATAACCAAGTAAAAATGAGTTTGTATAAAATATATCATTTATAAAACAATGTCTTGTGAAAATATGTCATTTGTATAAAATGTATCATGTCTTTGTCGAAATGATTTAGATAACGCTACGATATGTAATATCATAAAAGCACTTATATATAGGAAGTACCAGCGGCGTATCCACCATGCTTTTATCATATTACAAACGTCTCGTTATATATATCACTTACCAAATAATCACCAAAATGTCTTGTTTAGACTAATGTCAAATGTTCATGTATAACAATGTTTAATGTCTCAATGTCATGTGTAAATCATGTATTGTATAGCAAATGTCAAATAACAACAATGTCTAACAACAAAATAGGTGAACAACAAAGTATTTACTAAAATAAAATATTTTAATGATTACAAAAATTTTTGGATGTCCGGATATGTTCAGAACGTAAGATATGCGCGTAAATGCAAACTTATGCACTTTTTGACGCTTTTAGTCCCTATTGATCAAATAAATTTATTTTCTCACACCGAATCCCTCAAAGATTATTTCTAAGCTATATAAAGGATATTTATGGTATGTTTAACTTATGATCATGTTCCGGAGTGTATGTTAATATAGGAATCGGCAGACTTTCGCAATTTGTCGCAAATAGTCCCTGTAGTCGAATAAACTTGTTTTTGCCATACCAAACCCTTCAAAACTTATTTCTAAGTTATGTAAAGGTTATTTAAGGTATGTTAAGATTATGTTGCTATTCCGAAGTGTATGTCACGTTAAACTGATTACGTTTACACGTCAGTTTGCGTATAACTTCCTAGAAAGCGATTTA
>JARYGA010059792.1:0-46021 GCA_030545235.1 Helianthus tuberosus
AAAACCCAGTGGGACAAAACCTTAGCTAAGGGAAAAAGAGTGCAGCGCGTATTGTCTCCCCCTAATACTTCTGAATCAGGTATGTTGCCTCATTAAAAACCTTACTAAGAAAACCCAATGGGACAAAACTTAGTTAAGGGAAAAAGAGTGCAACTTGAATAAGTCTCCACCTCATTTTAACATGTATCATTTAAGTGACGTGTGTCCATCTTCCTTGAAAGTTGAACAAAGCTTTTGTAGCCAATGATTTGTCGCTTGATCCCTTAATGTGCACGATTGTGTTTTGTTACATTCCTGTATCTATAAGACTAACAAAACTTCTTTTGATGGGTTAGTAAAATATAATCAAATATCGTTTATGCCTGGAATATTTCCTTGAACTCATTCCAATGTCTCTTTACTTGACAAAGTTTATATCATGACAATAAGGTCAAGTAAAAGATATTATAACCATACATAGCTAGCAAAACATATTAATGCACTTATGCATTTAATGATGGAACTTCTAGAATGAGAATCTCTACTTTGGTAGGAGACGATAATAGTCTTTTCTTATAACAAATGACTTAACAACCTTTAACATACTTTAAGGTTCAACTATTGTAACAACTCGTATAAAAAAGTCTTAATTATTATTTTAATTGACCAATAGGAAACCCTAATTGAGAAACCCAAGTGATTCTGAACAAATCCTAAAATTTTCAGAACAATCGGAATCAGGATCAGGGCCCCTAAAACTCAGGGGGGGGGGGGGGGTGAACCCTAGTTGGTATTATCTTAACAGTTTTACGTGTAAATTGAAAATGAACGCAAGACCAACTCAGCAAGGCTACTATTACACGGGGCTACCCTAGGGTGGGTAGGCACCCTTCGCGCCACGCGACACCCCCTCGCGCCACTCGAGGGGGACGGTTTTTCAGCTATAAATATTAGGCAGTGGGACTTGATTCTGGGAGTTGAAACCACGTTAAAATTCCAATTCTACGCTGAGATATCGTAGAAACACTTTCAAAACACACACACGATCACTAATCGACGCCGCAATCAGGGTATTAACTCGATCGCTGATACGATTCATTGTCCGATTGATCAACATATCCAATGGATGTTTAAGTGCTGGCCACATTAGGGTTATGCTTTGTCATTCGTCGTTAATTCGATGGATGTTTAAGTATCGCACTTTGTCATTCGTTGTGAGAGTTTGATCTCGTGAGTTATCGTAAATGCTGTATTGATTACTAACCCAGAATTGTGTGCCTGTTATTAAATTTAGGGTAAAAAGGCTAATCAGTAGGCTAAACTCTGCTCAAATTAAATCTACAATGTGAGTCATTCTCTTTTTATCAACTATTTTACAATACCTCAAATTATTTTCAAAAGTTATAATTACAGGGACTAAGTCGTGGATATCTTGAATTACTGGTTAGTGGTGTATTGTGCACATTACTAATTTTCTCCCAGTTAGGTTCATTGACCTACTCGGGATAATCACTGTTAGGTTCATTGACCTACAGGGATAATCATCACTATTTAGGTTCATTGATCTAATAGTGGTATGACCATCGTCACCATTGTGACAGGATGCCAGATAAAAATAAGATAGAAGCCATTGTAATCGCTCTTATGCTGTAATTGATAACTAAGCATTATTTTATGTAAATAGAATGATTCACTCAGTATTTCCCGCTGACAAAACCTTTTTCAAACATGTTTCAGGTGATCTGTTATGATCCAGGAAAAGTGCCGTGAAGCACTACAAGCTTGAGAAAGTGGCTCAGGAAAAAATAAAGAAACATGTTTTGTAAAATAAAAGAGTTCTTCGTGAAATCAAATGATTGTAAATTACCGGGGTTTTATTCCGCGTTGTAAAATAAAATAATCGGGAAATATTTCAGTTTTAAAACGATCCTGATGATAAACTTCCGCTGTTAAACTCAATTAAATAAATACCACGGGATTTCTGTCCCGCGGCTCCTGAAACGGGTCAAACCGGGTCGGGGGCCGTGACAGAAAAATGTGGTATCAGAGCCACTTATCAAGCCACTGATTTAAGCCAATTAAGTATTTAGAAATACTTAATAATTTTATTAATTGCTATTTTGTGATTATGTGTTTTATTATCTGACTAATTTTGTACAGTATGGGCAGATCTTTATATGTTAACCACTGTAGCAATAAATACAAATCTTTAAATATTTTGATTTAAGTTCTAGCACCCTTATTAAATATTAGTCAGAAACCTGATTCAGTAAATAAATAAATAAATTTACAAATAAAACCTAATATGTTTTCATATTCGGTTGTTTCATAGTTACTCAATATGAAATAATATTTAAAGGTTTTCTATGAAATTTGATATAATTTTTAACTTAGTAATTGTGTGTATTTTGCATAACAGCATGAGTAATTTGTCTGACGTCCTTCAGAATTTAAATCTCTATCCAGTAAGAATAGAAGTTTCCAGAGATTTCAATAGGTATATACCAAACATAGAAGAACCTATAGAATTCAACGCTTTACCTCTCGAGAAACCCAAACCTAAGAAAATGGAAATTAGGGAAAGCTCTGGACAAATTAAGGGGTTACCATCTCAGGAAGAGCTAGATTTTATAATGGCAAGCTATAATGCTATTAAACCTGTTAATGAAAATGTTTTTATTCAATCTCTTGAAACACAACTACCACTGAACTTAGAACCAGCTATTCCAAACCCTTCAATCCACTCGCAAATAGACGACTGGTTGACAAATGAAATACAGCTCCAAAACAATCCCTATAAGCTTTTTCCTCAGTTTAATCTAGAACCTTTACTAAATCTACCAATGAGTAACGAGAATATGGCTGAATTCCGCCACTTTGGTGAAGAACTAATGGATACTGGGAATAGGATCCAAGAGATTGGGGGACAGATCTCCTGGAAATACGATGAGAGGGAACACCGTTACTAGAATATCATCTGACAAAGGATAGGGGATTTATGGAACTATGGTGGTGTAATAGTAATAGTAAAATCAGTATTTGTAAAATAAATAATACAATGGTTGTATATAGAAGCATGCTATAATCTATAAAACAAATAAAATTTTAGAAAATTTACAAATTTTGTTTGTATATTCGTTTATGTGATTATGTGCAATTAATTGTGACATTGGATTATTTCTTTTATACTAATTATTTATCTATAAATTAGATATCAGATGGAAAACGCTAATAATGAACCAGTTAATGAGATTAACCAATCTGAGCAACAACCGGGGGATCAATATATGACTAGGCAGGATATAGAAAGTATCGTTGCTCAAGGGATAGCCAACGCTATTCCAGCAATAGTTGCTCAAGGGATAGCCAACGCTATTCCATCAATCGTTGCTGCTGTTAAAAATCCAATCGAACCGCAACAAATTGTTCCTAGCAAACGTATTTCTGAAGATAACTTCAGTAATAGCGTAAACGGAGGCAATGATCATGCTAATCATGATAATGAACCACGGCAAGCTCCTCCTCCTAAGAAAATGAAAGCTGCAACGCCTGGTTGCACTTACAAAGAATTTCTTGCTTGTAAACCCGCTGAGTTTGCAGGCAATGAAGGAGCTACTGCGGCACTACGTTGGTTAGAGAAAACCGAAGCAGTAATTGCCATAAGTAAATGTGCCCAGGATGATCAGGTCATGTATGCGTCAAACCTTTTCAAAGAAGGGGCACTAGCATGGTGGAATACGGTGTTACAAGCAAAAGGAAGAAGGATGGCATATGCTATGCACTGGGAAGAATTTAAGAGCCTTGTAGAAAGAAAATTTTGTCTCGAGTATGAAAAGGAACAAATGACAAATAAGTTTCTAACCCACCGGATGGTGGATGTAGATTGTCGAGGGTATACTTCGACATTTTTCGAGTATGCTCGAGTAGTACAAACCCTGGCTTCGCCAGAGCCGGTACTTATTTCTCGTTATATTTGGGGATTAATTTCCGAAATCCGTAATATCGTCAAAGCTGCGAAACCTCGCACGATTGATGATGCGGTAGATTTATCCAATACTCTGACTGACGAACTAGTACGGACAAGAGAAGAAAATAGAAGGAAGGAAGTAGCCCAAAAGATTACCCAAGGATTCCGTCCGGGTAACCATAACAATTTCAAGAAAGGAGGGAATGGGCAATCCTCCACTAGTTCATTTTGCAATTCTTGCAAAAGGAAGCATTTTGGAAGATGCAAAGGATATTGCAATTTTTGCAAAATTCCGGGGCATCAAGAAGAAGACTGCAGGAGGAAGAAATTTTCAGTATGCTACAACTGTGGAGAAGCTGGACATCTTAGGCCAGATTGTCCAAAACTGAACAAACCATCTAACAATAAAGCTAAACCTACAGAAAAAGCAAAAAGGAATGTAAGAGCCTTCCAACTAACTGCTAAGGAAGCAGAACTCATTCCAGATGTAATAGCCGGTACGTTCTTAGTTCACAACGTTTACACAAAAGTATTATTTGACTCTGGTGCAAACCAAAGTTTTATAAATATTTCATTTCGTCAAAACCTTAACTTACCTTCAGCCAGCATTAGGCAAATTTTTACAGTAGAAATGACAGATGGGAATTTAGTTAAAATAAATAAGGTTCTGCAAAACATAGAAATAGAACTTTTAAGTCATAAATTTTCTGCAACCATATTATCTATAAAATTAGTTGAATTCGATGTTGTGTTAGGAATAGATTGGTTAGTAAACAAACCATGCTCGAATTATCTGTGATAAGAATTCCATAGAAATTTGTGCACCCACTGGAGAAGTAATTGTGATTACCGGAGATACACCACGTAAACCCATAAAGTTCATATCAGTAATGAAAGTTGCTAATTATGAACGAAAGCAAGGAACAATGTATATGATTTCAGTAATCATTAATACTAAAGATAAAGAACTTAAGGAAATTTCTGTAGTTTCAGAATACTCAGATGTATTCCCAGAAGAGTTACCAGGGTTATCACCAGATAAGGAGGTAGAATTTAGAATTCATCTAATTCCAGGAATTATACCGATAAGCCAAGGTACCTTATCGGTTAGCACCCACAGAAATATTAAAAACTGAAAAAAAGCAATTAGATGAATTATTAAGTAAAGGTTTCATACAACCTAGTTTATCCCCGTATGGGGCACCAGTGTAGGTTGTTAAGAAAAATGATGGTTTGATTAATTAAATAAGGTTACAATCAAGAATCGATACCCATTACCTAAGATTGCTGATCTTTTCGATCAATTCCAGGGAGATAGATATTTTCTAAGATCGACTTATGTTCCGGATATCCTTAATTGAAAGTACAAGAAGAAGACATACCTAAAACTGCTTTCAGGACTAGGTATGGTCATTACGAGTTTACAATTATGCTCTTCGGATTAACGAATGCATCTGCAGCATTCATGGACATGATGAATAGGATCTGTAAACTATATTGGATAAATTTGTAATTATCTTCATCAACGATATACTTATTTATTCCAAAAGTCAGGAAGAATATTGTCAATATTTGCATGCACTCTTAACTTTGTTAAGAAAAGAGAAGCTTTACGCCAAATTCTCGAAGTGTGAATTTTGGCTGCCCAAAAGTGCAATTTCTAGGTCATATGGTGAATCATGAAGATATTCACATAGATCCTAATAAGATATCAGCAATTACCAAATGGAAGATTCCGCAATCCGCAATGGAAATTAGGAGCTTTGTAGGTTTAACCAGATACTATAAACAGTTTATTAAGGATTTTTTCCAAGATAGCTATACCATTAACTAAGCTAACCTGTAAAACAGTTAAGTTTGAATGGAGACATTATCTGTATGGAAGTAAGTCTACTGTCTATACAGATCATAAGAATTTAAGATATATATTTGGGCAAAAAGAATTAAACATGAGGCAAAGGAGATGGATGAAAATCCTAAGGGACTACGACTGTGATATTTAGTATCACGAAGGAAAGGATGAAGACGGCTAGAGATCACCAGAAGAGTTATACAGATAATAGACGAAAGCCATTGGAGTTGCAAGTTGAAGACAAGAGGCTATTGAAAGTATTTCTTTGAAAAGAAGTTATTCGATTAGGTAAGAAAGGAAAGCTAAGTCCAAGGTACGTAGGACCATTTTCAGTGATCCAACGTATAGGACTAGTTATTTATCGTTTACAACTACCAGAAGAATTAGCTGGAGTACATGATATATTTCATGTATCCAATCTCAAGAAATATTTATCAGACGAATCACTGGTAGTACCTCTTCGAGATATAGAGGTTAACGAAAAGCTGAAATTTATTGAGAAACCTCTTCAGATAGAAAGATCAAAATTCTCAAAGCACAAAACGATTAGTGTTAGTTCAAGTAAAATGGGATTCAAAGATAGGATCCTAATACACTTGGGAACTGGAATCAGAAAAGAAGCGAAAGTATCCTCAATTATTCCAGTAAATCTCGAGGACGAGATTTTTATTAAGGTGGGGAGAATGTAACAACTCGTATAAAAAAGTATTAATTATTATTTTAATTGACCAATAGGAAACCCTAATTGAGAAACCCAAGTGATTCTGAACAAATCCTAAAATTTTCAGAACAATCGGAATCAGGATCAGGGCCCCTAAAACTCAGGGGGGGTGAACCCTAGGTGGTATTATCTTAACAGTTTTACGTGTAAATTGAAAATGAACGCAAGACTAACTCAGCAAGGCTACTATTACACGGGGCTACCCTATGGTGGGTAGGCACCCTTCGTGCCACGCGACACCCCCTCGCGCCACGCGAGGGGGATGGTTTTTCAGCTATAAATATTAGGCAGTGGGACTTGATTCTGGGAGTTGAAACGACGTTAAAATTCCAATTCTACGCTGAGATATCGTAGAAACACTTTCAAAACACACACACGATCACTAATCGACGCCGCAATCAGGGTATTAACTCGATCGCTGATACGATTCATTGTCCGATTGATCAATATATCCAATGGATGTTTAAGTGCTGGCCACATTAGGGTTATGCTTTGTCATTCGTCGTTAATTCGATGGATGTTTAAGTATCGCACTTTGTCATTCGTTGTGAGAGTTTGATCTCGTGAGTTATCGTAAATGCTGTATTGATTACTAACCCAGAATTGTGTGCCTGTTATTAAATTTAGGGTAAAAAGGCTAATCAGTAGGCTAAACTCTGCTCAAATTAAATCTACAATGTGAGTCATTCTCTTTTTATCAACTATTTTACAATACCTCAAATTATTTTCAAAAGTTATAATTATAGGGACTAAGTCGTGGATATCTTGAATTACTGGTTAGTGGGGTATTGTGCACATTACTAATTTTCTCCCAGTTAGGTTCATTGACCTACTCGGGATAATCACTGTTAGGTTCATTGACCTACAGGGATAATCATCACTATTTAGGTTCATTGATCTAATAGTGGTATGACCATCGTCACCATTGTGACAGGATGCCAGATAAAAATAAGATAGAAGCCATTGTAATCGCTCTTATGCTGTAATTGATAACTAAGCATTATTTTATGTAAATAGAATGATTCACTCAGTATTTCCCGCTGACAAAACCTTTTTCAAACATGTTTCAGGTGATCTGTTATGATCCAGGAAAAGTGCCGTGAAGCACTACAAGCTTGAGAAAGTGGCTCAGGATAAAATAAAGAAACATGTTTTGTAAAATAAAAGATTTCTTCGTGAAATCAAATGATTGTAAATTACCGGGGTTTTATTCCGCGTTGTAAAATAAAATAATCGGGAAATATTTCAGTTTTAAAACGATCTTGATGATAAACTTCCGCTGTTAAACTCAATTAAATAAATACCACGGGATTTCTGTCCCGCGGCTCCTGAAACGGGTCAAACCGGGTCGGGGGCCGTGACAACTATGTCCATACTAAAATATCCAAACATCATCTTCTAGATGTACTTGAGGGATTAGTAAAATATAATTACATATATACTCGAACTGCAGTTTGAGTAATAATTAGACTGTGCCAAGGTCATTCAAAATTTCTCCCTCTAAAAGCTCGACAATTTCTCTCAATGATGCATAGACATCATTACTGTAAATTGCGATTATAGTGAACTTTTAAAAGTAGAATGTTCATAGAACATGGCTAATTTAATCAAACTTATATCCCTCTTTATGCGAATATCTCGATTTGTACATCACTCGTTTCGACTATTTAGTCCATGCGTATTTTGTCAACTTCATACAATACGTTCTTGAGGTTTTGACATCATTAAAGCTTCTAGCATTATCAATCAATGAGAGAATTCTTTCCATCTTATCCAAATATGCATGTGCTTTCACTCTTTAGAAGTTTTGCTACATAAATTTGCCCTTTAAACACATAGATATCTATATCATATGCAAATATATCAAGAACACTTGCTTTTGTCTCCAAAATCCATATTGTACCATGTTTGTACACTGTGTACATTAAGATGCCATAATAACAAGGTACACATTTTCTATGTATGTTTATTGGAGTATTGGTGCACAATAATTGCATCCATAAGGTGTTTCAATTAACCTCTTAAGCACTCAAATACTTTAGGATAGTAACGAGCTAGGTACAAAGATCACTATGGTGAAATGTGTAAAAGTGAGTGAAAACTGTTAAGTGTTTGCCGAAAGCTTCAAGAGTGCAATTGTACGAGAGTGCGTGTAGCTGAAAATAGCTAAAGTGTGTTCTAATTACTAGCTCGTCACCCCTTTAAAAATAGAAGTTCACTATGCTAACAAACTATCCGACTTTTGTGCCATGCTCCCACGTTCTCCACAACGTCCATTTCCAGTCAAACGTGTGCGAAATACCCGTGGAATATTCCATAGTAACGTTGCCAAGACCAAGTTAAGCTTATTACTCCTGCAAAATAATACGAAACACAAACAAACAATCGTTAGTATGAGGATCCTTAAGGTGATCCATGATCCTGATCCTGAAGCTCTTCTGAGGATCGCTATCTGTCACAGAAGTAAGGATCATTTATTAGGATAACAAGTAAGGATCACTAATTGTTAGAAAATCCTCCCCCAACAATTGCCCCCAAAATATAAGGAGTAATATGTAAAATGAACGAATTATATTTTCTTGATCTTATCCGCAACTAACTAACGGATAACTAGCCGTTGATGTAGAACTATCCGTTGCAACTATGACGTCACAGAAGTGACAACCCTGCACAATCATGATTATAAATAGGAGATATAGATAGGATCGTTTGCATTTAAATTTCAGAGATACTCCCTTTATAACTGCATCCGAAGATAAACAGGTATTCTCTCTTCATCTTCTTCCTTCTTTTGCTCTGTTTTCCGTATATTTCCATCATTCCGTCAAAAATGTTGCTCCGGAACTCCCCAGCTAAGGATCACCCGAAAAACAGCCCACTGAAGAAACAGGGGATCATCGAAGATTCCATAAAAGAACGCTGCTATTTCACCGATCCGCAGATTGATAGGATCCGCTACTGTTTCCCGGCGAACACCGTGTTTAAATCTTTTGATCCCAATGCCCTGAGTGATCATATTTCCGACAACTGGGTTGCTTTTCCTGTCACTCCTTTCACCATAGGCTATACATATCCTTTTCCAGCCTTCACCCAATCTTTCTTTTCCCCTAACCGGCATCTCTTATATCCAAGCCATGCCGATGATGTGGAGGGTTTTATATACCCTTGAAAGGATCATCGAGCAGGAAGGGATAGACCTAGGAATGTCAGAGCTGGGAGAGCTGTATGATCTTACTACCTTTGGTTCTCATCGTTATTTGTTCAAACGTAAACCTGGTGAGGAACACCCGATCTTCAAAGCTACCAAGAATGATACTAACTGGAAGCGGCGTTTCTTTTTCGTCAAGAGAAATTCTGTCCCTGACGGGAAGGATCAACCCAGGAAATGGGCTACCCAGGGTAGGATGGAGGATCCTGAGAAGGATCACCAGAGAACTTTCTTTTGATATAAGGATCACTTATATACTTTTGCTTTCTTGTTATGCAGCTATCACCGTCTCACACTTCAGACTATCTCCTGCTGCCAAAGAGAGACTCGCCGCTTTCAAGAGACTCGATCCTGAAACAAGATCTTTCAAGACAACCACCCAGGATTCTCAGGAGGTATCCTCAGGCTCTGTCACGATGTCAAGTAAGTATCTTTGTTTAAAAATTTAAATAAATAGTGAAATATAAGTGAAGTAAAGATACTTATCTTGTTTTGGTTGTGTAGGTGCTGGAAAATCCACCAAGTCTGCTTCAAAGTTCAGTGTCACCGATCTCACCATCGTCAGATCCTCCAAAAGAAAGGCTCCTACCAGCCCGACAGCTTCAGTCCCCAAGGCACCCCTCAGAGGAAAGGGAGTCAAAAAGAGAAAGGCCTCCGAGGCTGAGGATCTGCAGGGTCTGCCTCTGATCCGCCACCAATTCCTCGAGTACTTCAACAATGTAAGGATCACTGTCTCTGCTCGTATATCCTGGTGACATATCCTGCTGATTTGAGGATCACTTGGTGCTGACCTTATCTTTTATCCCCTTTGTAGAAATTCGCTGAGATTGAGGACTATGTTGGCCACGTTGAGGATCAGGATAGGAAGATTGCCGACCTCCAGCAGGTTGCATTGCTAAAGGACCTCAAAATTGCTGATCTTCAGAAGGAACTCCAGGATGCCAAACATGAGGCGGCCAAGGTGCTGGTTAATGCTGACTACGAGAAGCATGAGATCACCGAAGACGCCCAAGTCTCTGCCGCCATAGCAATGTACAAGACCAAGCTGCAAATGGCCTTGGAAGCCCAGGATCCTGCCTTTGACAAGAGCACCTGGGATGTGGAAGGCTGGAAGGCAAGGCTGGCTGAACTGGATGATGAAGAGGAGGCTGAAGAGATCCTGACGATCGAGGCTGGAGGCAAGGGTGAAGGTGGTGAAGCAAGTGGAGCCGGAGGTGGTGATGCAGCGAAGGTTTAGGCTGCATGATTGGGCGATGATGGAAATTTCTAGACATAGCCGGAGCCCAATTTTTTTTAGTTTGATGGTTGTTTTGTTGAACAATTTGATGGTTTGTACTGAACAATAGTTTTTAGGATTAAGGATCTAGGATCCTTCAGACAATAGGCAGGATTGCAAATGGTGGAGGGATCCTCTGTTTGGGGGATGAAGCCATTGTGATCCTGCCGCCTTTATATTCCTGCACTACTTTGAACCTATTATCATGGACACCCTTTACCTACCCCAGCGGACGGGCCACGTATTGCTGGTAGATGCTCGGGGTAGGTAATTTTGACAACCTTTTAAGGGTTAATCTTTTGTTAATAAATAAAACCTTAATCTTTTGTCACTTATCTTGTATTGTTATCCTTTTTGTCTCTTTAATTCTCAATTGTTTTGATGTACACTTATTGAATAAGCAATTTTGAATAAGTCAGATTGAAAATATTTAGGATATTGTTAGGGGAGGATTTTCTAACAATTAGTGATCCTTATTCGTTATCCTCATTAGTGATCCTTACTTCTGTGACAGGTGGTGATCCTCAGAAGAGCTTCAGGATCAGGATCATGGATCACTTTAAGGATCCTCGTACTGACGATTGTTTACTTATGTTTTGTACTATCTCGCAGGTATAACCAGCTTGACCAAGTCTTGGCGACATTCCTGGAGAATATTCCCAAACTATTCTGCACGTGCTTGGCCAAAAATGGACGTTATGGAGAACGTGGGGGGTTGGCACAAAAGTCGGATAGTTAGTTTGGTAGTTAAATTTCTATTTTTAAGGGGTAACGAGCTAGTAAAAAAACACTTAGTCATTTTTACAGCTACACACACTCGTATACTCGCACACTTGAAGCTCTCGACGAACATACATTCGTTTTCACTCACATTCACACATTTCACGATAGTGATCCTTGTACCTAGCTCGTTACTATCCGGAGTTGTAAACATTCATTCATTTATTTGAGCTTGGTGATCGGTAGTTTCCATCACCCGGGGTTTTTTGTGCCGGAGATCAACTCTTGATCAAGGGCTTTTTCCCCGTATAAATCCTTGTGTCATTTCAGCAATTTACATTGAAGTGTTCCTTGTTACTGTTCTACATTGTTAGCATCATACCCCGTAACATAGAGTTTGGTTGCAATATCCTCAACAGATTTTTTGACCAAAACAGTTTGGCGCCCACCGTGGGGCAATTGGTGCTTCGTCCTTAGAGAAATTCGCATGTCTGTGCTCATTCCTGTTCACTACAACCAAGCAAATGGCTTCCTCAGCGAAGAATGCTTCAAATTTGATGCCCTCATTCACTTCTTCTCAAGGCGTTCCCCCTTTGCCTCCACCACCTTCTGGATCCCAGAAGAATACTGAGAATGCTGCGAAGAAACCAACTCCCATTTTCTCAAAACCTCCAACTTCTTCTGCTTTTTACACTCCCACTACTAGTGACATGTTTACTTTGATTTTGCAGATGAAGGATCAGATACGGCAACAGGATAAGACCAATGAGAGGATTCTTAAAGAAATCGGAGATCTCAAGAAACAAAAGACAACGGCAGAGGATCATTCTCCACTGGTGCCGAAATCCTTAAATTTTGATACTCCGGTGATTACTTCTCAGCTATCAGTGGTTCCAGACGTTCAATATGTGGGTGGACCGAAAGGAGTGCACTATGGAACAACAACAATCACCCAGGCGGCAGGCTCATCTTTCCAGCCAGCGGGATCCTATCCTCAGCATATGGGATCCCTCACGAATTCAGGAGGATATTCAGGAATGCAGCAGATTCAAGGATCCTCCTTTGTTCCAGGATTATCCCAGGTTCAAGGATCCTCCTTTGTTCCAGGATCATCCCAGGTTCAAGGATCCTCCTTTGTTCCAGGATCATCCCAGGTTCAAGGATCCTCCTTCTTCCCAGGATCATCCCAGGTTCAAGGATCCTCCTTTGTTCCAGGATCGTCCCAATTTCAGGGATCCTTCCAAATGCCAGGATCCTTGAGGAGTTTGCAAACAGGAAGTTCAGATGTCCATCAGGGAGATTTTATTCCAATGCAGACCAATGCTTCTACTGGTCCCTCGATCATTCCAGAGCCCCAACAATATGGATTAACATCCATTCTTCCTAACCTGAATCCAATGGGAGGTAACACTTTTAATAATTCTCATACTACTAACCATGGTCTTATGCAGGATCCAGGTATCAATCATGCCATGGCCAGAGAATTACAAAAGTTAAAGGATATGATATCAAGTGTTCCAGGAGTGGTCAAACCTATCCCAGAGATTGCAGATGGGAGCCACAAGATATCTCGTTTTGCACCACCAATCTGCGATGCAGAGATACCCAAGAGGTTCCATGTGCCAACAATGAAGCTGTACGATGGTTCGACGGATCCTGAAGAACACATAGCACAATACAGGGAGAGGATGGAGATCAATCCAATTCCAGAAAGGTTAAAGGAAGCATGCCTGTGCAAGGGATTCGGATCCACTCTTACTGGATCAGCTCTCAAATGGCTGCTAAGTCTTCCTCCCTATTCTATTACCTCATTTGCTAACCTAGTTAACTTGTTTAATAATCAGTTTTCTTGTAGTAGGAAATTTGAACAATTAACTAGTGATCTATATAGGATAACCCAGGGTTATAATGAATCATTAAGGGATTACATTACCAAATTCAGTAAAGAATCCTTAGACATTCCCAACTTAGACATAGCCACGGCTGTTGAGGCCTTTAAAATGGGATTGCTTAGGGACTCGTCTTTCTATGATGATCTTGTTATGACACCATGCAGGAACTTAGATGAGGTAAGAACCCGAGCACTTAGGTTCATTCGACTAGAAGATGACAAGAGGATCCAGGAGAGGTTAGCAGGATCCTCAAAGCAGGATAAGCAAGGATCCTCATTCAGGAACAACAAGTTCAGATCCTACAACAGATCTGATAACCAGAACGTGCATTCTATTGATCAAGAAGAGGATGATGAGGATTATCCTCCAATTTCTGAATATTGTTTTAGTGTTGATAACAATGAACTAATCCTTGCGATGCAGAGTCTAGGTGATAAAGCTAGATGGCCCAGAAAAAATGATAGGCCAGCTGCAACTAAGGATAAATCAAAGTGGTGTGCATATCATGAAGATTTTGGGCACCTCACAGAAGAATGCATCGCACTAAGAAAGGAAATTGGATACTTGTTGAGCAAAGGGCACCTAAAGGAATTGTTGGGAAGAAAAAAGTCAAGGACTCAGGATCCTGAAAGGATCCCTGAGAAGGCTCCAGCCCCTCCAGCAGATGCACAAGTGATAAACTTTATTTCTGGAGGATCAGACATTTGTGGCACATCTTTCTCAGCAGCTAAAATGCATGCAAAGGAAACTAAAATGGATAATGGAGAAAGACCAGTTCGAACATCAAGTGTCTCCGAAGGAAAAGTTATAACCTTTGATGAAGAGGATCGTATTGATATCCAGGATCCTCATCACGATGGTTTAGTTATTACTCTTTTCATCTCTAACCATTTTGTCCGCAGGATCCTTATAGACGGAGGAAGTTCAGTGAACATTATCCAGCTTGATGTTCTGAAGAAGATGGGTATCCCTGAATCAGAGATCATACCAAGATCCTCCGTGCTCGTGGGATTTAGTGGCGAAACCAAGAATACCCTGGGGGACATTAAACTCCCAATATACATCGAAGGCCTACACTCTTATAAAAAATTTTGTGTTATTGACTGTTTATCTTGTTGTAATGTTATCCTTGGCAGGCCTTGGATACACGATATGAAAGCAGTCCCATCTACCTACCATCAATGTGTGAAGCTCCCTAGTCCTTGGGGAATAGTGAAGATTGATAGTGATCAGCAGGAGGCTAAGAACTGCTACACTTCATCGATGAAACCAGCCTCGAAGTCAAGGGAGCAATAGCAATCAAAGTATCCTCTAAGGGACGTCTTGGAGGCAAGAGAGCAGGACGTGATAGAAATCCTCATGGATCCTGATGATCCTGAATCCAAAATCTATATCGGATCAGGGATCCTTGGCGAAATGAAAGAAGACCTCATATCCTTCCTCAAAAGGAGAAAGACTACCTTTGCATGGAAACATGAAGACATGACTGGTATATCCAAAGATGTAATCACTCACAAACTCGGGATAGACAGATCCTTCAAACCAATCCATCAAAGGAGAAGAAAGTTTGCACCGGAAAGGAATGCCATTATCCAGGAGGAGGTAGAGAAATTGCTCCGGGCAGGTATGATTAGAGAGGTCAAGTATCCAAGGTGGTTGGCCAATGTGGTTGTTGTTCAAAAGAAAAACGGAAAGTGGAGGGTATGTGTCGATTTTACCGATTTAAATAAGGTATGTCCCAAGGATCCTTTCCCATTACCCCACATTGACTCCATGGTGGATGCAACTGCGGGTCATGAACTGTTAACTTTTATGGATGCTTCATCTGGATTCCAACAAATCCAAATGGAACCATCCGATCAAGAGGATACAGCCTTCATGACTCCAACTGGTATATACTGCTATATTGCTATGCCCTTCGGACTAAGAAATGCAGGTGCAACATATCAAAGGCTGGTGAATATGATGTTCAAGGACCAGATTGGACAAACTATGGAGGTTTACATAGATGATATGGTGGTAAAATCCTTAAAAGCTGAGGATCACCTAAGAGACTTGGAGGAAGCATTCAATATCCTTGATAAATATAATATGAAGCTTAATCCTTCAAAATGTCACTTTGGTGTTAAAGCAGGTAAATTCTTAGGATATATGGTGACAAAGAGAGGCATTGAAGCTAGCCCGAAACAAATCAAAGCAATAGTGAACATCAAATCTCCGGCCAATGCTAAGGATGTTCAAAGGCTAACAGGCATGATAGCAGCCTTAAACAGATTTATATCCAAATCCTCCGAGAAGTGTAAAGAATTCTATGATATCCTAAGGAAGAACAAGAAATTTGAGTGGACGGAGAAGCATGAAAATGCTTTAAGAGCCCTCAAGGAATACCTATCCTCAGCCCCAGCCTTGATGAAGCCAGAAAAAGGCGATGTGCTATCCTTGTATCTTGCAGTATCCTCAGAAGCAGTAAGTGCGGTCCTTGTTAAGGATCATGAAGGTACACAACATCCTGTCTATTATGTAAGTAAAAGTTTACTTGATGCTGAATCCAGGTATTCACACCTTGAAAAGCTTATTCTTGCATTAATTATGGCATCTACTAAGTTAAGACATTATTTTGAAACTCATGTTATCATTGTGAAAACTAATTTTCCAATTAAGAATGTCCTCAGGAAACCAGAGATGTCAGGTAGGATGGCTAAGTGGGCAGTGAAGCTGAGTGCATATGATATAAGATACGAGCCTAGGACAGCCATCAAATCCCAAGCATTAGCTGACTTTGTGGCTGATTTCAGTAGTGATTTACAAGAAGAAGCTGAGTTAGAAGTCCAGCAGCTAGAGGAGACCAAGGATCCTTGGATACTCTATACTGATGGATCCTCGAATGTCAAAGGCACAGGGCTTGGAATACTACTAAAATTGCCACAGGGGGACATAATACCCCACTCTATAGCTTGTGAGTTCCAAACCACTAACAATGAGGCTGAATATGAAGCCTTAATTGCTGGTTTGCAAATTGCAAAGCATATGGGGATCAGGTATCTTGAGGTACATGTAGATTCATTGTTAATTACAAACCACTTTAATGGATCCTACGCTGTTAAAGGTGAAAAGCTAACCAAATATTTAGAGATAGTCAAAAGTTTGGCACTTTCTTTTGTTTCCTTTAGTTTGACACAGGTACCAAGGGAAGAAAATACAGAAGCTGATGCATTGGCTAATTTAGGATCATCCTTGAAGATCCCGGAGGATATCAAGATCCCTATTATCCATATCCTGAACCTGGCTATTGAGGATCATGTGGCTATGGAAATAGGAAATGATTCTGCAGTGATCCCTAGTGAGGATACTCGATCCCATTCAGGATCAGGATCATGGATCTCACCAATTATGAGATACTTACAACATGGAGAGATTCCTACAGGAGAAAACCCTAGGGCTTTCAGTATTGAAGAAATCAGGGATATGGCTAGGATAAGGATGGCCAGTTATCAGCAAAGAATGGCTGGTGCTTACAACAAAAATGTCAGGATCAGGAGGTTTCAAGTTGGAGATATGGTATTAAGGAAAGCATTTCAGAATACCACCAATCCTGCCGATGGAAAATTGGCTCCAAAATGGGAAGGCCCTTATTTGATTGAAGCTGAAGCAGGAAAGGGGGCATATAGATTGCTAACCATGGAAGGTGATTTGCTAGCAAGGGCTTGGAATGCTGTCCATTTGAAGAAATATTTCATGTGAGCAGGATCCTCATGGCATAGATGATCCTCACGATAGGGATATCCTTAAAGGATCCTCAGAGTATCGGTGATCCTTACTTAGGTAATATCCTAAACTTGAACTATTTCATTTCTTTATTTTCTCATATAAGGATAAGGATCATGTATCCTTTATCCATTTCTCACGTGAGTTTAAGTTTTGAAAGTTCAGGTATCCTTAGCATAACATTGGTTATTTGCTGAAGCAATCCGTTCCTTGGGTTTAACCCCAGTTATTTGGGCTTGACCCCAGTTCCGCCTGTAGCGCACGATGATCCTGGTATAGTTCAAGGCATTGGGACCAGTACTCGTTTTAGGGGCTGATAATTCCATTGTACTGGCTATGCTTAGGATCCTACGTATAATGGTAGACGTACCATACATCCGTTCCTAAGGTTTCTAACGTTTTCACGTTAGCTAAGGTTTCTAACGTTTTCACGTTAGCTAAGGTTTTGGCATTTTCATGTCACTAAGTTTGGATAGTCGCCAGTTAGGGCCATACTCCAGTTTACAAACGATCCTTGGGCTTGTCCCCAGTTATCCTTGGGCTTGTCCCCAGTTATCCTTGGGCTTGTCCCCAGTTATCCTTGGGCTTGTCCCCAGTTATCCTTGGGCTTGTCCCCAGTTGCTAACTCTTTTCTTATATTGGCTTAGTCCCAAGTTATGCTCTATTTCAGGTTCTTGAAGAAAGGCAACTAGGGATCCTTGATCCTTACTTTATTCTAAGGTTTATTTTACGGTTATCCTTATTATGGTTAGGATCCTAACTTGGACCCTCAGGTATGATCCTTAACTATCTTTTATTCTATTCATTATTTATTTGAATAACCCTTAAAGTTTGACAACTAGACTTGTGATCCTTAAAACATATCGCTCTGTAAAATTCTTTAACTAAAGGATATCTGATTATGGATCATATCCTAAACATTTTCAGTCTGGCTTGTTCAAAATTGTTTATTCAATAAGTGCGTATCAAAACAAGGGAAAATCAAAGAAACATAAGGATAACAACACAAGATAAGCGACAAAAGGTTATGATTTTATTTATTAACAAAAGACTAACCCTTAAAAGGTTGTCAAAATTACCTACCCGAGCATCTACCAGCAAAACGTGGCCCGTCCGCTGGGGTAGGTAAAGGGTGTCCATGATAATAAGTTCAAAAGTAGTGCAGGAATATAAAGGCGGCAGGATCACAATGGCTTCATCCCCCAAACAGAGGATCCCTCCACCAACTGCAATCCTGCCTATTGTCCAAAGGATCATACATGATCCTTAATCCTAAAACCTATTGTTCAAGTACAAACCATTAAATTGTTTTAAACATCATAACCACAAAAAAAACTACCACCAAATTTAAAAAATTGGGCTCCGGCTACGTCTAGAAATGTCCTTCATCGCCCAATCATGCAGCCTAAACCTTCGCTGCATTGTCACCTCCAGCTCCACTTGTTTCACCACCTTCACCTTTGCCTCCAGCTTCAATAGTCAGGATCTCTTCAACCTCCTCAGCCTCTTCAACGTCCAGTTCAGCCAGCCTTGCCTTCCAACCTTCAATATCCCAGGTGCTCTTGTCAAAAGCAGGATCCTGAGCTTCCAAGGCCATTTGAAGCTTGGTCTTGTACATTGTAATGGCGGCAGAGACTTTGGCATCTTCGGTGATCTCACTCTTCTCATAGTCAACATTAACCAGCACCTTGGCCATCTGCTGTTTGGTATCCCGGACTTCCTTCTGAAGATCAGCAATTGTGAGATCCTTTAACACCGCAACCTGCTAGAGATCGGCAATCTTCCTATCCTGATCCTCAACGTGGCCCACATAGTCCTCAATCTCAGCGAATTTCTGTAAAAAGGATAGAGTCAGGATCAAGTAATCAGCAGGATATACCAGCAGGATATGTCAACAGGATATACGAGCAAAGACAGGGATCCTCACATCGTTAAAGTACTCAAGGAATTGATGACGGATCAGAGGCAGACCCTGCAGATTCCCAGCTTCAGAGGCTTTTCTCTTCTTGATTGCCTTCCCTTTGAGGGGTGCCTTGGGGACCGAAGCTGTCGGACTGGTAGGAGCTTTTCTCTTGGAGGATCTGACAGTGGTGAGATCAACAACATTAAACTTGGAAGCGGACTTGGTTGATTTTCCAGCGCCTACACAACCAAAACAAGATAAGTATCTTTTCTTAATTCATATTTCACTATTTATTTAAATTTTAAACAAGGATACTTACTTGACATTGTGACAGAGCCTGAGGATACCTCCTGTGAATCTTGGGTTGTTGTCTTGAAAGTTCTTGTCTCAGGATCAAGTTTCTTGAAAGCAAGGAGCCTTTCCTTAGCAGCAGGGGACAGTTTGAGGTGTGAGACGGTGATAGCTTCATAAAAAGAAAGCAAAAATATAAGTTATCCTTACATCAAAAGAAAGTTCCTGGTGATCCTTCTCAGGATCCTCCATCCTACCATGGGTAGCCCATTTTTTAGGTAGATCATTTCCATCCTCGATGGAATCTCTCTTGATAAAAAAGAAACGCCGTTTCCAATTAGCATCATTCTTGGTGGCTTTGAAGATCGGGTGTTCCTCACCGGGTTTACGTTTAAACAAATAACGATGAGAGCCAAAGGTGGTAAGATCATACAGCTCTCCCAGCTCTGCCATTCCTAGATCTATTCCCTCCTGATCGATGATCCTTTCAAGGGTGTACAAAACCCTCCAAATCATTGGCATGGCTTGGATATAAGAGATGCCGGTTAGGGAAAAGAAAGATTGGGTGAAGGCTGGAAAAGGATATGTATAGCCTATGGTGAAAGGAGTGACGGGGAAAGCAACCCACTTATCGGAGATATGATCGCTCAGGGCATTGGGGTCAAAAGGCCTAAATTCGGTGTTCGCCGGGAAGCAGTGGCGGATCCTATCTATCTGAGCATCATTGAAGCAGCAGCGTTCTTTAATGGAGTCTTCAATGATCCCCTGGTTTTTCGGAGGACTGTTCTTTGGGTGATCCTTGGCTGAGGAATTTCGGAGCAACATCTTTGATGGAAAGAGACGAAAACAGAGCAAGAAAGGGAAGAAGATAGTGAGAGAGAATACCTGATCGTCTTCGGAATGCAGATTATAAAGGGAGTCTCTCTGAAAATTTAAATGCATTTGATCCTATCTATATCTCTATTTATAATTATGATTTTGCAGGATTGTCACTTCTGTGACGTCATGATCGCAACGGCTAGTTCTATTTTAACGGCTATATATCCGTTAGTTAGTTGCGGATAAGATCAAGAAAACATAACTCGCTAATTTTACAAATTACTCCTTATATTTTGGGGGCAATTGTTAGGGGATGATTTTCTAACAATTAGTGATCCTTATTCGTTATCCTCATTAGTGATCCTTACTTCTGTGACAGGTGGTGATCCTCAGAAGAGCTTCAGGATCAGGATCATGGATCACTTTAAGGATCCTCGTACTGACGATTGTTTACTTATGTTTTGTACTATCTCGCAGGTATAACCTGCTTGACCAAGTCTTGGCGACATTCCTGGAGAATATTCCCAAACTATTCTGCACGTGCTTGGCCAAAAATGGACGTTATGGAGAACGTGGGGGGTTGGCACAAAAGTCGGATAGTTAGTTTGGTAGTTAAATTTCTATTTTTAAGGGGTAACGAGCTAGTAAAAAAACACTTAGTCATTTTTACAGCTACACACACTCGTATACTCGCACACTTGAAGCTCTCGACGAACATACATTCGTTTTCACTCACATTCACACATTTCACGATAGTGATCCTTGTACCTAGCTCGTTACTATCCGGAGTTGTAAACATTCATTCATTTATTTGAGCTTGGTGATCGGTAGTTTCCATCACCCGGGGTTTTTTGTGCCGGAGATCAACTCTTGATCAAGGGCTTTTTCCCCGTATAAATCCTTGTGTCATTTCAGCAATTTACATTGAAGTGTTCCTTGTTACTGTTCTACATTGTTAGCATCATACCCCGTAACATAGAGTTTGGTTGCAATATCCTCAACAGATTTTTTGACCAAAACAGATATGATCCATGATCAAATATCCTATAGTTGAAGAATCCCAAAAAGTAATATATTTTAAGGATCACAAGTTTAGTTGTCAAATTTTAAGGGTTATTCAAATAAACAATGAATAGAATTAAAAATAGTTAAGGATCATACCTGAGGATCCAAGTTAGGATCCTAACCATATCAGGATAACTATAAGATAAACCTTAAAGAGAAGTAAGGATCAAGGATCCCTAGTTGCTTATCTTCAAGGACCTGAAATAGAGCATAACTTGGGACTAAGCCAATATAAAATAAGAGTTAGCAACTGGGGACAAGCCAAAGGATAACTGGGGACAAGCCCAAAGGATAACTGGGGACAAGCCCAAGGATAACTGGGGACAAGCCCAAAGATCATGTGTTAACTGGAGTATGGCCCTAACTGGCGACTATCCAAACTTAGTGACATGAAAATGCCAAAACCTTAGCTAACGTGAAAACGTTAGAAACCTTAGGAACGGATGTATGGTACGTCTACCATTATACGTAGGATCCTAGGTATAGCCAGTACAATGGAATTATCAGCCCCTAAAGCGAGTACTGGTCCCACTGCCTTGAACTATACCAGGATCATCATGCGCTACAGGCAGAACTGGGGTCAAGCCCAAATAACTGGGGTTAAACCCAAGGAACGGATTGCTTCTGCAGATAACCAATATTTTGCTAAGGATACCTGAACTTTCAAAACTTAAAATCACGTGAGAGATGGATAAAGGACACATGATCCTTATCCTTATATGAGATAATAAGGAAATGAAATAGTTCAAGATTAGGACATTACCAAAGTAAGGATCACCGATACTTTAAGGATCCTTCAAGGATACCCCTAACGTAAGGATCATCTGTGCCATGAGGATCCTGCTCACATGAAATATTTCTTCAAGTGGACAGCATTCCAAGCTCTTGGTAGCAAATCACCTTCCATGGTTAGCAATCTATATGCCCCCTTTCCTGCTTCAGCTTCAATCAAATAAGGACCTTCCCTATTTGGAGCCAATTTTCCATCAGCAGGATTGGTGGTATTCTGAAATGCTTTCCTTAATACCATATCTCCAACTTGAAACTTCCTGATCCTGACATTTTTGTTGTAAGCACCAGCCATTCTTTGTTGATAACTGGCCATCCTTATCCTAGCCAGATCCCTGATTTCTTCAATAGTATCCAGGTCTTGAGCCAAGTTCTCATCATTTTCCTCAGGATCACGGGTACTTGTTCTAGCAGTTGGACCCACCATTTCTGTTGGGATCACTGATTCTGCCCCAAATACCAAAGAGAATGGCGTTTGACCAGTAGCATTCTTAGGGGTTGTCCTATCAGCCCAAAGCACATAAGGTAGTTCTTCTGCCCATTTCCCTTTCTTGGATCCAAGCTTCTTCTTCAAATTGTTGATGATGATCTTATTGGAGGATTCTGCCTAACCATTAGCTTGTGGGTGGACTGGTGTTGATGTTATCATCTTAATCCCCCAGCTGTCACAAAAGTTAGTGGTTCTGCCCCCAATGAATTGGGAACCATTATCACATATAATTTCAGAAGGAATACTGAATCTAGTTATAATATTTCTTTTAATGAAGGATATAACTTCCTTTTCTCTGACTTGGGCAAAAGCTTCAGCCTCTATCCACTTGGAGAAGTAATCAGTCATAGCAAGCATGAATACTTTTCCACCAGGTGCCTTAGGGAGCTTACCAACTATATCCATACCCCATCTCATAAATGGCCAAGAGGAGGATATAGGATGCAAAAATTCAGCTGGTTGATGAAGGATATTGCTGTGTCTCTAACAAGGATCACATCTCTTAGCATATTCCACAGCATCTCTCTTCATGGTTGGCCAGTAGTATCCTGTCCTCAGGATCCTTGAGAATAACGCCCTGCCCCCAGTGTGGTTTCCACAATCTCCTTCATGGAAGTCTTTTAAAACTTCTTGGATTTCAGGATCCTCAATGCATCTTAAGTACGGTCCTGCAAGAGATCGTCTATACAACATATTATTTAATATTGTGAATTGGGATACCTTAATTCTGAAAGCCCTAGGGTTTTCTCCTGTAGGAATCTCTCCATGTTGTAAGTATCTCATGATTGGGAGGATCCATGATCCTGAATGGGATTGATTATCATCGCTAGGGGTGATTGCAGAATCCTCTCCTATCTCCATAGTCACATGATCCTCGATAGCCGGGGTCAGGATATGGATAATAGGGATCTTGATATCCTCCGGGATCTTCAAGGATGATCCTAAATTGGCTAGTGCATCTGCTTCTGCATTCTCTTCCCTTGGTACCTGTGTCAAACTAAAGGATACAAAAGAGAGTGCCAATTCTTTGACTAACTCCAGATATTTGATTAGTTTTTCACCTTTAACAGCATAGGATCCATTAAAGTGATTAGTGATTAACAAAGAATCTACGTGTACCTCAAGATACCTGATCCTCATATGCTTAGCAATTTGCAAGCCAGCTATCAAGGCTTCGTATTCAGCCTCATTGTTAGTGGTTTGGAACTCACAAGCTATAGAGTGGGGTATTATGTCCCCCTGTGGCGATTTTAGTAGTATTCCAAGCCTTGTGCCTTTGACATTTGAGGATCCATTAGTGTAGAGTATCCAAGGATCCTTGGTCTCCTCTAGCTGCTGGACTTCTAACTCAGCTTCTTTTTGTAAATCACTACTAAAATCAGCCACAAAGTCAGCTAATGCTTGGGATTTGATGGCTGTCCTAGGCTCATATCTTATATCATAGGCACTCAGCTTCACTGCCCACTTAGCCATCCTTCCTGACATTTCAGGTTTCCTGAGGACGTTCTTGATTGGAAAATTAGTTTTAACCATAATAACATGAGTTTCAAAATAATGTCTTAATTTGGTAGATGCCATAATTAATGCAAGGATAAGTTTTTCTAAGTGTGAATACCTGGATTCAGCATCAAGTAAACTCTTACTTACATAATAGACAGGATGTTGTGTACCTTCATGATCCTTAACAAGGACGACACTTACTGCTTTTGAGGATACCGCAAGATATAAGGATAACACATCTCCTTTTTCCGGTTTCATCAAAGCCGGGGCCGAGGATAGGTAATCCTTAAGAGCTCTTAAGGCACTTTCATGCTTCTCAGTCCACTCGAATTTCTTGTTCTTCCTTAGGACATCATAGAATTCCTTGCACTTTTCTGAGGATTTGGATATGAATCTGTTTAAGGCTGCAATCCTGCCTGTTAATCTCTGAACATCCTTAGCATTGGTAGGGGACTTGATGTTCACTATTGCTTTGATTTGTTCTGGACTGGCTTCAATGCCTCTCTTTGTCACCATATATCCTAAGAATTTACCTGCTTTAACACCAAAGTGACATTTTGAAGGATTAAGCTTCATATTATATTTATCAAGGATATTGAAGGCTTCCTCCAAGTCTCTTAGGTGATCCTCAGCCTTTATTGATTTTACCACCATATCGTCTATGTAAACCTCCATAGTTTGTCCAATCTGATCCTTGAACATCATATTCACTAGCCTTTGATAAGTTGCACATGCATTTCTTAGTCCGAATGGCATAGCAATATAGCAGTATATACCAGTTGGAGTCATGAAGGCTGTATCCTCTTGATCGGATGGTTCCATTTGGATTTGTTGAAATCCAGATGAAGCATCCATAAAAGTTAACAGTTCATGACCCGCAGTTGCATCCACCATGGAGTCAATGTGGGGTAATGGGAAAGGATCCTTGGGACATGCCTTATTTAAATCGGTAAAATCGACACATACCCTCCACTTTCCGTTTTTCTTTTGAACAACAACCACATTGGCCAACCATCTTGGATACTTGACCTCTCTAATCATACCTGATCGGAGTAATTTCTCTACCTCCTCCTGGATCATAGCATTTCTTTCTGGTGCAAATTTCCTTCTCCTTTGATGGATTGGTTTGAAGGACCTATCGATGCCAAGTTTGTGAGTGATTACATCTTTAGATATGCCTGTCATGTCTTCGTGTTTCCATGCAAAGGTAGTCTTTCTCCTTTTGAGGAAGGATATGAGATCTTCCTTCATTCCTTCAAGGATCCCTGATCCTATATAAATTATAGATTCAGGATCATCAGGATCCATAAGGATTTCTACTATATCCTGTTCTCTAGCCTCCAAGACATCCCTTGGAGGACATTTTGATTGCTATTGCTCCCTAGACTTTGTTGCTGGTTTCATTGATGAGGTGTAGCAGTTCTTAGCCTCTTGCTGATCACTATCAATCTTCACTATTCCCCAAGGACTAGGAAGCTTCACACATTGATGATAAGTGGATGGGACTGCCTTCATATCGTGTATCCAAGGCCTGCCAAGGATCACATTACAACAAGATAAACAGTCAATAACACAAAACTTTTGGTAAGAATGTAGGCCTTCGATATAGATTGGGAGTTTAATGTCCCCCAGAGTATTCTTGGTCTCGCCACTGAATCCCATGAGCACAGAGGATCTTGGTATGATGTCGGATTCAGGGATGTTCATCTTCTTGAGAACATCTAGCTGGATAATGTTCACGGAGCTTCCTCCATCTATAAGGATCCTGCGAACAAAATGGTTAGAAATAAAAAGAGTGATAACCAAACCATCATGATGAGGATCCTGGATGTCAACACGATCATCCTCATCAAAAGTTATAACTTTTCCTTCGGAGACACTGGATGTTCGAATGGGTCTATTTCCATTATCCATCCGTGTTTCCTTCGCATGTCTTTTGGCTGCGGAGAAGGATGTTCCACAAATGTCTGATCCTCCAGATATAAAGTTTATAATTTGTGCATCTGCTGGAGGAGCTGGAGCTTTCTCTGGGATCCTTTCAGGATCCTGAGTCCTTGACTTCTTTCTCCCCAATAATTCTTTCAAGTGCCCCTTGCTCAACAAGTATCCAATTTCTTTTCTTAATGCGATGCATTCTTCTGTGAGATGCCCAAAATCTTCATGGTATGCACACCACTTTGATTTATCTTTAGTTGCAGTTGGTCTATCATTTTTTCTAGGCCATCTAGCTTTATCACCTAAATTCTGCATCGCAAGGATTAGTTCATTGTTATCAACAGAAAAACAATATTCAGAGATTGGAGGATAATCCTCATCATCCTCTTCTTGTTCAACAGCATGCACATTCTGGTTGTCAGATCTATTAAAGGATCTGAACTTGTTGTTCTTGAATGAGGATCCTTGCTTCTCTTGCTTTGAGGATCCTGCTAACCTCTCCTGGATCCTTTTGTCATCTTCTAGCCGGATGAACCTAAGGGCCCGGGTTCTTACCTCATCTAGATTCCTGCATGGTGTCATAACAAGATCATCATAGAATAATGAATCCCTAAGCAATCCCATTTTAAAGGCTTCAACAGCCGTAGCTATATCCAGGTTAGGAATATCTAAGGATTCTTTACTAAATTTAGTGATATAATCCCTTAATGATTCATTATGACCCTGGGTTATCCTATATAGATCACTAGTTAAACGCTCAAATTTTCTACTACAAGAAAACTGATTATTAAATAGGTTAACTAGATTAGCAAATGAGGTAATAGAGTAAGTAGGAAGACTTAGCAGCCATTTAAGAGCCGATCCAATAAGAGTGGATCCAAATCCCTTGCACATACATGCTTCCTTTAACCTTTGTGGGATGGGATTGATCTCCATCCTTTCCCTATATTGAGCTATGTGTTCCTCAGGATCCGTTGAACCATCATACAACTTCATGGTAGGTACATGGAACCTCTTGGGTATCTCAGCATCACAGATTGGTGGTGCAAAACGAGATATCTTGTGGCTCCCATCCGCAATCTCTGGGATAGGCTTGACCACTCCTGGGACACTTGATATCATGTCCTTCAACTTTTGCAATTCTCTAGCCATGGCATGATTGATACCTGGATCCTGCATAAGGCCATGGTTAGTAGTATAAGAATTATTAAAAGTGTTACCTCCCATTGGATTCAAATTAGGAAGAGTGGATGTTAATCCATATTGTTGGGGCTCTGGAATGACCGATGGACCAGTAGAAGCAATGGTTTGCATTGGAATGAAATCTCCCTGATGGATGTCGGAACTTCCTGATTGCAAACTCCTTAAGGATCCTGGAATCTGGAAGGATCCTTGAAACTGTGAGTATCCTTGGACCTGGGAGGATCCTGGAACATAGGAGGATCCTTGAACTTGGGAGGATCCTGGAACATAGGAGGATCCTTGAACTTGGGAGGATCCTTGAACATAGGAGGATCCTTGAACTTGGGAGGATCCTTGAATCTGGGAGGATCCTTGAATCTGGGAGGATCCTTGAACCTGGGAGGATCCTTGAAACGGCCAACACCCTTGAATCTGCTGCGCTCCCGAGTATCCTCCTGAGCTTGCAAAGGATCCTATATGCTGAGGATGGGATCCTGATTGTTGAAAGTGTAACCCTGAAGCCTGAGTCATTGCTGATGACCCGTAATGCACTCCTTTTGGTCCTCCAACATATTGAACGTCTGGAACCAGCGAAGGCTGAGAAGTTATAACCGGAGTATCAAAATTCAAAGATCTGGGCATTAGTGGGGAATGATCCTCTGCCGATCTCTTTTGTTTCTTGATGTCTCCAATTTCTCTAAGGATTCTTTCATTGGTCTTGTCCTGCTGCTGGATATGCTCCTTCATCTGCAAAATCAGAGTAAACAAGTCACTAGTAGTAGGAGTATAAGAAGCAGAAGAAGTTGGAGGTTTTGAGAAAATGGGAGTTGGTTTCTTCTCGGCATTTTTCTGAGGTCCAGAAGGTGGTGGAGGCAAAGGTGGAATGCCCTGGGATGAACTGACTGCAGACATCGCACTGGAGGTATTCTTCAATGATGAAGCCATGTATTTGTATGCAATGAACCGGAATGATCACCAACAGAAAAACTTCTTAGGAATGAAGCACCAATTGCCCCACGGTGGGCGCCAAACTGTTTTGGTCAAAAAATCACACAAGGATAATGCAACCAAACTCTTAGTTATGGGGAATGATGCTTGAAATGAGGAACAATGATAAGGATCACTTCAATGTAAATTGCACAAACGACACAAGGATTTATACGAGGAAAAAGTCCTTGATCTTTAGAAGATCTCCGGCATAAAAAACCTCGGGTGATGGAAACTACCGATCACCAAGCTCAAATAAATCAGTAAATGTTTACAACTTCGGATAGTAACGAGCTAGGTACAAAGATCACTATGGTGAAATGTGTAAAAGTGAGTGAAAACTGTTAAGTGTTTGCCGAAAGCTTCAAGAGTGCAATTGTACGAGAGTGCGTGTAGTTGAAAATGGCTAAAGTGTGTTCTAATTACTAGCTCGTCACCCCTTTAAAAATAGAAGTTCACTATGCTAACAAACTATCCGACTTTTGTGCCATGCTCCCACGTTCTCCACAACGTCCATTTCCAGTCAAACGTGTGCGAAATACCCGTGGAATATTCCATAGTAACGTTGCCAAGACCAAGTTAAGCTTATTACTCCTGCAAAATAATACGAAACACAAACAAACAATCGTTAGTATGAGGATCCTTAAGGTGATCCATGATCCTGATCCTGAAGCTCTTCTGAGGATCGCTATCTGTCACAGAAGTAAGGATCATTTATTAGGATAACAAGTAAGGATCACTAATTGTTAGAAAATCCTCCCCCAACAATCTTGTTGGATGATTCTGCTTGACCATTAGCTTGTGGGTGGACTGGTGTTGATGTTATCATCTTAATCCCCCAGCTGTCACAAAAGTTAGTAGTTCTGCTCCCAATAAACTGGGATCCATTATCACAAACAATTTCAGAAGGAATACCAAATCTAGTAATAATGTTTCTTTTAATAAAAGGATATCACTTCTTTTTCTCTGACTTGAGCAAAGGCTTCAGCCTCTATCCACTTAGAGAAGTAATCAGTCATGGCAAGCATGAACATCTTTCCTCCTGGTGCTTTGGGAAGTTTTCCAACTATATCCATTCCCCATCTCATGAATGGCCAAGAAGAGGATATAGGATGCAAGAGTTCTGCTGGTTGGTGAAGGATATTGCTATGTCTCTGACAAGGATCATACTTCTTAGCATAATACACAACATCCTTCTTCATCGTAGGCCAATAGTATCCTGTCCTAAGGATCCTTGAGAATAATGCCCTGCCCCCAGTGTGGTTTCCACAATCTCCTTCATGAAAATCCTTTAGGACTTCTTGAATTTCAGGATCCTCTGTGCACCTTAGATACGGACCTGCAAGAGATCGTTTATATAACATGTTATTCAATATTGTAAATTGAGATACCTTAATTTTGAAAGCCCTGGGGTTTTCTCCTGTGGGAATTTCTCCATGTTGTATATATCTCATGATTGGAAGGATCCATGATCCTGAATGAGACTGTGCACCATCACTAGGAACCATTGCAGGATCCTTATCTATCTCCATAGTTATATGATCCTCAATAGCAGGAGCCAAAATATGGATGATAGGGATCTTAATATCCTCTGGAATTTTTAAGGATGATCCTAGGTTGGCCAATGCATCAGCTTCTACATTTTCTTCCCTGGGTACCTGTGTCAAACTAAAAGAAACAAAAGAGAGTGCCAATTCCTTGACTATCTCTAGGTATTTGATTAGCTTTTTACCTTTAACAGCATAGGATCCATTAAAGTGATTAGTAATTAACAATGAATCTACATGTACCTCAAGATACCCGATCCTCATATGCTTGGCAATTTGCAAACCAGCTATCAAGGCCTCATATTCAGCCTCATTATTAGTAGTTTGAAACTCACAAGCTATGGAGTGGGGTATTATGCCCCCCTGTGGCGATTTTAGTAGTATTCCAAGTCCTGCTCCTTTGACATTAGATGCTCCATCGGTGAAGAGTATCCAAGGATCCTTAGTCTCTTCAAGCTGCTGAACTTCTAACTCGGCTTCTTTTTGCAAGTCACTACTAAAATCTGCCACAAAGTCAGCTAAGGCTTGGGATTTGATGACAGTCCTTGGTTCATATCTTATATCATAAGCACTAAGCTTCACTGCCCATTTGGCCATCCTTCCTGACATTTCAGGTTTCCTGAGAACATTCTTAATTGGAAAATTAGTCTTAACAACAATGGTATGAGTTTCAAAATAATGTCTTAGTTTAGTAGACGCCATAATTAAAGCAAGGATAAGTTTTTCTAAATGTGAATACCTGGATTCAGCATCGAGTAAACTCTTACTTACATAATAAACAGGATGTTGTGTACCTTCGTGATCCTTAACAAGGACCGCACTTACTGCTTTAGAGGATACCGCTAGATCCAAGGATAATATATCCCCTTTTTCTGGTTTCATCAAGGCAGGAGCTGAGGATAAGTAATCCTTAAGGGCTTTGAGAGCATTTTCATGCTTTTCAGTCCATTCAAATTTTTTGTTCTTCCTCAAAATGTCATAGAATTCTTTGCACTTTTCTGATGACTTGGATATGAACCTATTCAAGGCTGCGATCCTCCCTGTTAACCTTTGCACATCCTTGGGATTGGTGGGAGATTTGATATTCACAATAGCCTTAATTTGCTCTGGACTTGCTTCAATGCCTCTTTTTGTTACCATGTATCCTAGGAACTTTCCTGTTTTAACACCAAAGTGACACTTTGAAGGATTCAACTTCATATTGAATTTGTCAAGGATATTGAATGCTTCCTCCAGGTCTCTAAGGTGATCCTCAGCTTTCTTGGATTTAACCACCATGTCGTCTATGTAGACCTCCATAGTGTATCCTATTTGTTCCTTAAACATCATATTGACTAGCCGTTGATAAGTAGCACCTGCATTCCTTAGTCCAAATGGCATAGCAATATAACAATAGATACCAGTTGGGGTCATAAAGGCTGTATCCTCTTGATCAGATGGTTCCATTTGAATTTGTTGAAATCCAGATGAAGCATCCATAAAAGTCAACAACTCATGACCCGCAGTAGCATCCACCATGTAGTCAATGTGGGGTAATGGGAAAGGATCCTTGGGACATGCCTTGTTTAAATCAGTGAAATCGACACATACCATCCACTTTCCATTTTTCTTTTGAACAACAACCACATTGGCTAACCATCTTGGATACTTAACCTCTCTAATCATACCTGCTCGAAGTAACTTGTCTACCTCCTCCTCGATAATGGCATTCCTCTCAGGTGCAAACTTCCTTCTTTTTTGATGAATGGGCTTGAATGACCTGTCAATACCAAGTTTATGAGTAATTATATCTTTAGAGATACATGTCATATCTTCATGCTTCCAGGCAAAGGTAGTTTTTCTCCTCTTAAGGAAGGATACTAGATCCTGTTCAATGTTGCTGAGGATCCCTGATCATATGAAGACTTTAGACTCAGGATAATGAGGATCCATAAGGATTTCTTTCACATCCTGTTCTCTTGCCTCCAAGACATCTCTTGGAGGATACTTTAGTTGCTATTGCTCCCTTGGTCTTGAGGCTAGTTTCATTGATGAAGTGTAACAATTTTTTGCTTCTTGTTGGTCACTCTCAATCTTTATCACCCCCATGGACTAGGAAGCTTTACACACTGATGGTAGGTAGATGCAACTGCCTTCATGTCATGTATCCATGGCCTGCCAAGGATAACATTGCAACAAGATAAGCAATCTATAACACAAAATTTTTGATAAGAGTGAAGTCCTTCGATGTAGATGGGAAGTTTAATGTCCCCCAATGTATTCTTGGTTTCTCCGCTAAATCCCACAAGAATTGAGGATCTTGGGATAATATCTGATTCAGGAATGTTCATCTTCTTGAGGACATCAAGCTGAATGATGTTCACCGAGCTTCCTCCATCGATTAGGATCCTGCGAACAAAATGGTTAGAAATGAACAAAGTAATAACCAGACCATCATGATGAGGATCCTGAACATCAACACGATCATCCTCATCAAAAGTTATAACTTTCTCCTGTGTAACAGTAGAGGTCCGGATTGGTCTATCTCCATTATCCATCTTGGTCTCCTTGGTATGTCTTTTGGCTGCTGAAAAGGAAGTACCACAAATGTCTGATCCACCGGATATGAAGTTTATAACTTGTGCATCTGCTGGAGGAGCAGGAGCTCTTTCTGGGATCTTTTCAGGATCCTGGATCCTTGACTTCTTCCTTCCCAAAAGTTCCTTTAAGTGCCCCTTGCTTAACAAGTAACCAATTTCTTTTCTAAGTGCAATACACTCTTCAGTGAGATGTCCGAAATCCTCATGATATGCACACCATTTGGACTTGTCTTTTGTTGCGGCTGGTTTATCACTTTTCCTTAGCCACCTAGCTTTCTCACCTAAATTCTGCATTGCAAGAAGGGAAAACGTCATAGAATAGTAACCAACTTTTTCATCTGTTCCAATAAAGTCACTCAAACTTTTTTTGTCTTGTTAAAATCACTAAACTTTTTTCTTGTGTTCCAATCTTACGTAATTATCAAGTTAACAGGTTACACTTAATCATGTGTCAGGTTCCATTACATTTTTATTTTTTAATAAAAAATACCTAGTGACATGGATTATTTTAATAAAAAAACTAAATTTAAAAACTGAGAATTGAGTATACGGATTGAACATTTCCACGTTCGTATTTGGTTCGCAACTTCACGTCATGAATACCTTCTATTCCCAGATTCACTCACGATTCATTTGTTTGATATACAAACCTGTTATCCAAGAGACTTGCAATCCTTCTAGTGACTCCAAACCGATTTGGCATAATCAATTCCAAACCGATTAGAAAAATCTAGCGACTTTGAAGCAGGCGGCAATATAGATGGCATAATTTAAACATCATGGGGATATCAAACAAAATCTATTCTAGTGGATTGCTTTCATTGTTTCGAGCATTGATTCCCCTCTTCGGATCTAATTTCCAAATGGGTTTTACAGGTGAGGATGGTTTGTGAAGATGAACCATGTGGGATCTGATACTATTAAAGGTTTGGAGAGAAGGGTTGTCAATCGAGGTTTGGAGAAAAAAAGTATTCTTTTTGTTTTTTTTTAATTTTAATTTTGCACACGGAAATATATATATTATGATTAGAAAAGTTTCAAAATTATTTTTTAAACTTAAAACTGATGATTTTATAAATTATAGAATAAAAGTGTGATTAAAAAAATTATTGAAATATACATGTCATTATTTACGTTTCCACATCAACTTAAAGATTAAAAAAATAAATAAAACTTGACACATCATCATTGGTTACCTGGTAACCTGTTAATTACATAATATTAAAACAAAAAATAAAACTTCAATGATATTAGAGAGACAAAAAAAAGTTTCAATGACTTAATTAAAACACTTGACAAACTTGGTTACATTTCTACAAAGTTACCCCTTGCAAGAATTAGTTCATTGTTATCAACAGAAAAACAGTATTCAGAAATGGGAGGATAATCCCCATCATCCTCTTCCTGTTCTACTGCATGCACGTTCTGGTTGTCAGACTTGTTGTAGGACTTGAACTTGTTGTTCTTGAAGTAGGATCCTTGTTTTTCCTGCTTCGAGGATCCTGCTAGTCTTTCCTGGATCCTTTTATCATCCTCTAATCGGATGAACCTAAGGGCCCTGGTTCTCACTTCATCAAGATTCCTGCATGGGGTCATAACAAGATCATCATAGAATAATGAATCCTTAAGCAATCCCATTTTAAAGGCTTCCACAGCCGTAGCTATATCTAGATTAGGGATATCTAAGGATTCTTTACTAAACTTAGTGATGTAATCTCTAAGTGATTCATTTTGGCCTTGTGTTACCCTATACAGATCACTAGTTAAACGTTCAAATTTTCTACTACATGAGAATTGACTATTAAACAGATTAACTAGATTAGCAAATGAAGTAATAGAATAAGGGGGAAGACTTAGCAGCCATTTAAGAGCCGATCCTGTGAGTGTGGATCCAAAACCCTTGCATAGACATGCTTCCTTTAACCTCTCAGGAATTGGATTGATCTCCATCGTTTCTCTGTATTGAGCTACATGTTCATCTGGATCCGTCGAACCATCACACAGCTTCATAGTTGGTATCTGGAACCTTTTGGGTATTTCAACATCACAAATAGGTGGTGCAAAACGAGATATCCTATGGCTGCCATCTGTGATTTCAGGAATGGGCTTAACCACTCCTGGAACGCTGGATATCATATCCTTCAGTTTTTGTAATTCCCTAGCCATAACTTGATTGATACCTGTATCCTGCATAGAGCCATGGTTAGTGTTATAAGAATTATTAAAAGTGTTACCTCCCAGAGGATTCGAGTTTGGAATTCCAGATGTGAATCCATATTGACGGGATTCTGGTATGACTGAAGGACCAGAAGAAGCAATGGTCTGCATTGGAATGAAGTCTCCTTGATGAACATCTGTGCTTGAGGGTTGTACACTTCTCAAGAATCCTTGATCCTGAAAGATGTTGGATCCTTGAACCTGGAAGGAGGATCCTTGAACTTGAGAGGATCCTTGAACATGAGAGGATCCTAGAAACTGAGAGGATCCTTGAACCTGAGAGGATCCTTGAACCTGAGAGGATCCTTGAACATGAGAGGATCCTCGAACCTGAGAGGATCCTTGAACTGTGTGCGCCCCCATATATCCTCCTGAGCTGATGAAGGATCCCTGATGCTGGAAAGAGGATCCCGAAGGCTGAAAATAGGATCCTGAAGGATGGAAGTGAGACCCTAATGCCTGACTCATGGTTGTTGTTCCATAACGCCTCCCCAATGGTTCACTCTGGTGTTGGATATCCGGAGCTGCAGATTGATGGGCAGTTATGGCTGGAGTGTCGAAATCCAGTGAACTTGGTATCAGATGAGAGTGATCCTCCCCTGATCTCTTCTGTTTCTTGATGTCACTAATCTCCTGGAGGATCCTTTCGTTAGTCTTGTCCTACTCTTGTATGTGATCCCTCATCTGCAAAATCAAAGTAAAAAGATCACTAGTAGTAGGGTTAGAAGAAACAGAAGAAGTTGGTGGTTTTGGGAAAATGGGGCTTGGTCTCTTTGCAGCATTTTCAGCATTCTTCTGGGATCCAAAAGGTGGTGGAGGCAAAAGTGGAACACCCTGTGAAGAAGTGACTGCCGGCATTGAACTTGAAGTGTTCTTCGCTGAAGAAGCCATGTGGTTGATGATGATGAACCAAAATGAACACAATGAGCAAAATTTTTTCAGAAATGAAGCACCAATTGCCCCACGGTGGGCGCCAAACTGTTTTGGTCAAAAATCAGGCTAGGATAATACAACCAAATCTTTGTTGTGAGGAATGATGCTTGGACAAATGTATAAATATCTTGCAAATGAAATGAACAAATGACACAAGGATTTATACAAGGAAAAAGCCATTGATCAAGAGTTGATCTCCGGTATAAAAAACCTTGGGTGATGGAAACTACCGATCACCAACTACAATTAAACAAATGGTTGTTACAACTCGGGATGATAACAAGCTTTTTACAAGGATCACTAGTGTGCAAAAGTGCAAAAATGTATGAAATCGCCAAGTAAACGGTTGAGAGCTTATTGAGCGCTGTTACGAGAGTGTGTGTTTGCTAAATTAGCTAAGTGTTCTAATCTCAGCTTGTTATCCCCTTTTAAAATTAGAAATAACCAAAACAACTAACTATCCGCAATTCATGCTAGCTTCCCACGATCTCCATAACGTTCACTAAACCATGCACGTGCGGAATATTGAGAGCATGTTCTCCAAGAATATCGGCAAGACCAAGTCTAAGGCGTGTACTCCTGTAAAACAAACTCATACATAGCAAAGACAATCGTTAGTGTAAGGATAATCATGAGGATCCGTGATCCTGATCCTGCAACACCTTCTGAGGATCCTTAATTCAAACAGAATTGAGGATCCGTGATCCTGGCAGTGCTTGAGGATCCATGATCCTTAGGATTGGAAAATCCTCCCCTAACAGGATCATTTGTAAAAGATAAAAATAAAATAAATGTACGTAATATCGTCGTCAACGAAAACCAAAGTTATTCAATTAATATTGAGTATTAGAAAAAGATGAATTAGCCAATTGTAACGTCATAATTATGACGTAACATCTAAAACCCGATGAATACCAACATGCTAATTTATATTATAACTTCTAAAATCAATTGAAAAAAAACATAGATAGAGTTCAATTCTAAGACTACATCCTAGAATTTATAGTAATGATTAGTTCTAAGTTTATATATTTATATTAATATTAATAAGTGCCACCAGTAAGATTGATGTATCATCATTATCAAATATAGTATGAAATAATCTTACGAAACATCATACCTTTATTAGTAGAGATTGCAGATCCTACTTTGTCAGTAGTGGCTATGCATCTATCGTTTCCAACTTTCCATTGCATAGGAAACCCATCTTTCATCTTTTCGGATAATTATTTGGCTACTTTCTCAACGTGCGAGATTGATTTAGGCTGGAAATAATGCACATCAAAGGCGAGGAAAAGGGACCAAGGGTGGCAAAACACATAGAGCACTTTCATGCTGATAACGTGTTGTGTAACAACGACCTAATAGCAACAATATATAAAATATATAAACATATGAACTAAGATTAGAGAGATTATGGAGACAACGGGAAAATGAAGAATGTAAGAAGTTCATTCTTATTGATGTATCTCACACAAAATATATGAGCCACTATATATAGGCTATAACATTAATACAAACATAAATGTGACATTGGGAGTTAGAAATGTGGAGAGTCGCTAATAATGGATGCATTCATAACAGAAACTACTTTAGTTAGTTAGTATTTTCAAATCTTGAATTCATTTTTATATATTAGTTAATTGTTATGCTATATTTTAATATATAAGGAGGTACACTTAATAAACTTTTATTAATTTAAAGTGAATTTATCATCTAATTTATTAAATTTGTTTTCGGGGCTCAACATTTTCATATTAAATCTATTTTTCGGTCCTAGCATTAACTTATCACTACATGAATCCACCGTCGGTTATCCATATCGTTATAGCAGTTTAGGAGATAAACCGGTCACACTTTGTCTTCTTAGATCATATGTAATGAGCATTATAGGGGAGGGACATTTCTAATACAATGTGAGTCATTCTCTCTTTTTACTAGGAACTCAAGAAAATAATCAGAAAATATCAGAAAATAATCACCAGGCTGTAGAAAAACTTAAGTTTTCAATGTGAGCCATTCTCTCTTTTTACCAAATTAATTTACAAAACCTCAAATGTTTTTCAGTTACACTTACAGGGATTAAGTCTTTGTAATCTATAATTATTGCCAGTAATTGGGGTTTTATATACATTACTAGTCCACATTCACCAAAGGTGTGACAGAAACCATTACTGTTGGGTGACAGGACCTAAAGTAATATGACCACGAGCACATGGGAGTATCCCCAGTCGCATACTGTGTTGAATAATTGATAGAAATATACACTGTAATTCCTTTTAATACTGTAAAGTTATAACAATATATCTTTTTATAAAAATGGAATGAACTCGCCAGTATTTCTTGCTGATAAAATATTTTTAATACACGCTTCAGGTAACTTAATGTGAAGTTATTAGAAGCAAACTATGGAGCACTGAATGCTTAAATAAAGTGACTATAAATTACCTGAATAAAAGATGAAGTTATATTTTCAGCAAACTAGGGTTTATCCCTATAAAGATATTATAAATGAAATATGGGGTTTTATCTCATTTGTTTAATATAAAAGTCTGGTGTTTTGCAAACTCTGAATTTATTTCCTAACTACGATCCTGACGTTTTAATTCCACTGCCAAATTAATAAACACCGATTCCACCGATTCATGCTCGTGGTGCCCGCTCCCATGGTGGGATCGGGGGTTGCGACACGTGGGCACGTTTTTCGAGCTCGAACAGGGTACATGAATTCTCATGGCCGGCCCTGTAGGTCTGCCTCCGTCAATTATTTTATGTAAAAATCCCCTGTCCCTACCAAGTTTATTGTCCAAAATATTTATACACATTTTCGTATTGGGTTAAAAAAAATGTGAAGGACGGGCTATTAGTAAGTTTTTATAATTGTTTATAAACTTTAAGTAAATTTTGTAACCACTTTATATATAGGGTAAATTACAATTTCCGTCCTTTATGTTTGTATCGAATTACAATGGATGACCTTTATCTTCAATAATTACAGTTACAATCCTTTATTTGAAAAACTTATTACACCTTTCGTCCTTTAGCACTAACCAGGTTAAAAATTTAAGTTAAGTCAGATCATGTGATTATCACATGAGGGCTTTTATGTTTTTTTACATTCAAATAAATATATAAACTTAAAAAATAAACAACAAAAACCAAAAAATAAAAAATAAACAACTAAAACCAAAAAACAAAAAAAATATACATATACAGACCTAAATACATATCTCTCTCTAATTCCTGATGCCTCTCTCTACCATAGCACCACCGTCGACGTATAAAAAAATCACGCTCCATCTATCTATTTCACCCTTGCCTCTCTCTCTATCTCTATCTGTGACAAAACCCTGTTCTAGAAAAACCCCAACCATAGTTGCAGGTTTGAATAAATGAACCAGATTATCTTTACACAAAACAAGGTCTCCGGTGAGGTCAACGGCAACGTCTGCGTCACGTGATGAATTTACAGATCTAACGGTAAATCGGACCGTTGTGAAGACGGATAAAGAAATGAAGGTTATTAATCAGTGCTCTAGTTGCCGGAAAAGAGTTGGTGCTCCGGTTGCCAGAAAAGAGTTGGTGCTCAGGTTGCAATGTTCCGATGGAAACCCTAGATTTGGAAAAGCTAACGCTACCCCGGAGACGATCATCCCCACCCCACACGATTATTTTTTAGTTTTACACACACATACCAAAGCGGACTTGGAAATAGATCATAAAAAAACGTTGGAGATGGTGTTGGATCTTGGTGGTGGGGGTGAGGACGGGGAGACGAGATGGCATTTTCATTACCCCATATTTCTTATTCGGCTCCGGTTAAGTTGAAGCGACGGGGGTGATGGTTTTAGAATTAAGGAATTCAAAATTTGAGGGTGTTTTTTTGGGAGTATCGGACTAAAAACTATCAAGTGGTCTTTTTCGTTATTTTGAGATATGGGTGTGTCAGATATGTGGAATTTTAATTTTGGCGTTAAAGGGTTTACGATTTTGAGGTAAGATGACTTGAATTCATGGGTGAAAGAGGAAAGAGAGAGATGAGTTTTTGTTGAAGAGGGTTGTGATTAGATAAATGAAGGTGAAATAATACTGAAATTAGTAGTAAATGGTTGTTTTAAGTTGTTTTAAGTTTTTGTTGAAGAAGGTTACCGATTCGTCGTATGATTTTGTTCTTTAGATGGAAAATGTGATTTAAGAGTGACTACAGGTGAATTGTGTTATTGATTGCAGGAAATTGTTTTAGTGATTGCAGGTGGATTGTGGGTTGTGGTGGGTTTGATGGTGGTGGTTGGTGTTAGTTTAGAGAGAGAGAGAGAGAGATAGAGTTCAAAGTGTGTGTGAGAGAGAGTGAAAGAGAAAAAGGGTATTTATATTGATTTTATTTTCTTTATACTATAAATAATTAAGTAGAAAAACTAAACTGCCATTAAGTGAATAAATTTAACTGAAAATTTTAACCTTATTAGTGCTAAAGAACGAAAGATGTACTGAGTTTTTCAAATAAAGGATTGTGACTGTAATTATTGAAATTAAAGGCTAACCATTGCAATCCGATACAAACATAAAGGACGAAAAATGTAATTTATCCTTGTATATAAATAAAAGTTGAGGGTTCTTTTTTATCTTAAAGGTTTTAAAGGTACTTACCATTTATCTTAAACGTTGTCGGACTGAGTTATAATTCTTCGTTTAGGTACTTACCATTTATCTCGTATCATTATAAATATTTTGGTCTTTATTTTATTTTTGTTAAAGAATATTTGGTTTTTTTAGTTTTATGGGTAAGAACCTGTCATTTGAACGGATGAAGATTATGTGGTTTTATTTGGAGTTATTATTGTTTGACCCGACCTGAATCGAATATCTGACCCGAACATATAGCCCGAAACCGAAACATTTCGATAAGAAAAAAAAATTGGTTCTATGACTTTCCGTCCCCTGGAATTTTTGTTCAAGCTCCGCCACTACGTAGTAGGGATGAGCAAAATGGACCCGGTACCGGTACCGAATTTACCGAACCGGGTACCTTTTCGGTACCGATTCGGTACCCACTTTTGACATTTTCGGTACCGGTTCGGTACCGGTCCGGTACGGTACCGGTTCGGTACCGGTATTTTGCTCGTTTTTACCCTCAAATACCGGTACCGAACCGTACCGAACCGGGTATATTCGGTACCGGTACCGGTACCCACTTTTGAGGATTTTCGGTACCGGTTCTTTCGGTACCAGTACCGGTTCGGTACCGAACCGGACCGAGCTCATCCCTACTACGTAGTTATAACATGTACCATGCAATATTGTTTAAAAAAATGAAAAGTGATACAAAAAATTGTTGGATGTCGAACCCGATCTTCTGCATAGATGCATAGATGTGGTTTGTAGCTATTGGTTTGTAAAGAGCCGATGTTGCTCATTGTGGTATATATAATGTTACCATATAGGTCTCTCCTTCAAATTTTTAAAAACTCTAAGTAATTTGTAGCCACTCATGTTGTACACTTATGTTATTATTAGAATCATATCCCTAACTTGTAATGATTTTTTTTTTGACAAAGATCATATAAGCTTATAGTATGCATGCACTTTCAACTAGTGTGTAGGTTGCATCCTCAATGCCAGCTAAATATTTTATCACATCTCCAAATACCTGCCTGCATACAGTACCCAAAAATTATATAAACTACGTGAAACTGTGAAAGTTGTAATACCTTGCTAATTTTTTTTGAATGGCGAACGTTACTCTCCCAAACTATTATATTTACAAATAACTCACCCTTGCTTGGGATTGAACCCAAGACCTCCCACTAAGAGGCAAGAGCCTCTACCAAGTGAGCTAGCCCCACTTGGCAATACCTTGCTAAATAAAAAGAGATTGAAAAAGGGGAGCATTCTTTTTAAATTGAATTGTGTGTCATTTAGTTCTTGATCTTTGTTAACAGCATGTTTTAGAAGAAAAACTTGAATTTTATAAAAAAAAAAAACGAGATAAATTTCAGTGACTTCATCATGGCAGATAAAAGCATGCATGCATGCATTAATTGTAACCCCATGCATTTTGATTACCTTTCACAAACTCAACAAACTTGATATATACTAAAGAAAAAGTAAAATCAAGAGAACACAAAAGTTACATTGACTATCCTCGGCCAGTATGTTTTTATGAGTCAAACTCTGAAATCATGAACTCGTCAAAGGAAATCCAATCATCAAACTCCAAAATGTCCTTGTCAACAACTGATTGTGTTGTACTGGAACCATCATGTTGAAATATGTCATCCCAATCATTCATAGCAATGTCTTCTAAAGTCACTGGTGTTGTGTAAGCAAATGGTTGTTCAGATGCAAGCGATTCGGCTGGAGTAGAGTTTGTAGCTGTCGACATGGAGTCATACATTTGTTGAAAGGTGTGATCAGAGACAGGAGATGTGTAATTAGCGCAAGATTGTGCGGCGTAAACGTGTGGATAATTTGAAGTAGAGGTTGTAGCACTATGTGGGATTTGAGTACTGTTTGTAGGGGTTGACATGGAGTGATACATTTGTTGAAAGATGTGATCAGAGACTGGAGATGTGTAATTAGCGCGCGGTTGTGCAGATGCAAGCGATTCGGCTGAAGTAGAGTTTGAAGCTGTGGACATGGAGTGATACATTTGTTGAAAGATGTGATCAGAGACAGGAGATGTGTAATCAGCGCGCGATTGTGCGGCGTAAACGTGTGGATAATTTGAAGTAGAGGCTGTAGCACCATGTGGGATTTGAGCACTGTTTGTAGGGGTTGACATGGAATGATTTTGTTGATATTGATCATCAGTTGAGTTGGTTAACGGAAGTTCACTTGCAAACACTTGAGGAGGAGGAGCTTGAGCTATAGTGTTGTTCTCTGCAGTCTCATTACTACTTTTCTTCTTATAAATCTTGCATAGCACCCAATCAGTTAAAACCTATAAAAAACATTAAACAAAGGGTTAGCATAACTGAAACTTAACTACTTAAGCAAATGAATTGACATAACCAAACCAAACCATATACGAACCGACGGTTTGGTTCTATACTGAATAGTTCATAACATACCTTGTTACCGCCTTGTCCGCTTCCAATCGGGAGATTGGGATGATTCGTAGCATACTCCTGCATTAGCCATGCTGTCTTGCAACCCTTCTCGTCACGATAATCTAAACTTCTTCTTGTCCCTACCACTCGGGGTCCAGTCGCACTATAATGATGATAAACAGATGTATATTTCTGAGTCGTTTTCCAATACCCGAAGTCCCCGGTCCTTCTATTCGGTACTTTCCCCTTTTCGTATTTTCGCTCTCTTGGTGTAAAAAAATACCATTTGTCATCACACGGTCGATATTGATCTGTTATCAAAACACAACAATATTCAAGATTAATAAATATACGCTACATATATCATTCAAACTATATATATATATATAATCAATGTTGGAATATGTTTTACTTACTTGTAAGTTCTTCAGGACTGTGGTTGTAAAGATTGACTTCATATATCCGGCATTTGGGATGTTCTCCGGTTTCAATCTTTGGTTTTAAGTAGTAGAGTATGAGTTCTGAGTCCGTTGGGCAAAAACGATAGCCGGGAAGCAGGTTATCGACATAATCAGGTTGTTCTTGGTGCGCGTATGGAACGATTTCTTCCATCAGTAGCGTGGTTGATCGAGTATATTATATGAAGAAGACGATAGTACGTAGAGGAAGAGAGACTTTGCATGAAGAATACGCACTACTTAATTTATATATGATGAAAGGGGATAATTTTCTTATATTATTTGTTAATTAATTAAGCCTTAAGTATCGCTAATATTTATCCAATTCAATGTCATCCTTTATCTCTGCCCATTTTAATATGTGTTTCAATTAATTTCTTTGTTTATTCTCCTTAAATTATTATTCCTTGCAAGTTTTTTTTGTGCATTATTAGTTATAACTTGTGCTTTGTAAGTTTTAAAAAAAAAAACTTGATTTTTTTCTTTTAACCCTAAGGTTTTTACCTTTTTCACTTTTAACCCTACATAATTTGTTTTTTTAACTTTAACCCAAAACTTTTCATTAATTTGCAATTTAGCTTCGCAACTTTTGTAACTTATGCTTTTCATTTTTCGCAAAATTGTGTTTTACGTATAGTACTAATTTTTTCGAGTTAATACGACGCAACGTGCATGAGTGGTTCAACATTTTTACCTCTATTTTTCCATGTTTGACAGGTTCGTCGCAACACGCGTATCCTAGGTCGAGTCAGTGTTGGTGATCGATGACGGTTGTGTGACATTAGTACTATTTGACACCGTTTTATGCCCCGCCGCAACGCGGGGTGTGCTTTGGGGGTTTTCAAAGAAAAAATGGTCATGCATATTGTTGTCGTAACGTTGGCTTTGGGGGGTTTCAAAAAAAATGTTTTTTTTTACTTTTCACCCAAAAGTATTTCATAAATTACTTTTAACCCAAAACTATTTGTTTTTTTACTTTTAACCCAAAATTTTTTATCTTTTGCAATCTATCCTTATAACTTTTTTTACTTTCAACTTTGGTCATTTATAGTTTCCATTTTTCGCAAATTTTTCGCTTTATGCTTGGTTCTAAATCTTGTGACTTAACAAATCACAGTTGTGTCTTTGGTTTAACGTTTTTACGTTTAGTTCTAAATTTTTTGTGTTAACACGACGCAACGTGTGTGTGTGGGTGAACGTGTTCACATCGTCTATTTTTCCCCGTTTGACAGGTTTAACTGTAGGTCCCTCGGAGGTTGAGGTTTAACCTATTCCTTGTTATGTCTAACACACTAGCAAGTGCGGAATCCAAGCTAGCATGCAAACCGAGATAGAACAAGCACAAACACAACACACAAACTTCACCGATTAACACCACTTGTATTAATACGTATGAAAGGTTCGGTTACAATGCAATGTTTACAAATCAGTTTTGCAAACTCTCTCAGTGTGTGTGTTCTCTCTGAATGTCTCTCTTCTGTCTATCTATGTCTAACTATCGAAGTGAACACAACACATGGGTATTTATACCCAACACAGATCGTCTGGTCGAAGGATCAGACAGACTGATCGTAAGGTCATCTGTCGACCAGGAACCCATCGAAGGATCACATATACCACGAAGGATGATATCCTTCGTGGTCTATCCTTCGAAGGTTATCTTTCTAGCTCATCGAAGGATATATAACAATCCTTCGATGACACATCCTTCGACACAGACATGTTACAATCAAAGTGTTGACTGTTTGTCCAAGTCAAACCAAGAGGATGGTTGACTTGGTCAAACTTACAAGACTAACAAAGACACCGTTTCGTATCATGACAAAATACAGACAAAGTACAGACACAAGTGCACCAACAAACTCCCCCTTGGCTGTAGCTTTGTCTCGATCTTTGTCTCGATCTTAATACTTGTAGGTCCCTCGTGTCTTCAAGTCTTTGACGTCCTTTCAAGTCTTCAATGTCGGAGGATCTATAAAGTCTTCACGTCTTGAAAGCAGAAAGTGTACCAACAAACTCCCCGTTTCATGTAGGAAGTGTGTTGACAAACTCCCCCTTAACATAAGCTCCCCCTTGAGTTATGCTCGTGAAATACTTGTTCTTTATGAATTGAGATCCTTGTGGTGTTGATGATGGTCAGCGACAACTCGATCATCTTCATCACTTGAGTGCCTTCACGTCGTGTCTTCATTCCGATGCTTGTCATCGACCATGTTCTCCTTACCTTTAGAGTCTGCACATGCAAGAAATCTAAACGCGTAATGAGAACAACTGCCTGGAATATCATAAGCAAACGACACACATGTGACCATTGTTCAAACAAACACCGTCCGACAGTTTGAAAGTTTTAACAAATTTTATCAATTTCAATTTTTAACTTTCAACAATTTTGCAAATTTCGACCGTTTATGAAGATATAGTCGTTTTGGTTTTCGTTCAGGTTTCAGGTAACGAAGACTCGAGATCCAACATCGTACGATCGAAAATAAGATAGAAATAAAATCTTTTTGGCTTTTATAAAGTTTATATTAAAACACACCTAAAATCTTTTTGGTATTTTTGAATATTTCGAAATGTAAAGACTGAAAGCAGAAAATAGACATATACAAAGATGCAGAAATTTAAAGCAGTAAATAAATATTTACAGACATTCTTTTTGCGAGTTTCGAGGGTAAGAGAATCATATCAGTGTATGGTCATGTCAAAACGCTCTTGTTGTTCTATTAGTTAACATTAAGATAAGCATCCTATAACAATTATCGGTATTGTTGTCCACATAAGCTCAATTTATCAGATGTAATCATGGCGAGGGGATACGTTAAGGTATGATTTATACTTACCGACCGGTGTTCATCCTCATCACGACACATTCCCGTATCAAGGTATGCACGAGGGTT
>JARYGA010059792.1:46221-79023 GCA_030545235.1 Helianthus tuberosus
ATCCACCGGATATGAAGTTTATAACTTGTGCATCTGCTGGAGGAGCAGGAGCTCTTTCTGGGATCTTTTCAGGATCCTGGATCCTTGACTTCTTCCTTCCCAAAAGTTCCTTTAAGTGCCCCTTGCTTAACAAGTAACCAATTTCTTTTCTAAGTGCAATACACTCTTCAGTGAGATGTCCGAAATCCTCATGATATGCACACCATTTGGACTTGTCTTTTGTTGCGGCTGGTTTATCACTTTTCCTTAGCCACCTAGCTTTCTCACCTAAATTCTGCATTGCAAGAAGGGAAAACGTCATAGAATAGTAACCAACTTTTTCATCTGTTCCAATAAAGTCACTCAAACTTTTTTTGTCTTGTTAAAATCACTAAACTTTTTTCTTGTGTTCCAATCTTACGTAATTATCAAGTTAACAGGTTACACTTAATCATGTGTCAGGTTCCATTACATTTTTATTTTTTAATAAAAAATACCTAGTGACATGGATTATTTTAATAAAAAAACTAAATTTAAAAACTGAGAATTGAGTATACGGATTGAACATTTCCACGTTCGTATTTGGTTCGCAACTTCACGTCATGAATACCTTCTATTCCCAGATTCACTCACGATTCATTTGTTTGATATACAAACCTGTTATCCAAGAGACTTGCAATCCTTCTAGTGACTCCAAACCGATTTGGCATAATCAATTCCAAACCGATTAGAAAAATCTAGCGACTTTGAAGCAGGCGGCAATATAGATGGCATAATTTAAACATCATGGGGATATCAAACAAAATCTATTCTAGTGGATTGCTTTCATTGTTTCGAGCATTGATTCCCCTCTTCGGATCTAATTTCCAAATGGGTTTTACAGGTGAGGATGGTTTGTGAAGATGAACCATGTGGGATCTGATACTATTAAAGGTTTGGAGAGAAGGGTTGTCAATCGAGGTTTGGAGAAAAAAAGTATTCTTTTTGTTTTTTTTTAATTTTAATTTTGCACACGGAAATATATATATTATGATTAGAAAAGTTTCAAAATTATTTTTTAAACTTAAAACTGATGATTTTATAAATTATAGAATAAAAGTGTGATTAAAAAAATTATTGAAATATACATGTCATTATTTACGTTTCCACATCAACTTAAAGATTAAAAAAATAAATAAAACTTGACACATCATCATTGGTTACCTGGTAACCTGTTAATTACATAATATTAAAACAAAAAATAAAACTTCAATGATATTAGAGAGACAAAAAAAAGTTTCAATGACTTAATTAAAACACTTGACAAACTTGGTTACATTTCTACAAAGTTACCCCTTGCAAGAATTAGTTCATTGTTATCAACAGAAAAACAGTATTCAGAAATGGGAGGATAATCCCCATCATCCTCTTCCTGTTCTACTGCATGCACGTTCTGGTTGTCAGACTTGTTGTAGGACTTGAACTTGTTGTTCTTGAAGTAGGATCCTTGTTTTTCCTGCTTCGAGGATCCTGCTAGTCTTTCCTGGATCCTTTTATCATCCTCTAATCGGATGAACCTAAGGGCCCTGGTTCTCACTTCATCAAGATTCCTGCATGGGGTCATAACAAGATCATCATAGAATAATGAATCCTTAAGCAATCCCATTTTAAAGGCTTCCACAGCCGTAGCTATATCTAGATTAGGGATATCTAAGGATTCTTTACTAAACTTAGTGATGTAATCTCTAAGTGATTCATTTTGGCCTTGTGTTACCCTATACAGATCACTAGTTAAACGTTCAAATTTTCTACTACATGAGAATTGACTATTAAACAGATTAACTAGATTAGCAAATGAAGTAATAGAATAAGGGGGAAGACTTAGCAGCCATTTAAGAGCCGATCCTGTGAGTGTGGATCCAAAACCCTTGCATAGACATGCTTCCTTTAACCTCTCAGGAATTGGATTGATCTCCATCGTTTCTCTGTATTGAGCTACATGTTCATCTGGATCCGTCGAACCATCACACAGCTTCATAGTTGGTATCTGGAACCTTTTGGGTATTTCAACATCACAAATAGGTGGTGCAAAACGAGATATCCTATGGCTGCCATCTGTGATTTCAGGAATGGGCTTAACCACTCCTGGAACGCTGGATATCATATCCTTCAGTTTTTGTAATTCCCTAGCCATAACTTGATTGATACCTGTATCCTGCATAGAGCCATGGTTAGTGTTATAAGAATTATTAAAAGTGTTACCTCCCAGAGGATTCGAGTTTGGAATTCCAGATGTGAATCCATATTGACGGGATTCTGGTATGACTGAAGGACCAGAAGAAGCAATGGTCTGCATTGGAATGAAGTCTCCTTGATGAACATCTGTGCTTGAGGGTTGTACACTTCTCAAGAATCCTTGATCCTGAAAGATGTTGGATCCTTGAACCTGGAAGGAGGATCCTTGAACTTGAGAGGATCCTTGAACATGAGAGGATCCTAGAAACTGAGAGGATCCTTGAACCTGAGAGGATCCTTGAACCTGAGAGGATCCTTGAACATGAGAGGATCCTCGAACCTGAGAGGATCCTTGAACTGTGTGCGCCCCCATATATCCTCCTGAGCTGATGAAGGATCCCTGATGCTGGAAAGAGGATCCCGAAGGCTGAAAATAGGATCCTGAAGGATGGAAGTGAGACCCTAATGCCTGACTCATGGTTGTTGTTCCATAACGCCTCCCCAATGGTTCACTCTGGTGTTGGATATCCGGAGCTGCAGATTGATGGGCAGTTATGGCTGGAGTGTCGAAATCCAGTGAACTTGGTATCAGATGAGAGTGATCCTCCCCTGATCTCTTCTGTTTCTTGATGTCACTAATCTCCTGGAGGATCCTTTCGTTAGTCTTGTCCTACTCTTGTATGTGATCCCTCATCTGCAAAATCAAAGTAAAAAGATCACTAGTAGTAGGGTTAGAAGAAACAGAAGAAGTTGGTGGTTTTGGGAAAATGGGGCTTGGTCTCTTTGCAGCATTTTCAGCATTCTTCTGGGATCCAAAAGGTGGTGGAGGCAAAAGTGGAACACCCTGTGAAGAAGTGACTGCCGGCATTGAACTTGAAGTGTTCTTCGCTGAAGAAGCCATGTGGTTGATGATGATGAACCAAAATGAACACAATGAGCAAAATTTTTTCAGAAATGAAGCACCAATTGCCCCACGGTGGGCGCCAAACTGTTTTGGTCAAAAATCAGGCTAGGATAATACAACCAAATCTTTGTTGTGAGGAATGATGCTTGGACAAATGTATAAATATCTTGCAAATGAAATGAACAAATGACACAAGGATTTATACAAGGAAAAAGCCATTGATCAAGAGTTGATCTCCGGTATAAAAAACCTTGGGTGATGGAAACTACCGATCACCAACTACAATTAAACAAATGGTTGTTACAACTCGGGATGATAACAAGCTTTTTACAAGGATCACTAGTGTGCAAAAGTGCAAAAATGTATGAAATCGCCAAGTAAACGGTTGAGAGCTTATTGAGCGCTGTTACGAGAGTGTGTGTTTGCTAAATTAGCTAAGTGTTCTAATCTCAGCTTGTTATCCCCTTTTAAAATTAGAAATAACCAAAACAACTAACTATCCGCAATTCATGCTAGCTTCCCACGATCTCCATAACGTTCACTAAACCATGCACGTGCGGAATATTGAGAGCATGTTCTCCAAGAATATCGGCAAGACCAAGTCTAAGGCGTGTACTCCTGTAAAACAAACTCATACATAGCAAAGACAATCGTTAGTGTAAGGATAATCATGAGGATCCGTGATCCTGATCCTGCAACACCTTCTGAGGATCCTTAATTCAAACAGAATTGAGGATCCGTGATCCTGGCAGTGCTTGAGGATCCATGATCCTTAGGATTGGAAAATCCTCCCCTAACAGGATCATTTGTAAAAGATAAAAATAAAATAAATGTACGTAATATCGTCGTCAACGAAAACCAAAGTTATTCAATTAATATTGAGTATTAGAAAAAGATGAATTAGCCAATTGTAACGTCATAATTATGACGTAACATCTAAAACCCGATGAATACCAACATGCTAATTTATATTATAACTTCTAAAATCAATTGAAAAAAAACATAGATAGAGTTCAATTCTAAGACTACATCCTAGAATTTATAGTAATGATTAGTTCTAAGTTTATATATTTATATTAATATTAATAAGTGCCACCAGTAAGATTGATGTATCATCATTATCAAATATAGTATGAAATAATCTTACGAAACATCATACCTTTATTAGTAGAGATTGCAGATCCTACTTTGTCAGTAGTGGCTATGCATCTATCGTTTCCAACTTTCCATTGCATAGGAAACCCATCTTTCATCTTTTCGGATAATTATTTGGCTACTTTCTCAACGTGCGAGATTGATTTAGGCTGGAAATAATGCACATCAAAGGCGAGGAAAAGGGACCAAGGGTGGCAAAACACATAGAGCACTTTCATGCTGATAACGTGTTGTGTAACAACGACCTAATAGCAACAATATATAAAATATATAAACATATGAACTAAGATTAGAGAGATTATGGAGACAACGGGAAAATGAAGAATGTAAGAAGTTCATTCTTATTGATGTATCTCACACAAAATATATGAGCCACTATATATAGGCTATAACATTAATACAAACATAAATGTGACATTGGGAGTTAGAAATGTGGAGAGTCGCTAATAATGGATGCATTCATAACAGAAACTACTTTAGTTAGTTAGTATTTTCAAATCTTGAATTCATTTTTATATATTAGTTAATTGTTATGCTATATTTTAATATATAAGGAGGTACACTTAATAAACTTTTATTAATTTAAAGTGAATTTATCATCTAATTTATTAAATTTGTTTTCGGGGCTCAACATTTTCATATTAAATCTATTTTTCGGTCCTAGCATTAACTTATCACTACATGAATCCACCGTCGGTTATCCATATCGTTATAGCAGTTTAGGAGATAAACCGGTCACACTTTGTCTTCTTAGATCATATGTAATGAGCATTATAGGGGAGGGACATTTCTAATACAATGTGAGTCATTCTCTCTTTTTACTAGGAACTCAAGAAAATAATCAGAAAATATCAGAAAATAATCACCAGGCTGTAGAAAAACTTAAGTTTTCAATGTGAGCCATTCTCTCTTTTTACCAAATTAATTTACAAAACCTCAAATGTTTTTCAGTTACACTTACAGGGATTAAGTCTTTGTAATCTATAATTATTGCCAGTAATTGGGGTTTTATATACATTACTAGTCCACATTCACCAAAGGTGTGACAGAAACCATTACTGTTGGGTGACAGGACCTAAAGTAATATGACCACGAGCACATGGGAGTATCCCCAGTCGCATACTGTGTTGAATAATTGATAGAAATATACACTGTAATTCCTTTTAATACTGTAAAGTTATAACAATATATCTTTTTATAAAAATGGAATGAACTCGCCAGTATTTCTTGCTGATAAAATATTTTTAATACACGCTTCAGGTAACTTAATGTGAAGTTATTAGAAGCAAACTATGGAGCACTGAATGCTTAAATAAAGTGACTATAAATTACCTGAATAAAAGATGAAGTTATATTTTCAGCAAACTAGGGTTTATCCCTATAAAGATATTATAAATGAAATATGGGGTTTTATCTCATTTGTTTAATATAAAAGTCTGGTGTTTTGCAAACTCTGAATTTATTTCCTAACTACGATCCTGACGTTTTAATTCCACTGCCAAATTAATAAACACCGATTCCACCGATTCATGCTCGTGGTGCCCGCTCCCATGGTGGGATCGGGGGTTGCGACACGTGGGCACGTTTTTCGAGCTCGAACAGGGTACATGAATTCTCATGGCCGGCCCTGTAGGTCTGCCTCCGTCAATTATTTTATGTAAAAATCCCCTGTCCCTACCAAGTTTATTGTCCAAAATATTTATACACATTTTCGTATTGGGTTAAAAAAAATGTGAAGGACGGGCTATTAGTAAGTTTTTATAATTGTTTATAAACTTTAAGTAAATTTTGTAACCACTTTATATATAGGGTAAATTACAATTTCCGTCCTTTATGTTTGTATCGAATTACAATGGATGACCTTTATCTTCAATAATTACAGTTACAATCCTTTATTTGAAAAACTTATTACACCTTTCGTCCTTTAGCACTAACCAGGTTAAAAATTTAAGTTAAGTCAGATCATGTGATTATCACATGAGGGCTTTTATGTTTTTTTACATTCAAATAAATATATAAACTTAAAAAATAAACAACAAAAACCAAAAAATAAAAAATAAACAACTAAAACCAAAAAACAAAAAAAATATACATATACAGACCTAAATACATATCTCTCTCTAATTCCTGATGCCTCTCTCTACCATAGCACCACCGTCGACGTATAAAAAAATCACGCTCCATCTATCTATTTCACCCTTGCCTCTCTCTCTATCTCTATCTGTGACAAAACCCTGTTCTAGAAAAACCCCAACCATAGTTGCAGGTTTGAATAAATGAACCAGATTATCTTTACACAAAACAAGGTCTCCGGTGAGGTCAACGGCAACGTCTGCGTCACGTGATGAATTTACAGATCTAACGGTAAATCGGACCGTTGTGAAGACGGATAAAGAAATGAAGGTTATTAATCAGTGCTCTAGTTGCCGGAAAAGAGTTGGTGCTCCGGTTGCCAGAAAAGAGTTGGTGCTCAGGTTGCAATGTTCCGATGGAAACCCTAGATTTGGAAAAGCTAACGCTACCCCGGAGACGATCATCCCCACCCCACACGATTATTTTTTAGTTTTACACACACATACCAAAGCGGACTTGGAAATAGATCATAAAAAAACGTTGGAGATGGTGTTGGATCTTGGTGGTGGGGGTGAGGACGGGGAGACGAGATGGCATTTTCATTACCCCATATTTCTTATTCGGCTCCGGTTAAGTTGAAGCGACGGGGGTGATGGTTTTAGAATTAAGGAATTCAAAATTTGAGGGTGTTTTTTTGGGAGTATCGGACTAAAAACTATCAAGTGGTCTTTTTCGTTATTTTGAGATATGGGTGTGTCAGATATGTGGAATTTTAATTTTGGCGTTAAAGGGTTTACGATTTTGAGGTAAGATGACTTGAATTCATGGGTGAAAGAGGAAAGAGAGAGATGAGTTTTTGTTGAAGAGGGTTGTGATTAGATAAATGAAGGTGAAATAATACTGAAATTAGTAGTAAATGGTTGTTTTAAGTTGTTTTAAGTTTTTGTTGAAGAAGGTTACCGATTCGTCGTATGATTTTGTTCTTTAGATGGAAAATGTGATTTAAGAGTGACTACAGGTGAATTGTGTTATTGATTGCAGGAAATTGTTTTAGTGATTGCAGGTGGATTGTGGGTTGTGGTGGGTTTGATGGTGGTGGTTGGTGTTAGTTTAGAGAGAGAGAGAGAGAGATAGAGTTCAAAGTGTGTGTGAGAGAGAGTGAAAGAGAAAAAGGGTATTTATATTGATTTTATTTTCTTTATACTATAAATAATTAAGTAGAAAAACTAAACTGCCATTAAGTGAATAAATTTAACTGAAAATTTTAACCTTATTAGTGCTAAAGAACGAAAGATGTACTGAGTTTTTCAAATAAAGGATTGTGACTGTAATTATTGAAATTAAAGGCTAACCATTGCAATCCGATACAAACATAAAGGACGAAAAATGTAATTTATCCTTGTATATAAATAAAAGTTGAGGGTTCTTTTTTATCTTAAAGGTTTTAAAGGTACTTACCATTTATCTTAAACGTTGTCGGACTGAGTTATAATTCTTCGTTTAGGTACTTACCATTTATCTCGTATCATTATAAATATTTTGGTCTTTATTTTATTTTTGTTAAAGAATATTTGGTTTTTTTAGTTTTATGGGTAAGAACCTGTCATTTGAACGGATGAAGATTATGTGGTTTTATTTGGAGTTATTATTGTTTGACCCGACCTGAATCGAATATCTGACCCGAACATATAGCCCGAAACCGAAACATTTCGATAAGAAAAAAAAATTGGTTCTATGACTTTCCGTCCCCTGGAATTTTTGTTCAAGCTCCGCCACTACGTAGTAGGGATGAGCAAAATGGACCCGGTACCGGTACCGAATTTACCGAACCGGGTACCTTTTCGGTACCGATTCGGTACCCACTTTTGACATTTTCGGTACCGGTTCGGTACCGGTCCGGTACGGTACCGGTTCGGTACCGGTATTTTGCTCGTTTTTACCCTCAAATACCGGTACCGAACCGTACCGAACCGGGTATATTCGGTACCGGTACCGGTACCCACTTTTGAGGATTTTCGGTACCGGTTCTTTCGGTACCAGTACCGGTTCGGTACCGAACCGGACCGAGCTCATCCCTACTACGTAGTTATAACATGTACCATGCAATATTGTTTAAAAAAATGAAAAGTGATACAAAAAATTGTTGGATGTCGAACCCGATCTTCTGCATAGATGCATAGATGTGGTTTGTAGCTATTGGTTTGTAAAGAGCCGATGTTGCTCATTGTGGTATATATAATGTTACCATATAGGTCTCTCCTTCAAATTTTTAAAAACTCTAAGTAATTTGTAGCCACTCATGTTGTACACTTATGTTATTATTAGAATCATATCCCTAACTTGTAATGATTTTTTTTTTGACAAAGATCATATAAGCTTATAGTATGCATGCACTTTCAACTAGTGTGTAGGTTGCATCCTCAATGCCAGCTAAATATTTTATCACATCTCCAAATACCTGCCTGCATACAGTACCCAAAAATTATATAAACTACGTGAAACTGTGAAAGTTGTAATACCTTGCTAATTTTTTTTGAATGGCGAACGTTACTCTCCCAAACTATTATATTTACAAATAACTCACCCTTGCTTGGGATTGAACCCAAGACCTCCCACTAAGAGGCAAGAGCCTCTACCAAGTGAGCTAGCCCCACTTGGCAATACCTTGCTAAATAAAAAGAGATTGAAAAAGGGGAGCATTCTTTTTAAATTGAATTGTGTGTCATTTAGTTCTTGATCTTTGTTAACAGCATGTTTTAGAAGAAAAACTTGAATTTTATAAAAAAAAAAAACGAGATAAATTTCAGTGACTTCATCATGGCAGATAAAAGCATGCATGCATGCATTAATTGTAACCCCATGCATTTTGATTACCTTTCACAAACTCAACAAACTTGATATATACTAAAGAAAAAGTAAAATCAAGAGAACACAAAAGTTACATTGACTATCCTCGGCCAGTATGTTTTTATGAGTCAAACTCTGAAATCATGAACTCGTCAAAGGAAATCCAATCATCAAACTCCAAAATGTCCTTGTCAACAACTGATTGTGTTGTACTGGAACCATCATGTTGAAATATGTCATCCCAATCATTCATAGCAATGTCTTCTAAAGTCACTGGTGTTGTGTAAGCAAATGGTTGTTCAGATGCAAGCGATTCGGCTGGAGTAGAGTTTGTAGCTGTCGACATGGAGTCATACATTTGTTGAAAGGTGTGATCAGAGACAGGAGATGTGTAATTAGCGCAAGATTGTGCGGCGTAAACGTGTGGATAATTTGAAGTAGAGGTTGTAGCACTATGTGGGATTTGAGTACTGTTTGTAGGGGTTGACATGGAGTGATACATTTGTTGAAAGATGTGATCAGAGACTGGAGATGTGTAATTAGCGCGCGGTTGTGCAGATGCAAGCGATTCGGCTGAAGTAGAGTTTGAAGCTGTGGACATGGAGTGATACATTTGTTGAAAGATGTGATCAGAGACAGGAGATGTGTAATCAGCGCGCGATTGTGCGGCGTAAACGTGTGGATAATTTGAAGTAGAGGCTGTAGCACCATGTGGGATTTGAGCACTGTTTGTAGGGGTTGACATGGAATGATTTTGTTGATATTGATCATCAGTTGAGTTGGTTAACGGAAGTTCACTTGCAAACACTTGAGGAGGAGGAGCTTGAGCTATAGTGTTGTTCTCTGCAGTCTCATTACTACTTTTCTTCTTATAAATCTTGCATAGCACCCAATCAGTTAAAACCTATAAAAAACATTAAACAAAGGGTTAGCATAACTGAAACTTAACTACTTAAGCAAATGAATTGACATAACCAAACCAAACCATATACGAACCGACGGTTTGGTTCTATACTGAATAGTTCATAACATACCTTGTTACCGCCTTGTCCGCTTCCAATCGGGAGATTGGGATGATTCGTAGCATACTCCTGCATTAGCCATGCTGTCTTGCAACCCTTCTCGTCACGATAATCTAAACTTCTTCTTGTCCCTACCACTCGGGGTCCAGTCGCACTATAATGATGATAAACAGATGTATATTTCTGAGTCGTTTTCCAATACCCGAAGTCCCCGGTCCTTCTATTCGGTACTTTCCCCTTTTCGTATTTTCGCTCTCTTGGTGTAAAAAAATACCATTTGTCATCACACGGTCGATATTGATCTGTTATCAAAACACAACAATATTCAAGATTAATAAATATACGCTACATATATCATTCAAACTATATATATATATATAATCAATGTTGGAATATGTTTTACTTACTTGTAAGTTCTTCAGGACTGTGGTTGTAAAGATTGACTTCATATATCCGGCATTTGGGATGTTCTCCGGTTTCAATCTTTGGTTTTAAGTAGTAGAGTATGAGTTCTGAGTCCGTTGGGCAAAAACGATAGCCGGGAAGCAGGTTATCGACATAATCAGGTTGTTCTTGGTGCGCGTATGGAACGATTTCTTCCATCAGTAGCGTGGTTGATCGAGTATATTATATGAAGAAGACGATAGTACGTAGAGGAAGAGAGACTTTGCATGAAGAATACGCACTACTTAATTTATATATGATGAAAGGGGATAATTTTCTTATATTATTTGTTAATTAATTAAGCCTTAAGTATCGCTAATATTTATCCAATTCAATGTCATCCTTTATCTCTGCCCATTTTAATATGTGTTTCAATTAATTTCTTTGTTTATTCTCCTTAAATTATTATTCCTTGCAAGTTTTTTTTGTGCATTATTAGTTATAACTTGTGCTTTGTAAGTTTTAAAAAAAAAAACTTGATTTTTTTCTTTTAACCCTAAGGTTTTTACCTTTTTCACTTTTAACCCTACATAATTTGTTTTTTTAACTTTAACCCAAAACTTTTCATTAATTTGCAATTTAGCTTCGCAACTTTTGTAACTTATGCTTTTCATTTTTCGCAAAATTGTGTTTTACGTATAGTACTAATTTTTTCGAGTTAATACGACGCAACGTGCATGAGTGGTTCAACATTTTTACCTCTATTTTTCCATGTTTGACAGGTTCGTCGCAACACGCGTATCCTAGGTCGAGTCAGTGTTGGTGATCGATGACGGTTGTGTGACATTAGTACTATTTGACACCGTTTTATGCCCCGCCGCAACGCGGGGTGTGCTTTGGGGGTTTTCAAAGAAAAAATGGTCATGCATATTGTTGTCGTAACGTTGGCTTTGGGGGGTTTCAAAAAAAATGTTTTTTTTTACTTTTCACCCAAAAGTATTTCATAAATTACTTTTAACCCAAAACTATTTGTTTTTTTACTTTTAACCCAAAATTTTTTATCTTTTGCAATCTATCCTTATAACTTTTTTTACTTTCAACTTTGGTCATTTATAGTTTCCATTTTTCGCAAATTTTTCGCTTTATGCTTGGTTCTAAATCTTGTGACTTAACAAATCACAGTTGTGTCTTTGGTTTAACGTTTTTACGTTTAGTTCTAAATTTTTTGTGTTAACACGACGCAACGTGTGTGTGTGGGTGAACGTGTTCACATCGTCTATTTTTCCCCGTTTGACAGGTTTAACTGTAGGTCCCTCGGAGGTTGAGGTTTAACCTATTCCTTGTTATGTCTAACACACTAGCAAGTGCGGAATCCAAGCTAGCATGCAAACCGAGATAGAACAAGCACAAACACAACACACAAACTTCACCGATTAACACCACTTGTATTAATACGTATGAAAGGTTCGGTTACAATGCAATGTTTACAAATCAGTTTTGCAAACTCTCTCAGTGTGTGTGTTCTCTCTGAATGTCTCTCTTCTGTCTATCTATGTCTAACTATCGAAGTGAACACAACACATGGGTATTTATACCCAACACAGATCGTCTGGTCGAAGGATCAGACAGACTGATCGTAAGGTCATCTGTCGACCAGGAACCCATCGAAGGATCACATATACCACGAAGGATGATATCCTTCGTGGTCTATCCTTCGAAGGTTATCTTTCTAGCTCATCGAAGGATATATAACAATCCTTCGATGACACATCCTTCGACACAGACATGTTACAATCAAAGTGTTGACTGTTTGTCCAAGTCAAACCAAGAGGATGGTTGACTTGGTCAAACTTACAAGACTAACAAAGACACCGTTTCGTATCATGACAAAATACAGACAAAGTACAGACACAAGTGCACCAACAAACTCCCCCTTGGCTGTAGCTTTGTCTCGATCTTTGTCTCGATCTTAATACTTGTAGGTCCCTCGTGTCTTCAAGTCTTTGACGTCCTTTCAAGTCTTCAATGTCGGAGGATCTATAAAGTCTTCACGTCTTGAAAGCAGAAAGTGTACCAACAAACTCCCCGTTTCATGTAGGAAGTGTGTTGACAAACTCCCCCTTAACATAAGCTCCCCCTTGAGTTATGCTCGTGAAATACTTGTTCTTTATGAATTGAGATCCTTGTGGTGTTGATGATGGTCAGCGACAACTCGATCATCTTCATCACTTGAGTGCCTTCACGTCGTGTCTTCATTCCGATGCTTGTCATCGACCATGTTCTCCTTACCTTTAGAGTCTGCACATGCAAGAAATCTAAACGCGTAATGAGAACAACTGCCTGGAATATCATAAGCAAACGACACACATGTGACCATTGTTCAAACAAACACCGTCCGACAGTTTGAAAGTTTTAACAAATTTTATCAATTTCAATTTTTAACTTTCAACAATTTTGCAAATTTCGACCGTTTATGAAGATATAGTCGTTTTGGTTTTCGTTCAGGTTTCAGGTAACGAAGACTCGAGATCCAACATCGTACGATCGAAAATAAGATAGAAATAAAATCTTTTTGGCTTTTATAAAGTTTATATTAAAACACACCTAAAATCTTTTTGGTATTTTTGAATATTTCGAAATGTAAAGACTGAAAGCAGAAAATAGACATATACAAAGATGCAGAAATTTAAAGCAGTAAATAAATATTTACAGACATTCTTTTTGCGAGTTTCGAGGGTAAGAGAATCATATCAGTGTATGGTCATGTCAAAACGCTCTTGTTGTTCTATTAGTTAACATTAAGATAAGCATCCTATAACAATTATCGGTATTGTTGTCCACATAAGCTCAATTTATCAGATGTAATCATGGCGAGGGGATACGTTAAGGTATGATTTATACTTACCGACCGGTGTTCATCCTCATCACGACACATTCCCGTATCAAGGTATGCACGAGGGTTCATCTTACCGGTGAGTATACCGATTATCATCTGTTTGACCGTATATGATGTGAGAAACTCACTTATTTTGATTTGAAAACAAGCCCTATGTGATAGAATCACTTATTGATGAGGAACTTGATTTTCGATGCATGAGGGCACAGGAGCAAGTCCGTGAACAGGTCAGTACTTTCGTACAGCAGAGAGACGAACTTGACTCCCGGATAAATGTGATATATTATCACTTATTTGTTTGGACATGTGATTGTTGATCACTTATTGAGGTCGTATGCAGTATGTACACGTATGTATGGTATCATGGAAGACCTAGACTTGCGTCCCCGTTATTTTTCGGTAAAAGAAACAACCATGATACCCAGATGATAAGCAGCATAAAGACCGAATATCTCAGAACCTCGGCAATCTCTCAAACGAAATTTCGGTACTAAGACCATATGCCAATGAATGGTTCCCACCTGGTCTTCAGTCGATTTAAGTTTATATCACCCTGCACACTTTAAAATGATTGTGAGCCTACCGATACATCTTATATAGAGCTGCTTATCGCTTTTTCATTTAAGGTTTAAAGAGGTTTAGACAGACCACTGATGTACTATCATTTTCTCTTTTTCTCGCCAGGAAAATCATTTTTGTTTTTCTATTGTTTTTGTGTTTTTGAAATTTTTCGATGTTTTTGGATTTTCAAATTTTGGATTTACTCCCCCTAAAATCAACAAACTAAGATAAATTTAAAACACAAAGGTATTTACAAAAATGATTTTCCGATGTTGGTTTTACTCTTGCTTGACCTTAATGCCGTTTACCAATAATAAATAGTCAAATCTTGATTTGTCAAATGCTTTGGTAAAAAGGTCGGCACGTTGGTCATCGGTGTGGACATAAGCAACATCGATTAGCCTTTTCTCAAAGCAATCACGTATGAAGTGATACTTAATTTCGATGTGCTTAGTCTTTGAATGCTGCACAGGATTTTTAGTGATCTGTAAGGCAGCAGAATTATCAACGTAAATAGGAGTAGTTAGGAATTCAAAACCGTAGTCACGCATTTGTTGTTGGATCCATAGGACTTGGGAGCAACAACTTGAGGCAGCAATGTATTCAGCTTCGCATGTTGATGTAGCGACGCACGTCTGCTTCTTGCACTGCCATGTGACTAGGCGATTTCCCAAAAACTGACATCCAGCCGTTGTGGATTTGCCGTCGATTTTGAATCCGCCAAAATCAGAATCACTGAATGCGATCAAGTCAAAGTTATTATCCCTAGGGTACCATAGACCGGTGTCAGGGTAACCCTTCAAATAACGAAAAATCCTTTTTACAGCTGCAAGATGTGAGGCCTTCGGGTTGACTTGATATCTGGCAAGCAGGCACGTTGGGTACATTATATCTGGTCTTGATGCTGTGAGGTACATAAGAGATCCGATCATCGCGCGGTAGTATGAGGGGCTAGTAGCTTCACCCTTCAAGTCTGGAGTAATTCCGTGATTTTGCGGCAATGGGGTACCGATGGGCGTTGCATCAGACATCTGGAACCGGCTCAAGATGTCACCAACATATTTAGTCTGATGGATGAATATCCCAGACTCAGTTTGTTGTACTTGTAGGCCCAAAAAGAAAGTCATTTCCCCCATAGCACTCATCTCGAATTTATCCTGCATAATGCGCTCGAAATTCCTACACAAAACATCATTAGTAGAACCAAAAATAATATCATCAACGTATAACTGTACCAGTAGAAGATCTCCATCTTGTTCTTTGATGAAAAGAGTACAATCGATAAGACCTCTGCGAAATCCACTCTCCAGCAGATAATTAGATAAGGTTGCGTACCAAGCTCGCGGTGCTTGATGTAGACCATAGAGAGCTTTGTTGAGCAACCAAACCCGATCGGGATGGATAGGATCTTCAAAACCTGGAGGCTGTTCGACGTACACCTCTTCTTCCACCACACCATGTAAGAATGCACTTTTCACGTCCATCTGGTATACCTTGAAACCTTTGAATGAGGCATAAGCCAGAAAAAATCCGAATTGCTTCTAGACGTGCAACAGGTGCATACACTTCGTTGTAGTCGATCCCTTCAATCTGACGAAAACCTTGAACGACTAATCTTGTTTTGTTTCGAATAACGACTCCACGGTCATCCTTTTTGCATTTAAACACCCAACGGGTACCAATCTTCTTGTAACCAGCAGGTTTCTCTACGAGTTTCCAGACACCAAGCTTCTGGAATTGTTGCAGTTCTTCCTGCATCGCTTCAACCCATGAGTTATCTTTCAAAGCTTCTTTCCAAGTTCTTGGCTCTTCCTGTGAGACATAACACGCGAAAGACCAATCATTTTGTTGACCAGATTCTCGGATATTTGTATACAAGCCTGCATTGTTGTTGTTCCGCAACATGTTTCTTGTTTGAACGCCACTCTGTACATTTCCGATGATGTTTTGTTGAGGATGGGTATTGTGAATCCTTGTTTCTGGATTATCTTGAACTGGAATATTTGTACCCAGATTGTTGAGATTGAGATCAACAATCAATTCAAGTCCCGGAATTGATGAAGAGGATGATGCAGTAGCTTCAGCTGTTCTAGGGACATCCACTGGAGGTGTACCCTCTGAAGTACCATGTACTGCTGTTGTTGGAGCCTCTTGATCTGCATCTAGAAATTCATCATCCTCTGAAGATTCGTTCAATTCGGTAGCATCGTGAAAATCCTCATTGTCGAGAGCATTATTGTTCACTGAAGATGGTTCTTGATTGACAATAATGGGACGAACCACCGGTGAATCTGTTGCATTGTCACTCTCGAAAAACATCCTTGCTGCAGCATTTTCTTCAACTGCTTCAACATTGATCGAATTGAAAAAGTCATCGTACTCAAACATCCAAGGCTGACCAGGACATTTGACTGGTAAAGTGTGCCTTTGTACTCTGACTTCAGACCATTCCTCGACCCTTTTAGTCTCTAGATTCCAGACTCTTAAGTTCGGGGTGGCATACCTAAGAAAGTATCCATCAATTGCTCTTGCCCCAAACTTTCCATTAGGATCGATTATTGTGCACGGAGCTCCAAACGGTTCAAGATATGACAAATCTGGTTTCCGTTTGTTAATAAGCTCAAGGCAGGTCTTGTTGTGCCTTTTGACTGTAAGGACTCGGTTCAACGTATAACATGCAGAGGCCACAGCTTCAGTCCAAAATGGAATCGGCAATTGTGACTCTACCAACATAGTCCTAGCAGTCTCGATCAATGCGCGGTTCTTACGTTCAGCGACGCCATTCTGTTGAGGAGTATAAGCTGCACTAAATTCGTGAAGAATACCTTTTGAAGTGCAAAACTCCGCCATGGCATGATTTTTAAATTCAGTACCATTGTCGCTACGTATCCGCCTAACCTTCAACTTATAAAGGTTCTCAATCTGAATGATCAAGTTTTTGATAATACCGAAGGTTTCGCTCTTATGTGCCATGAACGCCACCCAAGAAAATCTTGAATAAATCCATGTGCAAACGTTCAAGAGGAACAGCCACCGTGTTGATTTTCTTTGTAGGGTGTCGCTTCTTCGTTTGTTTTCCTTTCTGGCACGAGACACAGACGTCTTGAAGATGGAAATTTTTAAGGGGAACACCATTCACCAATTCATTTGACACCAAATGATTCATTTTGCGTAAGTGAATGTGACCCATTCGTCTGTGCCAAGAGATTGAGTCTTTTTCTGTGTCTTTGGAAACGAAACAAGTTGCTTGTGCAGACGTTGTGATAGCTTGGCTCATATCAAGGACATACAAATCATTTATCCTTGGAGCCGACAAGAGAATCCATTCTTTTGGAATTTTGAAGCCGGGTTTCAGCACATAACATCCATTTGCATCAAAGTGTACTGAGAACTGCTTATCACAAATTTGAGAAACACTAAGAAGATTGTGATCAAGTTGTTGTACAAAGTTGATCTTATCAAAGCTAACAACCCCGTTGGAAATCATTCCTTCACCCGTAATATATCCGCCTTTATCTCCAGCAAAAGAAAATAACCTCCTCGAATAGATTTGACGTCGTAGAGAAGCTTCATGTCGCCTGTCATGTGCCTGGATGCCCCACTATCAACAATCCAATGACTACTGATAGTTCCTCCTGGAACACCCTGCACATGAACTCACATAATTAGTTGGAGATGGGGACCCAAGCCATTGTGGTCTTGGGTCTTCCATTTTCATCAACAACAATAACTTCTATTCTTTGATGATTCGAAAATTGTGATGGTCCCCCTGAATTTGTGGTTATTTTAGGTTTCCATGTCTGTTGAAATTTACCAGTTTGATTGTTTGCAAATTTAACTTCGTGATTGTTTGAAGTTTTTGAAAATTTTGAACTTTCTGGTTTAACTGGAACCGATTGTTTTTGAACCACTTCATTTTTAAGAGCCTTTTCAACCACCTTGACTTGTTGGCGTTTATGTTTCTTTTCCCTTTCTCTTACAAGTCGGGGATCTTGTTTTACAGAAACCGATCGCTTTTGGTGATTGTGTTCACGGGGATCATCTTCTTTGGCTTTTAATTTATGAAGATACGGGCAATTTCTGACAATGTGCCCAATTGTACCACATTCAAAACATGATCTTCGTTCAACAAACCCCGAAGTATCATGTGATCGTCTTGCCGATGATGAACTTTGTGATCCCGAGGTACTAGGTTTTGAACTATTTGGTTCATTCCTTTTCATCACTGTGGCTCTCTTGACAAAATCTAAGTTAGATTGGTTTTCAAACGTTGCAATTTTGTCCGTTCCCTTAGATTTCACAAAGTTCACATTCTTGTTCTTCTTCTTATTCGGCTTCTTTTGACTTTGAGTCGGTGCCTTACCTGTTGGTTTGGTATGATTTTGCTGTTTTTGCACTGTTGGTAATTTCTGATTGCCAAATTGTTTTCTAACTTCAGCCTTTGGAATAGGAGGGCACTGTGTTACCACAATGTGTGATCCTTTCTTACCCAAAAACTTACTTGTTGAATTTTCAAAGATTTTACTGATTAATGATTGATTAACATTCTTAATAGGAAAATCTTTGTCAGAATAAATTTTATCATCACCAACAAGAGTGTACAGCAAATCCACACTCTCCGACTCTTTTTCAGACGAGGACTCGATTGCAACAGTCTTAGCGGGTTTTGCAGGAGGATCACACAGAATATGATTCTCAAGAGGTATGTCCTCTTCGTTTATCACCGCATCAGACTTTGCTGAATCAGTATCATCAGACTCATCATCAGAAGAATCAGCATCCTCAATCACAACTGGAGGATCCTGATTCTGTTCAGCAGTTACAAATGTATCTGCTGACACATCCGAATCTGATGATACTTCCTTCTTGTATCCTAGTCCTGCTGCAAATTCATTAACATCCAAAGGAACCGATGGTTCAAAGTGAGTTCTGTACTCCTCATCAGGCAGTGCATCAAAATTGTTTCTCACGGGTGGTGGACATTTCTTGTAACCTATGCATGTGACATCCCGTTTCTCTTTCTGAACGTCAATGATGTGATCCAACACATAGCTAGAGCTCAAATAACTGTCTAACTTGAGTCGGATCGCCTCACTTTCAGTTTTCACACAAGCCATTTCCTTTTGCATTACCTCAAGACGAGTTATATACAAATTAATGTCAGTTTGTTTTCTGGAAACCATTTTTGTCAGCTCTGTTTTATCTTTCTTTAACGTTTCAATCATTGACTTAAATTCCTTTTCATGGTTTTCATAAAACATGTTGGCTTCTGTGCACTTGGAAAGATCAACGGTCAGTTTCTGGTTGTGAATGAATGTCACATCATATTTCTCTTGCAAAGCCTCGTGTTTGCTTTGCAATTCACACCACTTATCATTCAACGAAACATGTTTGTCTTGCAAGTCAAACAAACTAGCTTGTAAAGCATCATGTTTGCCTTGCAACTCAGACATGTTTGCATCCAAATCAGTACATCTAACATGCAATTTATCACAATTATCACAAATAGCAGCAGTGGGTTCATCGACACATACCTGACTTGATGAACTGTCGACATTAGCCATAAAGGCTGAATGGAGAGAAGACGAAGAATAAGCAGCTTGATCCACCAAAATAGATCTTCTTTGAGTTCCTGCTGCAGCTTCTTCCAAAATTTCATCAATGTCCGCATCGACTGACGCACTCGATGTCTCATCCACCTGATCATTGCCTGAAGTGGAGGATTCTTCATCTGAGCTTCCACTATAACCAGAACTGTCTTCATCCTCAGAAGATTCATCACCATTGGTGGAAGATTCTCCACCACTGGCATGATTTAAATCCTTAACGACTTCAGCAAAACACGCTGTTCCATCTGGAGCATCATTTCCCAACTGGATTGACCAATCACAGCCTTCATCTACTTGAACCACAAGTGCCTGGTTGGCATTAGATGGTCCTGCTTGACTCTGGTTGTTGACAGGTACCAGTGTGCGCTCGTTGTTCCTTACTTGGTTCTGATTTGCCCTGTTGCCTTGACCTCTGAAAGGATTTTGGTTCCCATGTTGAGATGGTCTCGTACATTCACGCTTGAAATGACCACGTTCACCACAATTGAAACACTTAACAGCCTGCTTATCAAACCCATACTTGGTGTCTTTCTTGCTCTCCAAGCTGGTTCTGCCTGTTCTTTCCATGAAATCCTTTGCTCTCCAAGCTGCTCTCCAATCGATCTGCTGATAGTCTTCTTGTGTCAGATTAATATTACCAATCTGACCTTCCACTAATCCACAGTATGCGCTCACCAAAGTGTTTAGTAGCTCCATGTGTTCCTTTGCTACTTCCACACTGACTTTAGAAAAGCTTGAGGTGTCGAGCCGTACTGTATTTGGCTTTGATTGTTGACCAGCAGATGATGTGCTTCCATAACACGCTTGCTTTTGAGGAGGAAGTGGATTCCCATACATGTCTGTTGGTACGGTAGATTGAGGAGGAAGTGGATTCCCATACATGTCTGTTGGACCAGTAGATCGAACAGGTAATGGATTTCCGAACATATCAGTTGCTCTGATAGGTCGTTGGCTTTGCTGTTGTGGTGGTGGTTGGGGAACTGGATCAAGCGGATTTCCATACATGTCTGTTGCAGGAGGCTTGACCGGAACTTGGATAGGATTGCCATACATGTCAGTGCTAGACACAAACGCTGTTTGAATTAGAGCGTGTGAAGAAGGCTTTGTAGAAGTGCTAGAAGTTCCATAATACATTTCAGGATTCTGTGGCACGGGAACTCTTTTCGCCTTGAGAGTTTCTTCCTGATTCTTGTTTTCCAGGAGTTGAACAAAATCGTTGAAGCTTGTTGAAGCTAAAGTACCATTGTACTTCATGATTTCCAAGAAGGTATTCCATTGAGGTGGCAACGCATTTGCAAACCTTTTTACAATCTCTGCAGAAGTTGTAACAACCCCAAAATTTGCCAATTCAGTCAGCAAATGATTAAATCGACTTGTCAAATCACCTAACGACTCATTCTCCATACAAGTAAAACCATCAAACTCTTTCTTTAGCAGGTCTTTTCTCAATTGACGTGTCGCTTCATTTCCTACGCCCCTTGTCTTCAACGCGTCCCACAACCTCTTTGTCGTCTTGTAACTGACAAATTGATGATAAATATCTTTACTTAACGCCTGAGTAAGAATGGCATATGCCTTCTTTTCCAAATCATAGACCTTCTTCTGATCTTCCGTAAGATCTGCAAACGTAGCAGCAGATGATGCGGCAACCTCTATTGTTTGATCGAAATCTGTAATGAACCGCAACCACAATTCTGTATTTTGACCAAGAACGTATGTATGAAATCTATCAATCCATCCTGGATATTCATATAAGTGCATCAACTTTGGAGGCCGATTCAAACTTCCGGTTTCGCTCTCGCTTAAGAGAATGCTTTGAATACTTGGAGTTTGATTTGATACGAATGCCCATTGACCGGTAGAAGTTGCATTAGAAGATACCGGTGCGGGAGACGGAGTACCAAAATACATGTCTGTATTTACCGGAGTATTCCATCTTGGATTCATTTTTGATAATAAAACCTGAAAATCACAAACTTGTTAAACATAAACAGACTAAGTTCGAAAGATCAACACTTGTTCGAAGGATCAACAGTGTTCGAAGGATTACTGTTGAGTTTCGAACAATGATTTCGAAAGACTCCCCAATCGAAGGATCCTTGTCTTTCGAAAAAGAGCAGTAGAACGAAAGATGTATCCTTCGAAAATATTCCTTGGTTCGAAGGATAAGTCACAGACTTCGAAGGATGTTCGAAGGATGATTATCTATCGAACCTCCTTTGATCGAAAGATGATCTTTCGACTTCGAAGGATATCTTTCGAACTGCCCTGACACAGTTGACAAAAGGGTGACAGGTTGGTAAAAAGGGTGATGGGTTGGTAGAAACTTTCGGCAGAAGGTATGTTCAGACCATACTTTCTGCCAAAGCAGATTTTGAACCAATAAAATATTACCGAAAATCGAAGTAACAACCCAGAAACCGGTCACCGGAGTAGCCGGAATTTTGGCCGGAAATTACCAAACACCTCAAAAACAACTTTTAAGTTACCCAACCCGTCATGCAACACACCCGGATAGTTTAGAACACGTTTTAACGTAAAGATAAGCGAGAAAAAACAGTAAAAACGGCTGCTAAAACCAAATGAGTTTTGTCCAAACACTCCAAAGTCTTGTAAACTCGGTTTTTAACAAGGAAAAGAGCCACGGCTCTGATACCACTTGTAGGTCCCTCGGAGGTTGAGGTTTAACCTATTCCTTGTTATGTCTAACACACTAGCAAGTGCGGAATCCAAGCTAGCATGCAAACCGAGATAGAACAAGCACAAACACAACACACAAACTTCACCGATTAACACCACTTGTATTAATACGTATGAAAGGTTCGGTTACAATGCAATGTTTACAAATCAGTTTTGCAAACTCTCTCAGTGTGTGTGTTCTCTCTGAATGTCTATCTTCTGTCTATCTATGTCTAACTATCGAAGTGAACACAACACATGGGTATTTATACCTAACACAGATCGTCTGGTCGAAGGATCAGACAGACTGATCGTAAGGTCATCTGTCGACCAGGAACCCATCTAAGGATCACATATACCACGAAGGATGATATCCTTCGTGGTCTATCCTTCGAAGGTTATCTTTCGAGCTCATCGAAGGATATATAACAATCCTTCGATGACACATCCTTCGACACAGACATGTTACAAACAAAGTGTTGACTGTTTGTCCAAGTCAAACCAAGAGGATGGTTGACTTGGTCAAACTTACAAGACTAACAAAGACACCGTTTCGTATCATGACAAAATACAGACAAAGTACAGACACAAGTGCACCAACATTAACATAACATGCGGGTCCTAGATCCACTTAGTTATAACTAAAGAATCCCCGCCGCATTGCGGCGGGTCGCAATCCTAGTTACTGAAATTTTGAAACTATACTTAGTTAGTTAGTATTTTCAAATCTTGAATTCATTTTTATATACTAGTTAATTGTTATGCTATATTTTAATATATAAGGAGTTACACTTAGTAAACTTTTATTAATTTAAAGTGAATTTATCATCTAATTTATTAAATTTGTTTTCGGGGCTCACCATTTTCATATTAAATCTAGTTTCCGTCCTATCATTAACTTATCACTTGTCGCTACATGAATCCACCGTCGGTTATCCACATCGTTATAGCAGTTTAGGAGATAAAATGGTTACACTTTGTCTTCTTAGACCATATATAATGAGCATTATAGGGGAGGGACATTTCTAATACAATGTCTATTAAGGGACGTTAACTGGTACACATTTTTTAAGTAGCGTTATGATGTTGATGTGGCGGAAAATTCCCTTAGCGGACATTAACCATTACGGAAGACCTTAACTCTTCTATCAATCCACACCCATCAACAATAACCAGTTACGAGGGATCTAGGCCAAAGAATCTGAATCACCTTTCGACACTTAATTCATTAATATAGTGTTCATTATATATATAATATGAATGTATATGCATAGCTTATGAGGGTAAATAAAGAAGATGGAAGCTAGAGTATGGGTGTATTTAGTAATTGTCTTAGTAATAAATGATCAGGGAAGTGAACATCTATAGTTGGGATGGGGGTTGAGCACCCTCTATATATGCATATAAGATATATAACATAAGATGGGTTAAAAGACCTTGTGGATGATTCATATGCATTGGACTAAACTGATGGGTCAAACCTAGTTGAGGGTATCCACTAAATCATTCACACAATGTAATTTACACTTGTTCATAAAATGTGTAAATATATAGCAAGTAAAAGAAGAAAACATAGTAATATGTTGCTAGTAATCTCTCTAGCCTTTAGCAAGTTATAAAATATATTTAGTTCGTCATTAAAAAAAGGAAAATATGTAGCTAGTAGTTTCTCTAGCCTTTAGCAAGTTATAAAATATATTTAGTTGGCCGTTAAAAAACATATGTAATATTATTCTCCATTTGAGGTTAGAATTTTAAAGTAAACAGAATATTACGTTGTTATATTCAAAACAAAATACATTGTACTTATAACTATTTATATATAAGTTTATACTCAGGGACCTATTTTTTAACTTGCACATGACCCCTCAAAGTCATCGAATTCTCAAGGACGACCCCTCTACATATGTTATTTTGTTTAGTTAAGTCAGTATAGAATTCAATGAGCCAAATCAAAAAATGCAGAAATCAAAGTATGCCAATTAAACCATTTGAATAACTCAAAGTGGGTAGTTAAAAGATTTAGCATTGCTAACAGTTATTCCGTTAAGTTATATATAGCTGAATAAATTAAATTGAACCGATAAACATGCCTAGCACTAGAACTTAAAACAATCCAACTCAAGATCGAAACAACAACAACCACACGAGTAGAAAGAATAATGGTATCTATTCACGACAAATTAGAATGTTGAAGTGTACCTTTGAAGCTTTGCCAACTTCATACTTCAAGAATTTGTGTTTGTCTTCTTTGTGAAAACTCTGCATGTTCATTAATGGCATATGGAATTATATGAAATTTGTTACTTTGAAGTAAATTTATATCTATTTTGAAATATATTTATTAGGACTCAATCAATCGAATTATTATTGAACAAGAGGGTACAATATATAGATGTACAAGAGAGCCTATACTAGGAAAGGAAATAAAACAGAATAATACAATAACTACAATCCATATATACATAAATCACTATCGTGATTTACAGTAGACTATTACCCCCCGTCAATCGAACAGGTGGAGGACCAACAAGAAGCAATCCACGAAACTTTTCAAAGAGAGGCTTGGGAAGACTCTTTGTAAAAATGTCTGCATCCTGGAGATTGGATGGAACAAACTTGGTTTATAGTTGACCGGAAGAGACAGGCTCACGAACAAAGTGATAGTCAATATCAATATGTTTGGCACGCTTGTGAGAGACAGGATTTTGACTGAGAAATATAGCACTCTTGTTATCACAAAGAAGAGTAGGTCGATCCACAGGCAAAGCGTGCAACTCACGTAGAAGATGAGTAAGCCAAATTATCTCTGCAGCAGTGTTGGCCATATCACGATATTCTGATTCACAACTTGACCAAGACACAGTTGGTTGTTTCTTGGCACTCCAGGAGACAAGATTACCACCCAAATAAATAGAGTAACCGTAAGTCGATCTTCTGGTCTCAATGCATCTAGCCCAATCAGCATCAGAGTAGCCAACTAATTTAGTAGTGGTTGGTTTTGAAAAACATAAGCCGAAAGCGATGGTCCCTTTAACATACCGTAAGATGCGCTTGACCGACTGAAAGTGAGAGACGGTAGGATACTGAAGGTGTTGACTCGCCTGATTGATAGCATAAGAAAAGTCCGGACGAGTTATGGTGAGATATTGTAGGGCACCAACTAAGGATCGGTAAATTAAGTGTGGGATCATGAAACGGGTCACCTTTGTTGTGAAAAATGTCAGTGGTAGAGAGCGGGGTGTCAACCGGCTTGGAATCTAGTAAACCTGCACGAGCTAAAATATCATGGGCATATTTTTCTTGACTAAGATAAACACCTATGTCTGAATAAGCAACCTCAAGCCCCAGAAAATATCCCAAGATGTAACACCTCGAAAATTCACGTCCTATAATGTATCGACACGTGTCACGGGCTTAAAACGTGTAAAGGATTTCCTTAGAAGGACTAAAGTTGACAAACAGGGAAAGTATGTGGATATAAGGGTTCAAAATGTCAACAATGGATAAATATACTTTACAATAACCCTACATGATGTTTATACCCTTAAACGAATAAATCATGGATCATACGAAGCTAATTGTGAAAGAAAGTGAGAGATTACAAACTACAGGGGTTAAATGTGTCGACATGTTTAAAGTATACCTCTGAGTGACCTTTTAGCAAACCCGAAGCTTTGTAACGATTAATTATACTCATTAGAATGTATGATAAAAATTTCACCAAGTTTCGTTATCGTATGAGAAAGTTATGATAAAATTCGTATACGAGGGGTTAAAAGCGTCAACGTTAAAATTTAAGATTTTTCGGTGATCGTATGAATAACCGGGGACTTAACAAAGTTGGTTTATGAATTGGGGTCCTTAAAAGTCAAGTTTGGGGGTTACAAGTGCAAGAAACCATGTTAAAAATCAAGTTTGGAAGTTCAGGGGCCAAACTGTCAACTTTTGAAAGTTCTGTCATGCTGGCCTGGTCCTTACGGACCGTATGCTAGGACCCTTACGGTCCGTAAGCGACTCCCAGATGCAGAAACTCGGACAGGCGTCTGTTCAGCCATTTAACCGACATATGTTGCCCTTTTTCACCACCAAGGGCTGCCTAAACTAGTTCTTAGGTTTAGGGACACTTGTAATTGATCTGGGATCACCTCATAGGCTTGTTTGTCATGATCTTGATGGATCAAAGGCACTATATAAGACCCACATTGTTGCAAACTTTGATCATCCCTTCATACCTTCACTTCTGATCATTTCTGGAGCACAAGGACCTTCCCTAAGCATCTCTAATCGTGCATTAGACCTTGGTAAGTATCCTTGACCTTCCTTAATCGAGTTTTGCTTAGTTATTAGCTTAAAAGTCAAACCGTCGTAATTAAGGTTTGACTTATCGATTAATCACTAATGGTCCAGTGTTTAGTCAAATTGAAAGTAGTTATAAGTTGGTAATTATGTGGGCATTACACCCTTAAAAGGGCACCCTCTGATTCCCACTCTAACTAGATCAATTGTCGGGTCAAAGTTCATTATAAAAAGTCAACATGATCCTAATTTTTGAATTAACGCATAATTAGCAATGTAGAAGGCGTGTAACCTATTTTATCACTCATATAACTTGGTAATAAGTATAAGAACTGGTCTAATCTTGTTTGATCCGACAATTTTCTGTTTAGGCTCGGTTCGGAACCGAAAGTCGCAAAACTTTGACTTTTGCTTTGACTTCAGTTCTGACCCGATTTATATGGGTTTGGAAATGCCTTAGAGCTTCCTTAGGACCAGGTTACATGATAGTATAACCCTCTGTGGTTGGATCGTTGATTGTCCGATTCGTTTACACGTTTCCGTTAATTGCTTAATGTTGACCATAATGCCCTTTTGACCATAAAACGAGAATTTTGGAAATGTGAAAGGACAATAATCTTTATTACTGATTTATAAACATGTCCCTAAAATTTCACATCAGTTGGAGGTCTAGATTAGGAGTTATGCTCAATAGCGTAATTTGAAAGCTTCTTGTTAATTAAAAGGCATAATTAGCGTAAAGCCTATCTAAACCCAATTTTTGACACCAAACTTTTTACCCACTGATGTAATATAATATTTTGAGATTTTTGAAGATTTTTAATTATTTTTAACCTGATCATAACCTAAGGTTATGGCCTTGATTCGGTAAATACCGATTATACCTTTTTTGTGTATAAAATGAGTTTTACATAGTATTTTGACACCAATCCAATTGCTACTGATTTTATATAATAAATGAAGTATTTTGAACTTTATAACCTGATCAGAAAACTCAGATTTCCTGTATAACCCGGAAATCGCTTAAAACGGCTTTTTACGCGTATTAAACACCTTGTATGGGTTTAAAACCATTTTGGCATATAAGACTTATCACCAACTGATATAACCTATTAAATTAAGTTGTTTTACTGATTATTTCAGACCCGAGTCTCAGAATTAAAATTAATCTCTTTTATAATCTTTTAAATGACCAAAATACCCCTACGGGGCTTAAATTGAGATTAAACTCGTTTTGGGCATAATGGAAGGTATCCTACTGATATCACAACATATTTAAGGCATATTAACTTAGGAAATCTGTATATAACTCTTATGGTTACCCGTTACGCTTCTTGCGCATTCGATTCGGTTTATGTAACTAGTTTGCATAAATTAGCCGAAACGGGTCAAACCTTATCGTTTTTTTTCTCGAAATCCAGAATGTGTTTAGATTACCCATATTATACAAGTCTTCAAACTTGATGGGTCTAAAACACATTCTATTCCGGTCTTCGCTTAATCGTGCGTTTGAACCGTATCTTTCCTTAAAACTAACCGGTCTAAGTTACGACTTAAATAAGACCCGTTAGGAATCTAATAGGTTAATAAAGCCTTCGTTCCAAATTAAGAGCCCCAGTAGAAGTACTTGTTCTTGCTGATTAGAATATACGGCTGAGTATAACTTGCATTGCTAGCTCAGGTAAATACTCTTAACTTATTTTCCCTATACGGGCTTGGGATACGGTATTATAATAATACCGCTTGGTCGGGTATTGAATGTTTAATCGTATTATGATTGAATTATTGAGGTAACCCGCTTTAATCTGTATTGTTTGAAATAAAAGCCTTTAGGGGTTAATGACCATGTCCCGGATATTCTCGGCATCGTTATAATTGAATGGCCACATCTTATGCACGGGGTGTAGGCGTACACCTGATAGTTGCTTAAGGGAAACGGTATCTCACTCTCTTGTGGGCCTATACTTGTGGCGTGTCTATTAATCTTGACTCGGTTTCTACATCGGGCCCTGAATGTATAACGAACATGTAAATCTGTATACAAGATTACTTTTATATAATTGTCCCAAGTTATAAAAGATATTTTTGTGCCTGGTGCATCTAAATCAATTTTCTTAAACTCTTTTTAAAATGAGTCGGTTAATTGTATTTACCAGTGTAAACTGACGTATTTTCCAAAAAGGTTAAGTGACAGGTACTGAACGTAATTGGCTGGAAGCTCAGGGCGTTAATAAGGAATCTTGCAAGTTCTAGGCGTCTAAAGTCTGTTGAACAATGTTTATGTTTTAAGATCCGCCTGTGGATCCATCTTACAATCCGTTTGTAATAATTGATGTTACTTTTGAATCGGTTTGTAATATATTTATCTTTTGCTTCCGCTGTGCATTTAAAATTGTGTTGTTTGACTACAATGATATCGACTACGTCACGATGCTCCCCACCGGGCCCACCGGTAATACGTGGAAATATCGGGGTGTGACACAAGACACCCAAATCTTTAACCGAAAACTCTTTATTCAATCTAGTAATGAACGATTGAATAAGCTGAGGATCACTGCCGGTGAAAATTATGTCATCCACATAAACTAAAAGATAAACAATAGAGGCTCCTTTTTTGTAGACGAATAAAGAAGTATCGGCCTTGCTGCAGAGAAACCCATTGTTGAGCAAAAAAGTACTCAGTCGCTGAAACCAAGCACGACGTGCCTATTTGAGACCATAGAGAGCCTTTTGTAAACGACACACATGATGAGGAAACTGAGAATTTATAAATCCCAGTGGTTGTTCCATGTAAACTGTTTCAGTTAGATTTCCGTTGAGAAAGGCATTGCGGACATACAACTAGCGAAGCGACCACCCGTAGATGGTGGCGAGTGCAAGAACCACCCGAACAGTAGACGCCTTGACAACGGGACCGAAAGTGGGCATGAAATCAATATCTGGAACCTGAGTGAAGCCTTGAGCAACAAGACGGGACTTGTAACGATCAATCGATCATAAAAAACGTTGGAGATGGTTTTGGATCTTGGTGGTGGGGGTGAGGACGGGGAGACGAGATGGCATTTTCATTACCCCATATTTCTTATTCGGCTCCGGTTAAGTTGAAGCGACGGGGGTGATGGTTTTAGAATTCAGGAATTCAAAATTTGAGGGTGTTTTTTTGGGAGTATCGGACTAAAAACTATCAAGTGGTCTTTTTCGTTATTTTGAGATATGGGTGTGTCAGATATGTGGAATTTTAATTTTGGCGTTAAAGGGTTTACGATTTTGAGGTAAGATGACTTGAATTCATGGGTGAAAGAGGAAAGAGAGAGATGAGTTTTTGTTGAAGAGGGTTGTGATTAGATAAATGAAGGTGAAATAATACTGAAATTAGTAGTAAATGGTTGTTTTAAGTTGCATTGTTTTAAGTTTTTGTTGAAGAAGGTTACCGATTCGTCGTATGATTTTGTTCTTTAGATGGAAATTGTGATTTAAGAGTGACTACAGGTGAATTGTGTTATTGATTGCAGGAAATTGTTTTAGTGATTGCAGGTGGATTGTGGGTTGTGGTGGGTTTGATGGTGGTGGTTGGTGTTAGTTTAGAGAGAGAGAGAGAGATAGAGTTCAAAGTGTGTGTGAGAGAGAGCGAAAGAGAAAAAGGGTATTTATATTGATTTTATTTTCTTTATACTATAAATAATTAAGTAGAAAAACTAAATTGCCCTTAAATGAATAAATTTAACTGAAAATTTTAACCTTATTAGTGCTAAAGAACGAAAGATGTACTGAGTTTTCCAAATAAAGGATTGTGACTGTAATTATTGAAATTAAAGGCTAACCATTGCAATCCGATACAAACATAAAGGACGAAAAATGTAATTTATCCTTATATATAAATAAAAGTTGAGGGTTCTTTTTTATCTTAAAGGTTTTAAAGGTACTTACCATTTATCTTAAACGTTGTCGGACTGAGTTATAATTCTTCGTTTAGGTACTTACCATTTATCTCGTATCATTATAAATATTTTGGTCTTTATTTTATTTTTGTTAAAGAATATTTGGTTTTTTTTAGTTTTATGGGTAAGAACCTGTCATTTGAACGGATGAAGATTATGTGGTTTTATTTGGAGTTATTATTGTTTGACCCGACCTGAATCGAATATCTGACCCGAACATATAGCCCGAAACCGAAACATTTTGATAAGAAAAAAAATTGGTCCTATGACTTTCCGTCCCCTGGAATTTTTGTTCAAGCTCCGCCACTACGTAGTTATAACATGTACCATGCAATATTGTTTAAAAAAATGAAAAGTGATACAAAAAATTGTTGGATGTCGAACCCGATCTTCTGCATAGATGCATAGATGTGGTTTGTAGCTATTGGTTTGTAAAGAGCCGATGTTGCTCATTGTGGTATATATAATGTTACCATATAGGTCTCTCCTTCAAATTTTTAAAAACTCTAAGTAATTTGTAGCCACTCATGTTGTACAGTTATGTTATTATTAGAATCATATCCCTAACTTGTAATGATTTTTTTTTTGACAAAGATCATATAAGCTTATAGTATGCATGCACTTTCAACTAGTGTGTAGGTTGCATCCTGTTGGTGCACTTGTGTCTGTACTTTGTCTGTATTTTGTCCTTATTCCAAACGATGTCTTTGTTAGTCATGTAAGTTTGACCAAGTCAACCATCCTCCTGGTTTGACTTGGCAAAACAGTCAACACTTTGTTTGTAACATGTCTGTGTCGAAGGATGTGTCATCGAAGGATTGTTTATATCCTTCGATGAGCTCGAAAGATAACCTTCGATGGATAGACCACGAAGGATACCATCCTTCGAGGTATTTGTGATCCTTCGATGGGTTTCTGGTCGACAGATGATCTTACGATCAGTCTGTCTGATCCTTCGACCAGACGATCTGTATTGGGTATAAATACCCATGTGTTGTGTTCACTTCTGCAGTGAGACGCAGAGAGACATAGACAGACATAGAAAGAGAGAGAACACACACACTGAGAGAGTTTGCAAAACTGATTTGTAAACATTGCATTGTAACAGACCTTTCATAGTATTAATACAGAGGTGTTAATCGTTGAACATTGTGTGTTGTGTTTGTGCTTGTTCTATCTCGGTTTGCATGCTAGCTTGGTTTCCGCACTTGCTAGTGTGTTAGACATAACAAGGAATAGGTTAAACCTCAACCTCCGAGGGACCTACAAGTGGTATCAGAGCCGTGGCTCTTTTCCTTGTTAAAAACCGAGTTTACAAGACTTTGGAGTATTTGGACAAAACTCACTTGGTTTTTGCAGCCGTTTTTACTGTTTTTCTCGCTTATCTTTACGTTAAAACGTGTTCTAAACTAACCGGGTGTGTTGCATGACGGGTTGGGTAACTTAAAAACGTGTTTTTGAGGTGTTTGGTAATTTCCGGCCAAAATTCCGGCTACTCCGGCGACCGGTTTCTGGGTTGTTACTTCGATTTTCGGTAATATTTTATTGGTTCAAAATCTGCTTTGGCAGAAAGTATGGTCTGAACATACCTTCTGCCGAAAGTTTCTACCAACCCATCACCTTTTTCACCAACCTGTCACCCTTTTGTCAACTGTGTCAGGGCAGTTCGAAAGATATCCTTCGAAGTCGAAAGATCATCTTTCGATCAAAGGAGGTTCGATAGATAATCATCCTTCGAACATCCTTCGAAGTCTGTGACTTATCCTTCGAACCAAGGAATATTTTCGAAGGATACATCTTTCGTTCTACTGCTCTTTTTCGAAAGACAAGGATCCTTCGATTGGGGAGTCTTTCGAAATCATTGTTCGAAACTCAACAGTAATCCTTCGAACACTGTTGATCCTTCGAACAAGTGTCGATCTTTCGAACTTAGTCTGTTTATGTTTAACAAGTTTGTGATTTTCAGGTTTTATTATTTTTGATCAAAAATGAATCCAAGATGGAATACTCCGGTAAATACCGACATGTATTTTGGTACTCCGTCTCACGCACCGGTATCTTCTAATGCTACTTCTACCGGTCAATGGGCATTCGTATCAAATCAAACTCCAAGTATTCAAAGCATTCTCTTAAGCGAGAGCGAAACCGGAAGTTTGAATCGGCCTCCAAAGTTGATGCACTTATATGAATATCTAGGATGGATTGATAGATTTCATACATACGTTCTTGGTCAAAATACAGA
>JARYGA010059793.1:1800000-2011315 GCA_030545235.1 Helianthus tuberosus
GTTTTTGGGAAAGAACAAAAGTAACAGCCACCCACTGAAATTATGGCATTTATGTTTCACAAACCCGCGGCTCAAGAAATTACTCGTGAAGAGATACTTCCTGTCTTTTGCACTCCTGAGTGCCGAGAAAGGGTTGAGGCATATAGAATACACAACGCTGAGCTAATACAAGATTATCAAGATATTAAAAATAAAAACTTTACTTTATAGAAAAATGAAAAACTTTTTAAAGAAAAAATTGAAGCTCAGGGAAAAGACATCATAAAACTCAAAGATGATGTAAGTGTAAAAAAAGCCCAACTCTTATATGTTCAGGAAAAATTATGCACTGTGACTAAAGAACTGGAGGATATCAGAGATAGATATCAAATAAATGAACTCAATATCAAGAAATTTGATTCTTCCAGCAAACTAGTTAAAAACTTATGTGATCAACAGCTCGCATATAAGAAAAAGAAAGGATGTGGACTGGGCTACAATCAGGCTCCTCCTCCTTACAATGACAATTACACATATTTACCTATGACTGAGGAGGAGCTGATGAATGAAAGTAAAATGACTTATGGTTCGAAAAACAATAATTCATCGATTAATGGCAAACCTGTTGAGGATCCGAAATCCACTCCAATAAACTTTATTTCTAAAGGCTCAATTGATCCTAACGCTTCGTCTTCATGTGCAGATAAAGTTCCTGAAGTAAAGTGTGGAGATGTACTTGGGAGTGAACCAGTTTTTTATTCTGATTTTTCTGAAACTTATTCTGAACAAACTAAGTCTGAAATTGCTTTTGGAAAAACATTGATTGAGTCATTTTGTGCTTATGTGTCGTCAAGTGAGCCTGATGTTTGGGGCAAAACTGATGATGTTTGTGTTGAATCCTTGAACAATAATTGTGGTAATGATTGTGTTTCAGTTAATGCGTGTAATTGTAATGTTTCTAATGTTTCAGTTGATGACAATGTTACAGGTGAGGTCCCTCAGGACACATTCAGTGAAATCACTGAAACTCCTTCTCAAGAAAATCAAGAGTATCCTGATTCTTCTTCTGAATCTGTCTCAGTGGGCGTCCCTAACGTTGAATCTAGTGGGACCCCATTGGAAACTGTAGATGAAAGCAAACCTAAATCGGATTCACATGATACATGTGTTGACGAAACATGTGTTGATGAAATTTCAACTTGTTCTAAAATTGAAACTGAATCTGAATCTATTAAAGAAGAAAAAGGAGTTGAAATAAATGAACAGTCACCGAAAAATGTTTCTGAAAATAAAGATAAAACTGAAACACCGGTTTTTCAAAATGATCATGATAAAAGTGAGAAGGATGAATCTCATCATCCGTCTACATCTCATGCTTGTACTAGTTCTGATCAACAGGTACAGAAGAACTCAGAAAAGGCACATGGAACACAGGCAACGCAAGGTTGGTCATCTAGACCCATCAAATCAGCTAATGCTGCTAGCTCTCAGAATCTCCATACATTGAAACGACAGACATGTTTCAACTGTGGAATTCCTGGACACATTGCTAGAAATTGTGTTCATCGTCCAAAAGTGCAACGAAATGCCAACACTCACTCGTGTGCTGATGTTTGTAAGCTGGTTCACAACAAGTGGAATGAGCCAAAACGAGCAGATCAAAGTTGGGGGTATACGAAGTCTGCTTATCAAGGACAATCACAATCTCATAAGGCTTGTGACAAGGTGATTGAAAGCTCCAATAAGGGAGAAAAGACGAAGAATGGTGTTCAGAGCAATAAGACTTCTGCAAACAACAAATACAAGCACCCTAATTCGTCTTCGTCTAAGAGAAATGTGCAGGCACATCCAGCGCAAAAAGGACCGGTTTGTCCTTCAGGACCTGCTAGAGCGAATCAAGCTGCTCAAAACGTCTTTCCGATGAAAAGACAAACTTGCTACAACTATGGCATTGCGGGTCATATTGCTAGAAACTGCACACGGCGTCCCCATGTACCCTATTATATGAGGGTTACACCAAATGATAACAATCATTCCAAGCCGATGAAGGTATCATCACCTAAGGCAATAAAGAATGTGAATCCCAAGGTTAAACCATCTAATGGGGATTGGAACGCTGCCAAAAACAAACGCAAAGCTTTTCAGGAACAAAAACGTGTTTCTAAAACTAACAAACCTGAAACAGTTACAGTTTCTCAACCGAAGGCAACAAACACGTTTGTTAAACCGAAACAGATTTGGAAAGCCAAATCCAAGGCAGCAAAGTCTCCAATCCTTGAAACGAAAGGGGACTTGTGTTTGAAGGAAGTGTCTTACTTCGATGCTTTAGGTAAACCCAGGACCACGATGGCCTGGGTACCCATGTCTTATTAATCTCCTTATTTTTCAGGAACAACTAAGGAGGAGCTGTTGACAATATCTGGAATGTTGATAGCAGTTGTTCCAGAGATAAAACGGGTAACATTTCACTGTTTCAAAAAGTTCAAATTTTTTTTACAGATGATATGTTTCCTTTGGAGGAGATTAGAAAAGTAAGAAATGATCAGCAAAAGGTACCGTTTAAATTCCGTACTTTAATTTTGAATTTGATTAGTCTTCAATCTGATGACAGAACGGTTAAGCAAAAATATTTTTTTTTCTCTTTCGTAGTTCATTATTTTGTATATAACGTGTCCTTTCTCTAGTAAATGGTAAATTTCCGCAAAAATACAAGATTTATGCACAAATTTAGGGGGGGAGCGGGACATATAGATAGATAGATATATGGTTTAGGGGGAGAAAACCGAGAAAATCCAAAAAGAGTTTGCTGTAAATATGTATTGTTTTAGGGGGAGAAAATGAGAAAAATACAAAAACATTAGAAAAATGAAAAAGCCAAAAAGAAAAATTGCATGATATGGGAAGTGAAATAAATGTTCGTGTTAAAGGGTTTGACTAACACATGTAAGGTGCCATAACTGAAAAGACTAGGATCTACTGCGATATGTCGATAGGCTTGACGCTCAAAATGATAAAGGATACCAAGTGATATAAACATAACGAACTATGTACCATGTGGGTAACATACCAACGACGTATGATTTTATGGTCTTAAATCCTGCGTTGATAGATAGCCAACATCTGAGGTTTCGGGTCTTTATATTGTTGAATCATCCGGGGATATCTTGGCTGTCCTTCTGTTGCATCCATATTATATGCAGACCTAGACACAGTCAGGATATCTTAAAAGATCCCAAAGAGAACAAAAAACCTTAAGGAATGAAATCTCAAAATGAGAAAATTCCCAATGATCAAAGAGCCAAATTCGTACCAAAATGGTATTTGCCTCACCCTCGTTGGACAAAATCATTGGTCGCTCTGCTGTACGAAAGTACTGACCTATCACCAATGGTCTGACGTTGTAAATAAAAAAGGATGACATCAATATACTCACCTGCTATGATGAATCGTTGTGCTTACCTTGATCGCGGGGGTATGCCTTGGAATGGGACACACAGGTATAATAGTATAATATTACCTTAAGCATATCACGAAATTGAAAAATTGAAAGTTGAGCGTTAAAGTTTAAGTGGACAAATATATTGGCAATCGCATAGACCTGTTTGATTAGGCTCGTACTGAAAAGTGTTCCTTAGTCTGCCTGAGAACGAATTTTGATCCCATTGCAATTGCAATTGTATATTATGGTAGTTGTTTATATTTTGAGTTCTTATTTGTTTCTTGCTCTTAAAATTAAAAAAAATAGAAAAATAGAAAAATACAAAAATAGTGTCTTGTTTTTCTATAAAATCAAAAATCCAAAAATAGAGTGCTTATTTGTTTTTCTTAAAATTAAAAAATATAACCGTTCTTGAACATTTGACTGATCATCAAAAGTTGAAAAAATTTAAATTGTGAAATTTGATGTACCTAGTGTTCATATGGTATTCTCCCTGTTGCATAAGAAATGTTTGCTTATGAGTTTGTGAGCATGTGCAGAACTTGATTTCAATCAAGAACAGGGGTTGATGAAGATTGAGATGTTGTTTGCTGTTGACGAAGCCTGAAGCAGCACAACAATAAGATGTACCTGAGTCAGAAGAACTGGATACGAAACGCCGTCTGACAGTGAAAGTATATTTAAAGAAGTACCTGTGAACCTGCTTGAAAGAAAAAGACTGAAAAAGAAAAGAGCTGTTGAGAATCCTCCTCTCACATTCTTTTTGACAAAGATTTTCAAGCAAAGCTGATCGTGATCCTGATATGAAGCTAACCACAAGAGTTGAAGAAAAGAGACCCAGTGCTGAGAGTTCATAAGTTAAGAACTTCCACAACATCTGCAGCATAGTGATAACCATAGACTCGTTGAAGACGTCGCTGATTTCATGTTATGAAGACAATTTGACGCATCAAATTAACATAACGGGTTATAGTTACGAACTGGGCTTTACCGGGTTAGTTATATTAGGTTTTGGACCTTTATAGGTCACTTGGGCCAAGCTTTAGGACATGTGGGCCAAGCAGGCCCAAGGGGAGCCCATGTGGGAAATGGGCTTGTCTATATGTATAAACAAGTTTTTGACTTATTTTAGGGTTAGATCCTTCATTGTTACAATATTCTAGAGAGCTAGAGAGGGAGGCTATCGATTGGTAGTGGTGTACTCATACCAGACGTTTTTGCTTGTTAAAGTATCGAAACGTGTGTGAGTTAAAAAGTTATTTCAATGTTCTTGTTTGTTTTCATTTTATTTCTTGAATCACCTATTGATTGGATTCCGCACAATCAATAGGTTGTTTGATATCATTGAAAGATCCGTTAACGGGGCTTACATAAGGTTTTGTAAAACAGTTCCCAAAAAGGTTAACAAAAAGCGGATAAACTCACATTGCTGTTTTAGACTTCTTCTAAGGATTTCCTGGGATTAATCTATAATTTATACAAATGTACATATGTTAGTATAATAACCCTTTATTTATATTAATGATACCCTCCCCGAGACGATATTCCAATAACTACGTCGGGCAGAACCACGACAGTTATTACGGAATCCTGGATCAATCGGGCAGCGTATCTAATACGAAACTGGGGTTATAATACTTACAATGGAGCAGAACTTTATTAATTAGAGGGTATAATGCCCGGTTAGGAAGTGTATGGGTGTTTTAGGAGGTTGGTATACTATTTAATAAAATATGTAAAGCATTTGTATTAAGTATAGTAACCCAATTTAACTTTATCCCTACGTCACGAGACAGAACCCCAACAAACTTAGTTAGGCAGAGCCTAGACATTTGTTACGGGGCCCTACATCAATCGGACAGAGTATCAGTGATTAGGGGTTAAAACAATTAAAACGAGGCAGGGCTTTATTATTATTATGTGTGAAAATAATAAAATAGAATATAGAATTTGAGAGAAGCAGAATGGGAGACGAAAGAAGGAAAAGAATGGAATACTGTTTGAAAGCTAGCACCCTATATATACTACAAATGGAGGCTTAGAAACCACGCAAAACATTAATTGTTGCCTTCCACGTATTCACGTGACACAATTCTTAGAATTCCTTTTGTTTAGTTTTAATTTATTGTTATATTATTATTATTATTATTATTATTATTAATTTAACTACTTCACTCATTTGGCGCTTATAATTTCTAAAATATGACGTTTTATAAAATAATGAATATGCCATTGGAACAAGAATAATCTTATCTATATTTTGAACCAAATTTTATTAAAAACGGAGTAGGTTCAAATATATTGTATTATTATTATAACTATAAAAGGGTTCCTACGCTCGCCAAAATACCTTATATTTATATCGGTCAACTTACCCATGATCTATTCGTTTAATAACTAAATTTGGAATTAAAATTTTTGGGAATGTTACATCATCCCCACCTTGTTTTAAATCTCGTCCTTCAGATTCCCTGAAATATGAATACTTTTAGTTAGTCTAGTTCGTAGGTATAATTCTGGTCATTGCTTTGAATTCTATTTTACTTTGACCAGAACTATTCTCTATGTTTTGAGATTCTTATCTTCTCAAGAGTTCTTAATGAAAGTAACATTACTGTTAGTGTAAGCTTTTGCACAACTTTTAGTTATAGGTTTTCTAATGCGTTAATAATCTAAGATAACGCAAGGAGAATTCTTATACTTTTGATGACGTTCCAACTTTAAGAGTTCTGGTCGTTCTTCTTGTCGTACGAATTACGAGATGGATGATCAAACGAAATAATGTTTGATATTGGGATTATAGATATATACGAGAGATTTCTGATAAAAATTCTAAAATTATCATTGACACACATGTTCATGATTTATCCCTAATTGTCAATCATTATGGTCTTTGGATTTCCTTATATACTTATATATAGTGTAATATACACAACATTCATAAGGTCAATGTATTTAACAGATTCATATTTCCAAAAACAGGTCGAATATCAGGTCACGTTACTATTTAGGGAATTCCATTAACATAATATATACCCCATCTTACCAGGTCTCACCGGAGAGGTACCCCCATCTTACCCGGACAAACTAGAGAGTCTACTAAACCATACCCAGTCTTGCCGGAGAGGTAATTATCATTGTATTTCCCTTAAATAGAATTTCTCTGAAATCGTGATTTTAATAGTGCATCATTTATTATGACTTATATCAAGAAACAAGGAAATTAGTATTCTCGTGATTGATCATATTCTAGAACCGAGTAGTACTAATAAACAAGAAATAACAGTGGCCAAGTGTTATTGCTTATTTATCATACTGGCACTGTTCTAGTCATCATCCTCACGGCATACCAATAACCATCACACTTTATTTACGCAAGTAATTGGCTTATCTTGAAGCTTTATACTAAGGCATTTTTCTTAAGTTCAAGTCTAAATACTATTCTAGGTATTACCAGTAATTATCAATATCCTAATTCTTTTGTTTAAGCATAGATATTATTATGGTTGTGGTTTTTCTTTAGCTTGAAAAATGAAGTTTTGACAAAAATATAATTGTCTCCATTGACACTATGGCTCGGTTCAATGTGAAGAGTATGCTTACAGCTAACTCTATTTATGCAAATATAACCTTAGATTCTGTTACAATGAATATTTTATTGAGACATATGGTATTTTTAAAACCTAATACGTTTCGTGGTTTATTCTTATAATGACTTCATGTTTTTATAAGAATCACTAGTACTATTTTCTCTTATGTTTATCTTCAGAAGATATTTGATTATTATATTGTGTATACCGTCAAGAGATTCTATTATGTATATATATGTGTATATTTATTATTTAGAAACAAAACAATTTTTTTTTTTCAAATCTTTAGTTTAATATTTAAACTTATGTAATATATATATATATATATATACACACACACACACACACACACACACATATATATAATATTATTTTGTAATATCTTTAAATTATATATCCGATGATACCCATCGTCAAGCTTATTTCCACAATTTTATTTATCCTTTTTTTTATAAAAGTAGTATATTGAGATAAATTTCTGTTAAATTTATTGAATATAATATTTTGGAATTTAAGGATGGATAAATAAAAGTTTAAGGAAATAAATTAATCAAAATATAAACTTTCTGGACTCATAGGAATAAATTTATTTTTAACTAGTGGGTTGAACCATATGGGTTTAAAATATCAAAACTTAACTCTCAATTTATTGTATATTATATTATTTATTCAAAGAAGTACTTATGGTAAGTAATACAAAGTTTGACGTTTCTAAAATTGATTCTAAATATATTTGAGTAATATACATGTATTAGAATATGTATGTATATCCCATACAATAATAATAATAATTTATTTAAAGATATTACAATATTAAAATTGTAATCTGATTTTTAAATAAAGTTATATAAAGGACAAACGTACTAAACACACATTTGATTCAACTATTTTTATGTGGGGCATCAATTTAATTCTAGTTTGAAAAATGAATGTTTAGGAACATTTTAACGTGCCAGGTAAAATAAATAAATAGATACTAAATTATTGATTTAAGTAGGACAAGAAAAGATGTTTTCACTGTTGCAATATTTTTATTTCTAAAAAATTTAATTATCCAATCTCTTTTATATGTATCAATTGTTCAAACCATTAAACCCATCTTTTCTCTCCTTTTATTATACATCATAAAAATTTTATTACTTCTTTTTAAATATAATATTCTAAATGATAGAGAATGAAAACCTGATTATTATGATACATATAATGACCCTTTTGATCATACCCTCTCTTTTATAGTTTTAAATGTATAAATTTTACATGTATCCTAATATATATATATATGAATATATATATTTTTTTATATTATATACACGTATATATTATTTAAATGTATTATAGTGTATATACATTTTTGATCCCATCCCCTAGCCCAACCGGCAATCCCATGTGGTTTGGATTGGGTCGGCTTCCTCCTTGGAGGTCGCCGGTTCGATCCCCGGGAGGTGCAACGGGGGGTGGGACGTCCCAATGATGGATCGTATCCTACCGAGGCATGGTGCGGTCCTGAGGGCAACCCGGTTTTACCCAGCTGTTACCCCAGCGAGTCTCTCGTGTGGGGGCAGTATGGTTTCCGGGCGGAAGTCAGCTTATGCGACGGCCGGGGCCCGATCGAACATCGCGTCCGTAAATGCCGGGCTGACGGGGGATTGTCTTAGACATGAACCCGGTGACCACTGGTCCAGTACAAAGAAAGTCACCTTCCAAAAAAAATAGTGTATATACATTTTAAATATAATAGAATTGTATTATATATTATCTTATATTAAATAATGAAAGCCGATGAATACAAAATGTTATTAACTATATTCGTTTATATAGTTTTTACTAGTATCTTCAAACATTATATTACTAGTATATTAATTTAAATTATTTAATTCATGCGGTAAAAATTTACATTACTTATAACACTAAATGTATAGAAATGTTCAAATTGATGCAGTTAAAATATATTTCATTTAGATACCCTTAAAATTCGTAATATTTAAATTTATATAGACTAAATATTTGTATAAGTATTTATACATAAACCCGCTGTTGTATAATAACTACTTAAAGTGCATTATTAGTATACATATAAGTTTATAATATCTAAATTAAATGTATATTAATAATTGAATGTATTTAAATACATTTTTATAGGTATACAAATGATTACATTTGTATATTTTATATGTCACATTTAATGACATATATGACAATATTAAAACATGTATTAATAATAAATCGTGTAACTATTCTAACTGATCATCTCCCATTTCCGTATACATATTATGATATTATTTGAGTAGGTGGTATTAATTTTCACATACAAATTTTTAGTACAAACATTTGGGTACAATCATAAAAATAGATTGATTAAAAACGGAGAACATTGCGACCTATATATACAACTGGAATTCAAAATATACTAGTGATTATGCATCCGTAACTTATTTTAGTTTATCTAGGTTATAGGAGTATTATGCTCAACATGCTTTTATGTAAGGTTTATTCTATCTCTTTCCTCTACTAGGTTGTTTATTTAATGGGTGAAGTTCCTTTAAAGTTTCTGGCCCATAGGTGGCATGGGTGCTGGTACTGGTTTGGCAGTTCAATTATTTAATATAAGTTAGCATTTACTGCTGTAGTGGCTAACATATGGAGATTTACCCATTGTTCATCTAATTCATCTTCCCATGGTAGGTTATTGCCTGTTTCCTGAGTTTGTGTATTTATTTCCTTATTGATTATCACTCCCTTTAGTTGTGACTTCTTTATTTTCTCTCGACTTTTTCTAATAATCCAACTTCTCTTCTTAGTGGTAAATGGTTTCTTAGACTGTGCCTTACGAATAAATATTCCTTCCTCAGTATATGCTGAGTACCCTGAGGGATTTGGTTGGAATGAGGTTCCCTTATCTTTTGGTGAACTATCTAATTGACGATAGATGTCCGAAATTCTTTGCTTACCCATACTGTAGACTAACAAATAGTCAAATAACATAAAACACATAATTACATAAAATATTTCCTAACACAGAATTTAAAATTTAAGTGTCAGCAGAACACTTCTTTGGCTTAGACCAGTGGCAAGGCTCTGATACCACCTTCTATCACAGCCCCCGCCCCCTTATCTGTCCCGGGAACGGGCGGCCGTGAACATCCTTTGTGGTGGTATCATTTTTGTTTATTAATTTGGCAGCGGAAATTTCATCAGGACCGTAGTTAGGAAATAATTTATCAGAGTAAAACCACCTTATTTGATATTAATAACCACATGGGTAAAACCCAAGTTTCTTATTACAACATAGGGTTAAACCCTCTTTTATTGAGTTTAAAACATCGTATTTTAGGTAACTTTTATAGCCACATTTTTCCAAGCCTTCATTGCTCTCCAGTTGGCTTTTTACTAATTGGCTTTCACATTGTGTTATCTGAAACGCGTTTTAAAAACATTTTTCAGTAGGAAATACTGACGAGTGAATCCCAGTTTAATCAAGAAACATTTTATCAATTAACACAGTATTGAGAGCGATCACAATGTTTATTTCTACACAATTACTCATTCAGTACTGTCAATCCTGACTGGTGGGTCATATTACACATTGGCTAACTCGTCGTCCAATGGTAACGTGTTCCACATTTTGTATACAAAACCCCAACATACCGATAGTAATTGAAGAGCTACAAAGACTCAATCACTGCTTAATCATATTGTAAAGCATTTAAGGTTTTGTAAAACAGTTCCCAAAAAGGTTAACAAAAAGCGGATAAACTCACATTGCTGTTTTAGACTTCTTCTAAGGATTTCCTGGGATTAATCTATAATTTACACAAATGTACATATGTTAGTATAATAACCCTTTATTTATATTAATGATACCCTCCCCGAGACGGTATTCCAATAACTACGTCGGGCAGAACCACAACAGTTATTACGGAATCCTGGATCAATCGGGCAGCGTATCTAATACGAAACTGGGGTTATAATACTTACAATGGAGCAAAACTTTGTTAATTAGGGGGGTATAATGCCCGGTTATAATTCTTACTTCTTCAGAATTGAGAGAGAATCGAAAAGAATTGAACGAGTTGGACTGAAGGCCAATGCCTTCTACTTATAGGGCCTGAAATTGAGTTCTACGCGGCCCGCTTAAAGTGTAGCCAAGGGCTACGAGGCCCGCCAGGGACTATGTCACACCCCCAAAATCCACCTGCGGAGTACCACCGCTTGAAGGCGTGACTGACCAGGATCCAGCCACCAATCATATTGAACAAGCATATAAGTAGTTATAAAAATCCACCCAATACAATTGGTGTTCAAACAAAACATAGTTAAGTTGCAAGCGGAAGCATAAGTCTTAAATCAAAACATAAGTTTAATTGTTTCATAGTTTAACATGGCACACAGTCGTCCATGTCCCACAACGATCCTCCTCCATGCAAGCTCCAGCTAAGAACCTAAGGACCTGCAAAGCATGTAGTAACGAGTCAACAACAAGTTGAGTGAGTTCACGGTTGGGTGTTCGTTTTAAGTTGTTTCGAAAACAGTTTCCTTTAGCTGGCATCCTGCCGTGGGGGTTACCCCATAGTTAAAAACGTGACTTGTTCATTCCCGGTTACTCTGGCTATCCAGCCGTGGGGGCTACCCCGTGTTAGTTATCTGGCATTTCGGCCGTGGGGGCTACCCCATGTATACACTAGACTCGTTACCATATCGACTGCTGACTGTAGTCATGTTTATGTGCCCTGAACTGTCAATGTCTATCATCATTGACGTGCCAGTAGTCCATTAGTTCACGCCCGTCCTCTGCGGCACGGTGTGAGGTTTGTCAAACCTAAATAGCGCTATCTAACTAATGACCCGCTCGCCATTGGCCTCGGCGATTAAGTCGATACAAAGATGAGGGACTTCGTGATAGAGTTTTGGTCTAGTACGAGTTATCTGTCCGTGAGGACGAGGAATTACATTCCTGAACCTTTGCTGTCCTACCCAAGGAGGACGAGGAACCCAGTTCCTTAACCCCAATTCCCGACCCCTGGGAATCCCATGCTTTGTAGAGGGTGTGAACTCACCTTGGTTTGCTCGGTAGAAACACAGAAAAGTCAAACAAGCAATGTTGTGGCTACTCACGTCCTATCATAGTTGTATCATACAATCAGGTTCGTATTTAAGTAGTGCACGTATGGCATACACGTATAATAGCAGGTAGCATGCAGGTATAATTTATGGCATACACTCATAACCATACGGTTCACAAAGACACTTATGAGTTCAGTATACAAGCGAACAAGGCCCAATAGTCCGGCCCAAGCACTTCGGCCCGTAACAGTGAGAGCCCAAATAGTGTGTACATGCACATGGGCTCGAGTCGCAACCGGACTCGCAACCACGGTTTCGGTTCGTGCTGTTTTGGTTACGAGTCGCAACTGGACTCGCAACTGTGGTTCCGAGTCACCAATTTGGTGTGCTGATCATGTGTGGTTTCGAGTCGCAACCAGGTGTTTGCGACTCGCAATCTGTGTCGCAACCGGGAGATTTCGACTCATCGTGCATGGTTTCGAGTCGCAACTGATGGTTTCGGTTGGACAGGAGCTGATTCGGTACAGTGTACTACCCACTAACATTCTGATTTCATGTAACAGTTTGTACTATCCAACCAAAATCCTTAAACATGTTTCTTGTCTAGCAAATTACTAAAAATGGATCAAACATATCAGATTTCAAATATTCAACATGTTCATATGATATTCAACAAGTTCTTCATGTGTTCATCATGTTCATCTTTAGGGTTTTCATCTTTTGAACAAACAAGCTCATTAAACCGATTTATGTCAACATAATCTACTTAGTTTAATGCACCAATGATCCTTATCATTCACATATTCAATCCGAGAACATAATAGCACCAGTTATTCAAGGAGGATATATATCTATCATGTATGAACCTTAACAAGCAACATGTTATCAAATCATCATCATCAACCGAAAATCATACATCATTATCAACTCAAAACACAATACACATCCGGTTCACAAACATCATCAAGCATACACTACACTAGTTAAGTTCTATCATTCATACCATTATTAAACAACAACAAACATCATAAATTCACTAACCGGTTCAAGTGTGGGTTCAAAGGTGTGAGTGAAGCTTCCAACCGGTGTGTGTGAGAGACGATCCGAGAGCTTCTTACGGTTGTCGATTGGATCCGAGAATGAAGGAGAGACAATGTTGTGACTTAGGGTTTTAGTGAGAGGATGAGGAGTGTGTGTGTAGAGGAGAGTATGAGTGTTGTCCAAAATGACAAGTGTGGGTATCATGAGGATTATATACTTGTTTCACTTGTGCACCCTAATGGGCTTCGAAATAGGCTAAGGGGTGTGTGTGGCCCAACCGGCCCACATGTTACGGTTCACTCGGTTCATATACATACCCGCATACATACACAAAGCATACACATAACATAACACATAGTCATATAAGTTCACATGTATTCATTAAATCATCAAATCGGTTAGTCGCTAAACGTTCAAGCACACAACAAAAGGTTCTAAATTTCGAGTTGTCACATCATCCCCAAGTTGAAAGAAATTTCGTCCCGAAATTTGGTAGGCACTCACTGAGGAAGCTAGTTAAGTTGTATGGTTTTCCCGGTTTTCCTGGGGTGTCACATCCACCCCCCGTTGATCTGGAATTTCGTCCCGAAATTCCGTAGCTTCGGCCTCAGTAGTGGGTGTACTGTTTGCGAACAGTTGGGGATACTTTTGTTTCATCTGATCTTCGCGCTCCCAGGTGAACTCTGGGCCGCGACGTGAGTTCCAACGAACTCGAACGAGAGGTATTCTAGTGCTCTTGAGGACCTTAACATCCCGGTCCGTGATCTCGACTGGTTCCTCGACGAATCGTAACTGCTCGTCGATAGTGAGTTCCTTCAAAGGAACTACGTGGGTCTCATCTGATGGACACTTCTTCAGATTCGACACGTGAAAAACGTTGTGAACTGCTCCGAGTTCCGCTGGTAAGTTCAGTCTGTAGGCCACCCTGCCTATTTTCTCAATGACCTCGAAAGGTCCAACGTATCGTGGGTTTAGTTTGCCGCGTTTACCAAAACGAACCACACCCTTCCAGGGTGAAACTTTGAGTAGTACCCGCTCCCCAACCTGGAGCTCAAGTGGTTTCCTGCCCATGTCGGCGTAAACTTTCTGACGTTCGCGAGCTGCCGTCATGCGTTTTCGTATCTGAGCGATCTGCTCGGTTGTATCTACCACATATTCTGGACCAGTGATCTGACTATCTCCCACCTCTGCCCAACAAAGAGGAGACCGGCATTTACGCCCGTACAATGCCTCAAACGGAGCAGCTCCAATGCTGGTGTGGTAGCTGTTATTGTACGAGAATTCCACAAGTGGCAGATGCTTTTCCCAGCGGTTGCCAAAGTCGATCACACATGCACGAAGCATGTCTTCTAAGGTTTGAATAGTGCGCTCGGACTGCCCGTCCGTCTGAGGATGGTACGCTGTGCTCATGTCTAGTCGTGAGCCGAAGGATTTGTGCATCGCTTGCCATAGCTCTGAAGTGAAACGTGCATCTCGATCCGAGATAATGGAGGTGGGCACCCCGTGCCTCGAAACAATTTCTTTGATGTAGATTTCTGCAAGAGTGGAGAACTTATCCGTCTCCTTGATAGCCAAGAAGTGTGCAGATTTTGTGAGTCGATCCACGATCACCCAAATAGTATCGTTCCCGCGCTGGGATCTAGGTAGGCCAGTAACAAAATCCATGGAAATTTGCTCCCATTTCCATTGAGGTATCTCTGGTTGTTGGAGTAGGCCTGATGGTTTCTGGTATTCCGACTTGACTCTCGCACAAGTCAAACACTTGCTGACGTAGGTCGCTATGTGGGCCCTCATGCTAGGCCACCAATACGTAGTTTTGATATCATGATACATCTTATCTGATCCAGGGTGTACTGAGTAGCGAGACTTGTGTGCTTCATCCATCACAAGTTCTCGTAGGTTGCCATAGAGTGGGACCCAAACGCGTCCCGTTACGTAGTAAGCACCGTCTTCCTTCTGTTCTAATCGTTGCCTTGATCCGCGTAGGGCTTCTGCCCTGACGTTTTCCGGTTTCAGTGCTTCTATCTGAGCTGCTCGTATCTGGGAGGGAAGACTAGAATGGATCGTGAGTTGTAAAGCTCGCACGCGCTTAGGCGCAGTGTCCTTCCGACTGAGGGCGTCAGCCACAACATTGGCTTTGCCCGGGTGATATCTGATTGCGCACTCGTAGTCACTTAGCAACTCGACCCATCGTCGTTGCCGCATATTCAGTTCCTTCTGCTTGAAGATATGCTCGAGGCTCCTGTGGTCGGTGTAGATCGCGCACTTGGTACCATACAGGTAATGCCGCCATAACTTAAGTGCAAAAACAACAGCTCCCAGCTCTAAATCATGCGTAGTGTAGTTCTTTTCATGAACCTTGAGTTGGCGTGAGGCGTAGGCTATAACTTTGTCTCGTTGCATCAACACGCAACCAAGACCTTGAATTGATGCGTCGCAGTAAACCACAAAGTCGTCTGTGCCTTCCGGCAAGGAAAGGATAGGTGCGCTACAAAGTCTATCCTTTAGGTGCTGAAATGCCAACTCCTGTGCGTTTCCCCAGCGATAAACAACGCCCTTCTGCGTTAGTGAGGTGAGAGGCTGTGCAATCTTGGAAAAGTCCTTTATGAATCTTCGGTAGTATCCCGCCAAACCCAAGAATTGGCGAATTTCCTTTGGTGTACGAGGTGCAGGCCAGTTCTTTATCGAGTCTACCTTGGATGGATCAACGTGAATCCCATCCTTGTTTACCACGTGGCCTAGGAAATGGACTTCTCGAAGCCAGAAGTCGCATTTCGAGAACTTTGCATAAAGCTGTTCTGTTCGAAGGAGTTCCAGAATAAGTCGCAGATGTTGCTCGTGTTCCTCCCGACTCTTAGAATAGATTAGGATGTCGTCGATGAAGACTATAACGAACTTGTCCAGGTAAGGCTTGCACACTCGGTTCATCAAGTCCATGAAAACCGCAGGTGCATTTGTCATCCCAAAAGGCATGACCAAAAACTCATAGTGCCCGTATCGGGTCCTGAATGCTGTTTTGGAGACGTCCTCCTCCCGGACTCTCAGCTGGTGATAACCCGATCTCAAATCAATCTTCGAATAGTAGCTCGACCCTTGCAGCTGGTCGAACAAGTCGTCGATCCGCGGTAGAGGATAACGATTCTTCACCGTCACCTTGTTGAGTTCTCGGTAGTCGATGCACATTCTGAAAGTACCGTCCTTCTTCTTCACAAATAATACTGGAGCTCCCCAGGGCGATGAGCTAGGACGAATAAAACCCTTATCTAGAAGCTCTTGTAGTTGCGTGGAGAGTTCTTTCAACTCTGATGGGGCTAAACGATAAGGTGCACGAGCTATAGGCGTAGCTCCAGGAGCTAGTTCAATCTGAAACTCGACTTGGCGATGAGGCGGAAGACCAGGTAATTCCTCAGGAAATACCTCTGGATAATCGCGTACGACTGAAAAATCTTCTATCTTCTTCTCTTTTTCTGAGGTGTCAGTAACGAGAGCCAAAATAGCAGTGTGGCCCTTTCGCAAGCACTTTTGGGCCTTAAGGAGAGAAATGACGTTCTCAACAGCACTCCTCTTGTCGCCATGAATCATGAGAGGTTCACCATCGGGACCAGGAATACGGACAACCTTTTCGTTGCAAAGAATCTCTGCTCGATGTTGGGATAACCAATCCATCCCAATGACAACGTCGAAACTACCCAAGACAATAGGAATGAGGTCGATAGAGAAGGTCTGGTCAGCGAGAATAAGTTTACAACCCTTGACTACGTGTGTGGCTTCTAAACTCTTACCATTTGCTAGCTCTACGGTGTGCTTGTTGTTCAAAGGGGTTGGAATACGCTTAAGCATTCGACTAACTTCTAGTGACACGTAGCTAGTATCGGCACCCGAATCAAATAAAACTGAAACATAAAAGTCGTCGAGAAGGAACTTACCCGCCACAACATTGGGGTCATTCCTTGCTTCACCTTGGCCGATCACAAACATTCGCCCCCTGGCGCCATTGTTGTTGTTGTTCCCATTGTTACCGCTCCCCTGATTGTTGTTATTGTTGTTGTTGTTGTTGTTGTTCTGGTTCCTGTTCAGTTGGGGACAATCTCTCTTGAAGTGGCCCTCAGCTCCACACTGAAAGCACCCTTTGTTATCACCTTGTTGCTGCTGCTGCTGGCGCTGGTTCTGTTGAGCTTGCTGACGATTCTGATTGGCGGGGTATAAGCTCCTGCAATCCTTTGCAGCGTGACCAGGCTTGTTACACCGATGACAGTTGCCCCTGGTGCATGGCCCGCTGTGGTGCAGGCTGCAGCGATTGCATTTGGGGTGATTTCCTTTGTACCCACCATGACCTTGACCACCAGACGATTGCTGATTAGGGCTCTTGTAGTCATCAGTCTTCCTCTGCTGAGACTGGGACTGAACAGAAGTCGAACCCTTACTTGAAGTTCCATCCCATTTTCGTTTGTTGTCACTAGAGGTACCAGAAGTAGTTGCAGCACCTATGCGTTTTGGTAACTTGTTCTGCTCCACCGCTTGATCCGTGAGACGGTGAGCCAACTGGACTGTCTGCTGGTAGGTGGCGAGGTTCGCTGAAGTCACATGACTTTGGATTTCTGGCACTAAGCCCTGAAGAAATAGTTCGATGCGTTTGATGGGAGGGTCCACCATAGTAGGACACAGAATTGCCAGTTCGTTCGACCTTTTCACATAAGCTTCAATTTCGGACCCCGTCATCTTGAGGTTGAAGAACTCCACTTCCAGTTTGTGAATCTCATCACGACTGCAGTATTCTTCTTTGATCATCTCCTTAAAAGTTTCCCATGGGGTGGCGTTGGCAGCAACCAACCCCAGCATCTGAACCTGAGCGTTCCACCATGTGAGGGCTAAACCCTCGAGAGTACCAGTAGCATACTTCACTCTGCGCGCCTCAGGGCATTCACACATTTCGAACACAGATTCTAGCTTCTCAAACCAGTGTAGGAGACCTACTGCTCCTTCAGTGCCGCTAAAAGTAGTTGGTCGGCAGTCCATGAAAGTCTTAAAAGTGCACACGGGTGGCTGAACGTGCTGACCTATCGTAGGTGAAAGAAAAGACAGAGTTTATCACAAAGGTTGGTTCACGAGAGTAGGATCCTAAAGATCCTAGAATGAGTTCGGACTGCAGGATATACCTCCTGCGTGTGCAGCTGCAAGTGCTGCGGCAACTCGTTCGTTGATCAGAGCCGTCAACTGGGCTTGTGTCAGGTTAACGCGTCCAGACATGATCTCCATATCAAGAAGAACGTGAGTGAGAGGGGTTTCGCGAAAGTACAATGATAGGATAGAGTAAGCACGCACGTGTTCAAGCATCAGTAGTTACACTAACCAAGTATACCATAAGCAATGTACTATGTAACTAGCAAGTAGGCAATATATACACAGATCATATCACCTAGAATGTCGAGCCTTGCATGTAGAGTGAAGCATCGTTGTGGACCGTTGAGCACTGTACAGGTTATAGTCTGGTTTTAACAAAAACGTTTTCCCTTTTATTAAAACCAAGTTCTCTATAACCAATGGCTCTGATACCAATCTGTCACACCCCCAAAATCCACCTGCGGAGTACCACCGCTTGAAGGCGTGACTGACCAGGATCCAGCCACCAATCATATTGAACAAGCATATAAGTAGTTATAAAAATCCACCCAATACAATTGGTGTTCAAACAAAACATAGTTAAGTTGCAAGCGGAAGCATAAGTCTTAAATCAAAACATAAGTTTAATTGTTTCATAGTTTAACATGGCACACAGTCGTCCATGTCCCACAACGATCCTCCTCCATGCAAGCTCCAGCTAAGAACCTAAGGACCTGCAAAGCATGTAGTAACGAGTCAACAACAAGTTGAGTGAGTTCACGGTTGGGTGTTCGTTTTAAGTTGTTTCGAAAACAGTTTCCTTTAGCTGGCATCCTGCCGTGGGGGTTACCCCATAGTTAAAAACGTGACTTGTTCATTCCCGGTTACTCTGGCTATCCAGCCGTGGGGGCTACCCCGTGTTAGTTATCTGGCATTTCGGCCGTGGGGGCTACCCCATGTATACACTAGACTCGTTACCATATCGACTGCTGACTGTAGTCATGTTTATGTGCCCTGAACTGTCAATGTCTATCATCATTGACGTGCCAGTAGTCCATTAGTTCACGCCCGTCCTCTGCGGCACGGTGTGAGGTTTGTCAAACCTAAATAGCGCTATCTAACTAATGACCCGCTCGCCATTGGCCTCGGCGATTAAGTCGATACAAAGATGAGGGACTTCGTGATAGAGTTTTGGTCTAGTACGAGTTATCTGTCCGTGAGGACGAGGAATTACAATCCTGAACCTTTGCTGTCCTACCCAAGGAGGACGAGGAACCCAGTTCCTTAACCCCAATTCCCGACCCCTGGGAATCCCATGCTTTGTAGAGGGTGTGAACTCACCTTGGTTTGCTCGGTAGAAACACAGAAAAGTCAAACAAGCAATGTTGTGGCTACTCACGTCCTATCATAGTTGTATCATACAATCAGGTTCGTATTCAAGTAGTGCACGTATGGCATACACGTATAATAGCAGGTAGCATGCAGGTATAATTTATGGCATACACTCATAACCATACGGTTCACAAAGACACTTATGAGTTCAGTATACAAGCGAACAAGGCCCAATAGTCCGGCCCAAGCACTTCGGCCCGTAACAGTGAGAGCCCAAATAGTGTGTACATGCACATGGGCTCGAGTCGCAACCGGACTCGCAACCACGGTTTCGGTTCGTGCTGTTTTGGTTACGAGTCGCAACTGGACTCGCAACTGTGGTTCCGAGTCACCAATTTGGTGTGCTGATCATGTGTGGTTTCGAGTCGCAACCAGGTGTTTGCGACTCGCAATCTGTGTCGCAACCGGGAGATTTCGACTCATCGTGCATGGTTTCGAGTCGCAACTGATGGTTTCGGTTGGACAGGAGCTGATTCGGTACAGTGTACTACCCACTAACATTCTGATTTCATGTAACAGTTTGTACTATCCAACCAAAATCCTTAAACATGTTTCTTGTCTAGCAAATTACTAAAAATGGATCAAACATATCAGATTTCAAATATTCAACATGTTCATATGATATTCAACAAGTTCTTCATGTGTTCATCATGTTCATCTTTAGGGTTTTCATCTTTTGAACAAACAAGCTCATTAAACCGATTTATGTCAACATAATCTACTTAGTTTAATGCACCAATGATCCTTATCATTCACATATTCAATCCGAGAACATAATAGCACCAGTTATTCAAGGAGGATATATATCTATCATGTATGAACCTTAACAAGCAACATGTTATCAAATCATCATCATCAACCGAAAATCATACATCATTATCAACTCAAAACACAATACACATCCGGTTCACAAACATCATCAAGCATACACTACACTAGTTAAGTTCTATCATTCATACCATTATTAAACAACAACAAACATCATAAATTCACTAACCGGTTCAAGTGTGGGTTCAAAGGTGTGAGTGAAGCTTCCAACCGGTGTGTGTGAGAGACGATCCGAGAGCTTCTTACGGTTGTCGATTGGATCCGAGAATGAAGGAGAGACAATGTTGTGACTTAGGGTTTTAGTGAGAGGATGAGGAGTGTGTGTGTAGAGGAGAGTATGAGTGTTGTCCAAAATGACAAGTGTGGGTATCATGAGGATTATATACTTGTTTCACTTGTGCACCCTGATGGGCTTCGAAATAGGCTAAGGGGTGTGTGTGGCCCAACCGGCCCACATGTTACGGTTCACTCGGTTCATATACATACCCGCATACATACACAAAGCATACACATAACATAACACATAGTCATATAAGTTCACATGTATTCATTAAATCATCAAATCGGTTAGTCGCTAAACGTTCAAGCACACAACAAAAGGTTCTAAATTTCGAGTTGTCACAGACTACGTGTCCCGGTATAGGGTTGCCGAGTCAGCCCTAGACCCCACACGCGTCGGACACGTGGCGTGCTCTGGTGTGTCCTCGTATCCCGGTCTGTCGCGCCCCGCATAGCCCGAAGACTAAGTCTTCGTGGCTCGCGAGCGCCTATCAAAACTTGTTTTATTTTATTTTTATTAATATAAAAGGTATACGGGCTCGTTTATCGTATACGGGCATATTTTAGGAAGTGTAGGGGTGTCAGGGGTGTTTTAGGAGGTTGGTATACTATTTAATAAAATATGTAAAGCATCACGAGACAGAACCCCAACAAACTTAGTTAGGCAGAGCCTAGACATTTGTTACGAGGCCCTACATCAATCGGACAGAATATCAGTGATCAGGGGTTAAAACACTTAAAACGAGGTAGGGCTTTATTATTATGTGTGAAAATAATAAAATAGAATATAGAATTTGAGAGAAGCAGAATGGGAGACGAAAGAAGGAAAAGAATGGAATACTATTTGAAAGCTAGCACCCTATAAATACTACAAATGGAGGCTTAGAAACCATGCAAAACATTAATTGTTGCCTTCCACGTATTCACCTGACACAATTCTTAGAATTCCTTTTGTTTAGTTTTAATTTATTGTTATATTATTATTATTATAATTAATTTAACTACTTCACTCATTTGGCGCTTATAATTTCTAAAATATGACGTTTTATAAAATAATGAATATGCCATTGGAACAAGAATAATCTTATCTATATTTTGAACCAAATTTCATTAAAAACGGAGTAGGTTCAAATATATTGTATTATTATTATTATAACTATAAAAGGGTTCATACGCTCGCCAAAATACCTTATATTTCTATCGGTCAACTTACCCATGATCTATTCGTTTAATAACTAAATTTGGAATTAAAAATTTTGGGAATGTTATAGACCAGAACCTCAGTTTATTATAAAATCTTTTTTATAATCATTAAAATGACGAAAATGCCCCTACGGGACTTAAATTGGTTTTAAATACTTTTTGGGCATATATGTTAACATCCTGCTGATGTGTTAACATATTTTAAGCATAATAACATTTGAGACCTGTATATAATTCATTTGGTTACCCGTTACGCAATTATGCGTTCGGATCGGTTTATGTGACTAGTTTACATAAAATAGCCGAAACGGGTTTAACCTTATCATTAAATCTTCAAAATCCAGAATGTGTTTAGTTTACCCATATTATACAAGTATCCAAACTTGTCGGGTCTAAACCAGATTCTATTCTGGTCTCTGCTTAATCTAGCATTTAGAACCGTAAAGTATCCTTCCAACTAACCGGTCTAAGTCTTTGACTTAAATAAAGGCCCGTTAGTATCCTAATAGGTTATTAAACCTTCCATACATATTGATTAGCTTCAGTAGAAGGTATTTTCATAAGGCTTTAGGAATATACGGCTGAGTTACTTCTTCACATCTAGCTCAGGTAAATACTTTTAACTTATTTTCCGTTATACAGGCTTGGGATACGGTGTTATAATAATACCGCTTGGTCGGGTATTAAATCATTTAATAGGATTGTGATTAATAAATTTACATAACCCGTTTTAATCTGTTTTGTTTGATAACATAAACTTTGGGGGTTAATATGACCGTGTCCTGGATATCCTTGGCTCATTTCATTTGTAAATGACAACGACCTATGCACGGGGTGTAGGCATACACCTGACAGATGCAAAATGCTAATTAACCCACAAGATGGGGATAACTCCTTTGTGGGTTCTATAGTGTGAGTCGGTTAATCATGACCGACTTCCAAACCGGCCCCATATGTATGACAAACATGTAAAACTGTTATCTTAAATAATTGTCCCAAGTTATGAATAATTTGTGCCTTGTGCACTTAAATCAATTTTTTATAAATGTTTTCAAATGAGTCAGTTAATTGTATTTACCAGTGTAAACTGACGTATTTTCTAAAGATTAATTGACAGGTACCTCACGTAAGTAGGCTGGAGCTACTAGGTGTCAAATAAGAGGATTTTGCAAATCCCTAAATACCTGGAGTCTGTTATTTCAGTTTCTTGTATTTTATTTTATGATCCGCCTGTGGATCTTTATTACAACCAAGTCTGTATATTCTTTCATTTGGACACTCAGACACTATGGTTTGTAATAGTATTTATTCACCAAGCCTTCCGCTGTGCCATTATATTGTGTGTATTGACTATGATGATATCAACTACGTCACGATACTCCCCGCCGGGCCCACCGGTAATATGTGGAAATATCGGGGTGTGACATTGGTGTTCGATCCGAAATGAACGGATCGGGTCATTCCTCCACAATGCTTATTTTATATGCCTTTGTTAGTTACGGTTGAAACAGGTTGATTAGTTTGCTTATTTTAGATGCTTTTGTTAGTTACGGTTAAAACAGGTTGATTAGTTTGCTTATTTTAGATAATTTTGTTAATTAGGGTTGACATGGTTGATTAGTTTACTTATTTTGTAATCGGGCTCACGCTGGTGAATCCCGGTTTTAAACCCAGGATTACGGTGATCATCGGGTTACGAGGCGAGGTCATGATGACGGTTGGACTTGTTGTAGGGATGTTCATGACACTAGAGTGGCCACAGGTGTTTCGCATGCGACGCCTGGCCCAGGCCGATCTCCTAAGATTTATTAGTAGGGTTTTATATTAATATTATAACTTTTGTTATGTAATTTATCAAACTTTAAACTTTTGGTATATTAACTTTTTTTACTTTTGGTACATTAATCATACGTTAATACGATTTTTTAATATATTTTATTCCCAATTATAAACCTTAGGGACGCGTTTTACTATTCAATGAATATCATAAGGACCCAAAATGAACTTGTATTATTTGAATTTGGTGGGTAAAAAAACTGCAGCGTTCGAGGGACTCAATAAAGAACAAGTTAGAATTGACATGGACGCAAATTAAGGTGTAAATTGGCCATTTCTGCTGATAAACAATCTCAGTTGGTGCAAGGGACTCATTGTGTAGCGCTTTTTATAAGTTGGGGACTCCATGGTCGAAATTTTCATTTTAGGGACGCGAGTTGACACAACTATAGCACAGGGACGCAAATTACATTTTACTCCAAATATTAAATAGTTAATTCTTTTAACGACAATTTTTTTTAATTCCAGTCGTTTGTGGGACTTGAACCAAAGACCTCCCCCTCCCAAACCCAAGTGTTTAAAAGGTGGGTTATTGGATTTTATCACTTCCAACTATTGGGTACTGGCCGCTGTCACTCTCAACTATCACTTTGACTCACATCACCTCCACCTTAACACTGTGTGTTAGGTCACTCCGCATGTGAATATTTTTTAGGTGGTGTTTGTTGTTTCAGATGCAAAAGGTCTGCAGTCTGTGAACCATATCTGCAAACGTCTGCACGAGAAGAGGTGGACCAAATGTCTGCGGAGTGTAATAAAAAGAGTGTTTGTTTTTTCCCTTTTTCTTCTCCCAAACAACCCCCATACTATTCGCTTCACAGGCTTCAAAACTAGGTCAACATTGGGCATCAGAACCAGTTCACTGACGGTGATGCTGTAATAATCAAGAATACCCACTTCCCAATCAAACAAAACTTTCAATAATAACAATCAACAACATCGACCCATTTGTTCAATTAGCTTCTAATCATCAACAACACCCCCTAATTCCCACCAAAACAGAATTTTTTCAACACCCATTTGCAAAAGATCAATAAAGACTCAAATTGGGTGAGAAATCTACCTGGTAGGTGAACAGATGAGGAGATGGAGATCGATGTGGTGGCTCCGACGGGGGTGTGGTGGCTCCGATGGTGCTTGAATCGGAGGTGGAGGTGGTTTCGGAGGATATGGGTGTCGGAGGTGGAGGTGGTGGCGGAGTGGATGTGGAGTAGGTGGTGTCGGAGGTGGAGGTGGTGTCGGAGGTGTAGGTGGAGCAAGGCTGGAGCAGGTGGTGTCGGAGCAGGAGTGGGTGGCGGAGGAGGTGGTGTCGGAGGTGGAGGTGGTGTCGGCCAGAGAAGTGGAGGTGCTAAGGTTTTGAGACCAGATGGGTGTTTTGAAGAGGGAGAAGAGTCTTGAAGAGGTTGGAAGACATAAGGACATGTCTGCGTGGGGAAGAGGTGGGGAAGATGTTTTTTTAATGAAACCTCTTCTAAAAAACAAACAAGCTGCAGACATAAACGTGTGCGCGTGGTTTGCGTGGGGAAGATATAAGAGGCTCTGAAGTACTTCTCACCAAAAACAAACACCCCTTAGTGTTTGACTTATGTTATTGGTGATATTAGGCTAACGCTTTGTGAATTACTAATGACTGTAGATGAATCTGCTCCTAAAAGACAAAATGGGAGCCAAAAACCACAAAACCGGAGTGACAAAACACACAAAGTGTTAAGTTGGGAGTGGTGGGGGTCAAAATGATAGTTGGTAGTGACAGCGGACAATACCCAATAGTTGAGAGTGATAAAATCCAATAACCCGTGTGTTAAAGGTTTTGTCTTTGCCAATAAACCACCACTCAATTGGTATTAAATAGTTATTAATAAACGGAAAAAATAAAAAAAAAACAATTTAAAAGCTATTAAATAAATAAGAGATAAGTGAAAAATAAAATAAAATTAAATTAAAAATTCTTATAAAGATTATATATCTAAATATTAATATTGAAGTAAAGGAGAAGATGACACGTGAAGGGGTAAGGTCCCAAAAACCTTGTAACAAGTACTTAGTACCATACCACAACCTGGTCGATCAACCCTTCTGACCTTGCGCGGCCGCGCACTGGTCCTACAAAGAAGGCTTAAGAGACAGATAGCAGACAACACTTGCGCGCCAAAAGGAAATCATAAATCCTTGCGCATTCCTCCATAAACAAAGGATGAAAATCCTAAGTTAAACACTTCCGCCTAATAATATCCAGACTTGGATATTATTTACCTAATTGGTGCCACACGATAAAAGGGTCACACAGGATTATGGCAATAACCTTCTAGAAAGACCCAATCGTGCACCACTAAAACGGTTACAACCATCTGAACACGTGTCATCACCTCAGGGATCCCTGAAATCACGATGATGGCATGAAGTTGGAGAGGAAAACTCCTCTTGATCACTTTCCACGTGGCAAACCCCCAGCCATAGATCTAAACAGCGATCCGTGTGCACTCACGTCGGATCGAGAAGCTTAACGGAAGGAAATGTAACCGCTTACGGGGTTAGCATCTTCCGTCAACATTTCACCAACAAGTTTTCCCGCCCAAAACTCTCGGCTACAAATATGAGAACAATTCAGGTATGAAATTCAAGTCACACACACTTCGTACATATTTCTTCTTCTTCATAAACACATACTTATTCTCACGCCGGAGTCGGGTCAAGGAGAGAACCCCCCTTCTCCCCTTGACGAGGCTAACGGTGCTTTGTTTTGCAGAGTTTACTGGAGAAGAAGGTCAGTAGCATCGAATCAAACGAGAGAGAACAACCCCCTTTATGCAGATCCAAACCCCCTAGATAATTCGATTCCGGTCAATTATCTAGTGTTTCTTCAACACGTGAAATTAATGAAATCCTTTCTTAGATGTAATAAAATATCTTAGTAGAAAATTTTATTTTACAAGCAATGAAGTTATTAGAATGAAATAATTCTAAACAACTGTTAATAAAAAATAGGGTTAATGGATTTTAACACCCCCAACTATGGCCATTTGGCCGATGACACTCTCAACTTTCACTTTGGCTCAGACCACTCCCAACTTAACACTTGGGTTGCTGTGTCACCCCGTCGTTAACTAGCCACTAACTCTGTTAGTTGTTTCTGCTGATATGGCATTTTTTCTGATGTGGCATGATGATGTGCACAAAATTGTTATTTCTAAATATTTAAAACGATAGGCCCCACCCCCTCCTCTCTCCACCACCACTTCACTTTTCCCCCTTTCTCAAACCCTAACTCTAATCAATCCTCCACTCCAATTCCTTTAATCCATCCAACCCGCCATGAATCCAACTCAATACAATCTGCCATGAATCCACCTCAAAATCTCCGAAATTGCTTAAAGTTTCTATCTACGTCAAGCGGTCTACGATGCAGACATTAAAGTTGAAGAACTAGATAGATAGAAACTTTACCCAAATTATAAGTCAAGCGGTCTACAATGCTCCGAAATTGCTTCAAAATCTTTGCATACGTCACAATCCCTACCAAGGTATAATCCTGTTGAACCACCCAAGCATAACTAACACGAAGCGCTATCATCTGAACCATAACCGCAATCAATGAGTTCCATGGATAAAACCGCCCCACACAACCATTTTTAACAGACCCGGATTCTTCATCTGATGAGCAACACGAAGACGATGATGAAGATAATGGGTTATAGTAGTCATCCATAAGATCCAACATTGAGGTCAAGTTTCTTTCTTGTAACCTCATTTTGACCAAGTTGACCAAATCGTCTGACGGGCCAGAGCAGTCAATATAGGCCATTAGATCCCCGGCTGAGAGGGTAGCTATTGCTGCCGCGACAGTTTCGTCACAGCAAGCGTAAGGGTAAAAGGGGAAATTTCACCTATTAAACGGTTATCTTTGTTAACGACGCCACTGTGGTTGATGATGGTGATGGGGACGCTGAGAAAGGCGGTGGTGACTGGCAATGAGGGTGGCGGTGGTGGTGTTTTGTGGCGGTGGTGACTGGCAATGAGGGTGGAGGTGGTGTTAGAAAGATGGAGGGAGGGGTAGGTGGGGTTTTATAAAAAAATCTATAATTTTTTGAATTTTGAAAAATACATATTAAAAAATATTCTTATAGTTTAAAAAAATGCAGATTAAAAAAATTATATTGTTTTACATGTCATCATGCTAGACCAGATAAAAATGCCACATCAGCTCATGTATGACACGTAGGAAATGCCACATCAGATAAAATTGCCACATAGGCTAATTTTAGTAACCTGGTTAGTGAATATTTAACGAGGGGGTGCCATGACAATCAATGTATTAAGTTAGGAGTGGTATGAGCCAAAGTGAAAGTTGAGAGTGCCATCGGCCAAATGGCAATAGTTGGGGGTGTTTAAATCCATTAACCCTAAAAAATAAAAATAAAAACGAATCTTCCTTTGAAATATATTTCAGATATATGGTTCATGTAAAGGAGTGTATAGTTTTGGGTAGTCAAAGTTGTGTATCATCTTATCCCACACCGTGAATTTTTTTTTTCAATCTCATACATGTCGAGTATTGAATATACCTGTTCTCGATGTTTAGATTTCATGTATATCCGTCAGACTTGGTTATTTTTCCCATCCCTAGCTATTTTCAAACAATTAGATATGACATTCAATTTATAAAAATCAATCAATCAAAAAAAAAAAAAACAAAAAAAAAACAAATAATCGAATCTGAAACCATCCCAAAATTATAGAACCATTCTCTCCGTTGAGCTTTCTCCATCTTTAACGATCAATCTTGAAACCCTTTTTCACGTTCATATCCATAATTCATTCACATAATTATAAAAAAAAAAACAATTATAATAAATGCATGCAAACCCACAACCCACACATGTACCAAGATGATGAAAACAGAGATCAAAAGAAAAAAACCGGCAATGAGAAATATAGTTATTACAAAATGTTCGGATATTTTAACCGGAAGTTCAAGATCAACGAATTGGGCCCACCGGATGACGTAATCGATGTTTTCAAATTGTATTCAAAAGATGAATCCGAGATGTTGCCCGATGGTTTTTTGCGCTTCTTGATTGAGTTTCAGGGAGAAGAACGGGTCACAATTCAGGATGTGGAGCGCTTTATGGGTCGGGTCATTGATCCCGCCCGGTCTGATTTGACCCGATGTGCTTTTACTGTTAATGATTTGTTTCAGTATCTGTTACTTGATGACATCAATGGGCCTATAAAGACTGAGGTGTGTGTGTTTTTTTAAATTTGATGTTGACTTTTGGTTTGTTTGAAATATGGAACTGTTTTTTAATTTTTTTAGTGATTTTTATAATTATTTTCATGATGTGATATTCCTAATTTGAAGTGGGTATGATCTGCCATTGAGTTTAATTGTATTTGTTGGTGAATTTTTAGGATTTTAGGTAAATTTTGGAGTTGAAAATTAACTAGTTTGACCTAGAAAGTCAAAGTTGAGGTTTTTGAGGAATGATGGAGACTGAGGAAGAAGTACCCACATAAAGAAAAATTGTTTTTTACCATGTTTCTTGAAAGTTTAAGTGGAAGAGTATGTGAATAGTCAATGTTTGTTTCGGACTGTGACTGTAATTATTGATACAGTACGTCATCGAGTTTGATGAATACCGATATATGTAAAGTAAATGATACAGCAAATCATTGAGTTTGATGAATACCGATATATACAAGTTTACAATCACTTTTCGTCCTTTAGGTTTGTATCGGACTGTGACTGTAATTATTCAAGTTAAAGGGCATCAATTGCAATCTGATACAAACATAAAGGACGGAAAGTGTAATTTACCCTAAGTTTAATGATCATGTTGGTAATGCAATACTCCTAACCTGAAGTTAGCATCATCTGCCATTGAGTTTAATTGCATCTTCTTGGGTACCTTTTAGATGTTATAAGATAATTTCATAGTTGAAAAATGAAAATCAAAATGTTTGACCTAAAAAGTCAAAAGTTGAGGTTTTTGGGAAATAATGGGGCCTGAGTCAGAGTTACCCACATAAAAAGATTGGTTATTTAATAATATTTTTGAAAGTGTAACTGAAATGATATGTAAATAGTCAATGTGGATATAGTGAAGCAAACATTGTCACATGAAAGTTAGATGCCCACAAAAGAACCAACAATGCACTCAAAATACAATCTTTATGTGTTTACATGTCTATTTATTTGTGTACAATATATTTTGCTCTATATGTTTGTCGTCATGTTCTTTAACAACTCGTACCAACTCAGGCACATCACGATATGACTGCTCCATTGCAACATTATTTTATATACACCGGCCACAACTCATACCTTACTGGAAATCAACTCAGTAGTGATTCCAGTGAAAAACCGATCATAAAGGCACTTCAAAAAGGTGTTCGGGGGATAGAACTTGATTTATGGCCAAGTAATACGAAAGATGGAATAAATGTACTCCATGGGAGGTATGCGTACCATCTTTTTCGCTTTGTTTTATTCTATTAAAAGTGGCAGTATTATCTATAACGAGTCAAACATGTTGGAAGTCACCCAATGTATATTTTAATACATTAAACATATAAATCGCTTTTATTCAAACTTTTAGATTATTATCGTAATAATATTGCTTTTCAAACATAACACGTTTTAAGAAATGGACAAAAATATGTTTGTGGGTCGACTTGACCTTGCATATTTCGACTTTTAATACCGACGGCTTGCTTCAACCCGAAACCCGTTTGGACTTATTATCTAGCCACCTTTATTAACAAGCTTTTATTTCATATCTATGAATTACAATGTTTTGTTCAAATTTGTAACGAAAACAGGACGTTGACAACTCCAGTAACACTTCATAAATGTTTAAAGTCGATTAAAGAGCATGCTTTTGAAAAATCTCCGTATCCTGTTATGATCACGTTAGAGGATCATCTAACGCCAAGTCTTCAAGCTAAAGTTGCAGAGGTTAGCTATATATTCTTCTTTGATGTTTACAAAATTAAAAACTTTCTTTATCATTTATCGAGTGGTTCATTCATTGATATTAAGATGGTCACAAGCACTTTTGGGGATATGCTATACTACCCAAAGGAAAGTGATAAAGAGCAATTCCCTTCACCCGAAGCACTAAAAAATCAGATCATCCTTTCAACAAAACAACCAAAAGAGTACCTTCAATCCAAGAATGTGGACAAAGAACGTTCGTCAGATGATGAGCCGGAAGATCAAAGGGTGAGTTGGCAAAAAAATTGTTCATTATGAACCATTGACTATTTAATATCTATTTTTTTGCAAAGAAACAACAAATCTCATGAGTCATGAAGATGAAAATTTGACCATGGTTAGAAACATGTTTCCTCAGGTTCAATTGGCCCGTAAACTTTTTTAAACTTTTTATAGATGATTAATAAGTTAATTATGATTACAATTTACAAAAACTATGTTATCACAATAATAATCTGGATATTTCAGCATACTAATTTAGAGGGTTGTATGCATTTAAAACCGACTTTTGACAATTTTTCAATTATTTTAACCATTGCAATTCTCGCTTAGTATTCTTATCTGACCCATTTGAGATGAAACACATACTATACGGACCTAACAACGGTCTCTTGCACTAAAACACACGCTCAGACACTTGTAAAGGTTAACACTCTTTCTAATGTGAATCCATTTGTTTCAACCCGCTTTCTTAATAATAATAGTAGAGCAACAGTGATCAGGATGATTATTTGGTATCTTAATAGCAGAGTAACAGTGATGAGGCAGCTGCTGCTGCTGTTGATGAGGAAGCTGCGGCTGCTACTACTGAGGGATGCACTGTAAGTAATAGAGACTGTACTAAAGAAGCATGCTCTAGCACAACTCAACCACTGTCAAAAATCCTTGGTGCTGGCTATGAAGATAACGATGATGATAGTGACGATGACGATGATTATATCGAAGATGAAAACTATAGGCCCCAAAAAGCCCTTGAATACAAACATCTCATTGCGATTCGTGCTTATAAGCCAAAAAATGGAACGAGAAATGCGTTAAGGGATGATCCCGGGAAAGCTAAACGTCTTAGTGTGAGTGAACAAGCTCTTGAAAAAGCTGCAAATGATTATGGAGATGAAATTGTCAGGTAAACTGTAAATATAACTTTTTGAGCGCTCAAATCTGAATATCTAATTGTTACAATGAGCACAAGAACTTCCAAAAACCATTTTTATTAATCCGTTTTATTACAGCTGATTATCTGATTTATTTATTCATTGTATGTTAATTACTTTCGTAGTCCCCTAGATAATATAATGCTTCCAATGTTTGTTACGTTTTTGACATTCGAATGAAAGCAAGGGGCTAGTTCTTCTCTTTGAGACTAAACACGGGTTCACTTGCATTTGCATTTAGATTCACACAAAAATATATTCTTCGGGTGTTTCCAAAGGGAACGCGGGTTACCTCTACAAACTTTAAACCACTTACTGCATGGATGCATGGCGCTCAAATGGTCGCCTTCAATATGCAGGTGAGTTTTGAACTGGTATTTGTTTGTGAACTATATATATATTGCATATACTAAGTGTTTTTATTAAAATGGCAATTAGGGGTATGGGAGATCACTATGGATGATGCATGGTATGTTCAGATCAAATGGAGGGTGTGGTTATATTAGAAAGCCCGCTTTTCTTATGGGCAGGGGTCCGAATGATGAAGTATTTGACCCCAAAGCAGAATTACCGGTGAAGAAAACTTTGAAGGTTTAACAAGCCATTAATAATTATTGTATGTAATATAGGGTTAAGCCCATCAGGGTTAGGGGCCTTTTTAGCTCCGACACCATCTGTGTGTCCCGATGAACCCATGTACACGAGAAAATAATTTCTAGGTCCGCCACTCGACAGTGGTTCGTATTTCTAACGTGGCTAACTCTAATGGGTTTGACCCTAAATTACATACAAAATTTATATATCATTCTATTTGTTTTTTTTTTTTTTGTATTTCATGAACCCGGTTATACTCCGTCCATAAATACATTGTTTTTCTTCAGGTAAAGGTGTACATGGGCGACGGGTGGCGTTTGGATTTTAGTCAGACTCACTTTGACTCGTACTCACCTCCAGATTTCTACACAAAGGTTAGTACCACACAAACGCCTTACGGTTTATCCCATATGAACTAGGAATCTAAATAAATTTAACAAGGTAGAAATGATCAACAGATCTATATGGCTGGAGTATCAGCTGATGTGGCAAAGAAGAGAACCAAAGTAATCAGAGATGATTGGACACCAGTATGGAATGAAGAATTCACATTCCCGTTGACAGTCCCCGAGCTAGCTTTACTTGGGATTGTTGTACAAGAATACGACGTAGACAGTGATGACTTTGCGGGCCAAACATGTTTGCCTGTCGCCGAATTGAGACCAGGGATTCGTGTCGTTCCACTTTATAACAAGAAGGGAGAGAAATATAAATATGTAAAGCTTCTTATGCGATTTTCGTTTGTATAAACACCATCACAGTGATCTTTTTGTCAAAAATAGGAAATTTTTTATTTTTTTGTTATCTAAGAATTACCTGATCAATGCACATAACAGAATTATGGAGACCTGAAATAAGATGTTAGCTTGGATCGGTAGCTTGTTGTGTGTTTGGATGCAACTAATGCGATAGGAAAGAACTTATAAATGCTGCCCATGAAGACAATGATAAAATAGGTGAATACGCGATAATGTGCAACTAATATGGTAGAATATACACTTTTATACATGTTGCGGTTATATACGTTGATAAGAGAAGATAACATGCTGAATATGTGCAGATTCTGGCGTAAACGCGTGGAAAGTGTGCAAGGTTTGATTGTTAGATCATTAACTAGGATACCACATTGATAACTTGTTAAAACTTAAAAGTAGAAAAGATTGTTGAAATTGAAAACTTTTTGGCTCGGTTTAGTAAGGAAACCTTACTTGCACCGGAGAGATATAATGGTCCCGTCATAGGCTCAACAGTCAACTTGGAGTTTTGGCTTGTGCGACTCTCAGAGCCGGCTCAACCATTTTGGAGGCCTAAAGTAAAGTGAAAATACGAGGCCTTTTTTCCATTGTTTTAGATGGGTTTTTTTTTTTTTTTTTTTTTTTTTTTGTAATTTCATATTTAAGCAATTAATAAAAACTTACATCACATGTGTTGGGCTTGAGCTTGATGTCAGAGCCCATTAGATAAATACAAGTATTTTTAAAATTTGGGGGCCTTTTTGGATTGAAGGCCCAAAGCAGAAGCCACAAAATACTTGGGCTAAAGCCAGTTCTAGCGACTCTGTGCATACGATGACAACAAGTCAACAAGTAATCCAAATATCATATACATATGATGGACCAATCTAGATTTGCAATGGTTCTATAATGAGTTTTCCAAAAACTTTATTGATAAGTTTTTAGAAAAAGCAGGGGCGGACCTAGCATATAAGAAGGGGCAACCTCCGCTACGGCTTGGCGCTCCGGCGGTAGTGTAAAATTAGTGTAAATTTTGGAAAAATTTGACGCTTTTACGATTTCGTTACGGTTTTTTTATAAAACGTTACGGCTTGACGGATTTTCTAGATCCGCCACTGAGAAAAAGGTTGATGGTTTCATTTTTAAATATTGTTCTTACTTGGTATTTATATGTGATTTATAACTTACGTGAATGTACATCACAAGATTGAGTACATATAACTTAGAATCATCAAGTATATTTTGAATTCTGTTTTTTGAAACAACTTTATACACCAACTTGCGTACTAAATTCTGTAAAATAGTCATTCGACTTTTCTATTTTAAAAGTATTATTGTTTTAATTCTTTATTATAAAATAATATTGTAAAATCGTTTTAGTATAATATTCTGAATTTTTGAAAATTAATTTATAGAGTAAACTTCTATTTTGCTCTCTGTGGTTTGGTTATTTTAGAGCATTCACATCCAGTCCCCTAAAATTATACATACATTCCACTAAAAAACAACTCTTATATCAATATATTTCTACTAAAAACAAATACTTTTTCTCTCTCATTTTCAATTAAATAATATTTTTATACCTTTATCATTATATTTTTCTCTCTCCTTCACTCACAACCACTTTCAATATATATTAAAAAATTATAGTGGGTGAACAGTGTCCCCCCAAATATACAGATGAACAGTAACATTTTCTCTCTCCTCAACTCACAACCATTTTTTATACTCTTTATATTTTAAAAACCCCACACTCACAATTTAGTTCTTTGGATGTGAATGCTCTTAGAGATTTTGCCCTATTCTTTAAAAATAGTCATTTTACTTCCTGATCTATGAAACTTCTCATGATTTTACTCCATGTCCCAAACGACATCCATTTTAAACGTTAAAACCCGCCCCTTAAAATATAACCCGGTCAAAACCTGGATTTATAAGAGAAATTCCCATAATCTCATCAATGATTTTATTTGCTTGAGACAACATATTAGATAAGCATATTCTATTAGGGTGATACTATTCCCACCCCCCCTAATTCCTGATTACACCCCCCCTACAAAAACATCACATCCATCAATCAATCATTTGCTTTTTGTTTTTAGTGTTTTTTGTCTTTTTGTTGTCCTTTTAGTATATTTTAGTGTTTTTTTGTTTTTGTTTTTTTTTTTTTACAAACTTTGGGTGTAAAAAACTACCCCCCTCGGGCGCGCCGTTTGAAATTTTTTTTTTACGAATGTTGTTAAAATATACGGATCTAGTTGTAAAAAAAAAATCGTGGTCAACGCCCCTCCGTGGCACGTGGTTCCCGAGGGGGTAGTTTTTTACACCCAAAGTTTGTAAAAAAAAAAAAAAAAAACAAAAAAATAATAAAAACACCAAACTTTGGGTGTAAAAAACTACCCCCTCGGGCGCGCCGTTTGAAATTTTTTTTTTACGAATGTTGTTAAAATATACGGATCTAGTTGTAAAAAAAAAATCGTGGTCAACGCCCCTCCGTGGCACGTGGTTCCCGAGGGGGTAGTTTTTTACACCCAAAGTTTGTAAAAAAAAAAAGAAAAAACAAAAAAATAATAAAAACACCAAGTCAAGAATAAGGTGCTACTGCCTACTATAATTGGTGCTACTGCCTCAAAACAGAAAACAAATATCAAGGAGAAATGCCTACTATTATTATTATTATTATTATTAAAAAAAAACGTGGATCATATAATTGGTGCTACTGCCTACTATAATTGGTGCTACTCTCTCAAATTTCAATCTAAAATTTTACAAAGTGACACAAGAGCATCAAGAGGGTATAGTTTTATTCGTTGTGTAATTTTTTCTTATCTTTGATTCATGTTCTTATTTTTTCTTATTCAACTTTTATAGCATTCAGAAAAGTTAAAGAAATGTCTGGATTTTCAACAGATCAGGTATAGTTTTTAATTCCCATGTTTCAAGTTTCAGCTTTTATAGCATTCAGAAAAGTTAAAGAAATGTCTGAAAATAATGTCTCTACAATTAAAAACATATATAACGCACGTGATAAAATTCGAGCAACGGATCATAAAGGGAAATCTTTGATGGAGGTGCTAATGTAGGTGGCACGTTTCTCAAAGTGTATTTAGAAACTGCAAATCATTTTTCACCACGAATCATGATTGGAAAATCTTCAATATAATGTGGAATGCACTCGTTGAATCTCAAACGTGGACATCATTCCTCCAAAATTACAAGCAACTTCAGGCAATGTTAATCCATCATCAAGGTATGTATTATTACTATAATTCTGTTAGTATTATTGTTACCATCGTTATCATCATTATTATCTTTGCAGATGTTTTGGATTACTTGAATAGTACTTGGTTAAACAAGTATAAAGAAATGTTTGTGTCCGTATGGACTAACGAATGCTTACATTTCGGAAATCAGACAACTAACAGAGCACAAACAACCTATGAAAATTAATGAGAGAAAATGATGCAGCTGGCTGGGAGAATATATTTGAATCACGTCAAAATATGTATAAGTCTTGGATAGCACAACCTGCTACATTTGGGGGGTGTATCGATTAAACCTCTGTATGTAAATTATTAAATGATAATAATTTTGTAAAAAAATACTTATTTTTATATAGCTTTTGTTACAGCTATAAATATAATTTGATAAATTATAACAATAAAAACTAATAATAAATACTATATCATTACTACTACTAATAATAATAAATATAATAATAATAATAATAATAATAATACTAACTAATTAAATAATAAACAAATACTAATTAATAATAATAATAATAATACTAACTAATTAAATAAATGAATAAAAAAGACAACAAAAAGACAAAATAGGCTAGAAACAAAAACCAAGTGATTGATGGATGTGATGTTTTTAATAGGGGGGGTGTAATTAGTAATTAGGGGGGGTGGGAATAGAATGACCCTTCTATTACAATATAAGCATATACTAACATATCCTTTTGATGACTTTTAAAATATTAGTCTAGCATATGTGGACACTCTCTTTCGTAACTGCAAAGCATGGTCCAGAAGTCTATGAAAACAATTTGTTTTAAATAATTCTTAATATCATTATTTTAATTTCAAACCAATAGCTACAATCATAGAGTTTTGTGCATTACCCTACACGATATCATATTATACTTTTCTCACTTAGATCATATCTTTTTTTTTTTCTTAACAAACCCACTTACATATTTAAAACTATGTAAAAACCCAAATGGCATATGAATTGTGGATGTTCCAACTTCCAAGTTTATATCTCAAATAAAGTTCCTATAATCATCACATTATTAAATTGTTGTTGTTATGAATGCAGCATAATGTGGTGACTCTCCACATATGTAACCTTCATATATTTATTATGACTCTTCACATATGTAACCTCCATATATTTATTACCTTTGCATTAATGTTAAGCCTCTATAAATAGAGGTTTCATGTAATTGGTATTAAACACTCAATGAATATAAGAATGAATTCTTTTATTCTCTCTTTCTTACTTTCTATTCCTTGTTCTTTATGTTTATATATATGTACGTTGATTGCTAGTAGGTCGTTGTTTCACAACACGTTATCAGCACGAGTTTGCTCATTGCTCTTTGTATACCGTTTCATTTTGAACTCATCATCTAACGTCACTTGATGCCGCTACGTTTATAGAATAACGAAAAAAAATTACTATCACAAGTTTGTCGCTGTTATAGCCACTTGAATTAGAAGTGACTTTCTTGATAATGGTGGAATAATAAGGAAGGAATTTACAATGGATTTCGGAGACACTCCGTTAATAAATCAGATATGTTTACATGATTTCAGTAAATCTTTTTCTTCAATTTTAGGTTATTTTTATTGTAACCCACCTTTGTTCATCTGCAAAATTGGCTTCCATTATTAGTTTTTGAAGGATTATATTCTCATTGCTGGTGGGATTTGGATGAAAAATTTGTTTTGTTATAGCTAGCTATTATCTATAGTTGCTCAAATCTTTATGAAAATAATACTTTGGTGAATGATTGTTATAACCTGATCGGGTTTCTTAATAAGAAAATCTAACAAATAAGATGACGTTAGGGGTTTCGTTTAGTATCACTGAAAAGAAGGGAAGGGACACCGTTTTTTGTGTTTGATCAAAGTCCCTTAATGTATTTGAATTAAATGGTAAACCGACTCAAATAAATCTCTATTATTATATTTTCATTAATACCCAATATTAAATCGTAAACTGGTTATAGAACTGGCGATGCTAAATGAATACAATTTGATTATTTTAAAAGTTTATATATAATCGATAAATGGATGCAGTTTGATTATTTTATGTCACAACCACCGTCCCTTAACTACCCGGGAATAGGCGGCCGCGACCAGTTTCGGTGGTATCAAGGTTTTTATCATTTTGGCAGCGGAAATTACATCAGGACCGTAGTTAGGAAATATTTTATCAGAGTAAAATACCACGCTTTTATAATATTAAACACATGGGAAAATCCCAAGTTTCAAGTACACACATTTTCATAGGGATAAACCCTATTTTATTTAAATAAAACATCTCTTTATTTTAGGTAACTTTATAGCCACTTTTCCAAGCCTTCAGTGCTGTCTAGCTGGCTTCGATTTGGCTTTCACATTTTGTTACCTGAAACGCGTTTAAAAACATTTTGTCAGTGGGAAATACTGGTGAGTGAATCCCAGTTTAATCAAACAGGTTTTTATCAGTCTACAGCATTGAGGACGGTCGCGCAATTACATTTGTTTCCATCTACTTTAATCACCACCCACAGTACTGTCAACCCGACTTGTGGTCATGTTACTACTCACAATGTAATAACAAATTTTGTATACAAAACCCCAACATACCGATGATAATTGTAGAATACAAATACTCAATCACTATTTAATATAATGTCAAACATTTGAGGTTTGGTAAAAACAGTTTGCAAAAAGGAGATTACTCACATTGTTGTCTTAGGGTTTTCCTTAATGATTTCCTGGTGATTATCTATAAATTACACAAATGCACACACGTTAGTATAATAACCCAATTTTTTTTACATTAGTAATACCCTCCCCGAGACGGCATTCCAACGACTACGTCGGGCAGAAACACGACAGCCGTTACGGAAACCCTAGATCAATCGGGCAGCGTATCTAATACGTAACCGGGGTTATGATACTTACAAGGAGGCAGAACTTCGTTATTTAGAGGGGTATTTTGCCACTACGTAAAAATTTGAGAGAGAGATCGAGAGATGAACGAATTGAAACTGAGGCTGGAGGCCTCAATTTATAGTGCCTCTTCGACTTTCCTCGCTCCCCGCGTAGACATCCTCCAGGGCCTTCGCGGCTCGCGAGGGTGGCTTGGGTAGGCCCTAGCTGGTCCGACTCACACCTTAGCCTTGACACGACTGGGACATGTGGCGGCCTTGGGGCTTGCCTGGTGTCTAGGTTGTCCCGGCCCGCGACAGAGGTAGTCAAGGGCTATGCGCCCCGCGATGACCCCTATAATTTCGTTTTTAATTTATTTTAATAAAAATAAAGGTATTCGGGGCCCGTTTTCGCATACGGGGTGTATTTTAGGACATATTAGGGCACTCGAAATATTTTTAGGGTGTTGGATTATTTTAGGAGGGTTGTTATATCCTCCCCACCTTGTTTTAGAACTCGTCCTCGAGATCTACCGGAATAAGTGCAGGTATTTCCTTTGCATTTCTGATTCAAGCTCCCAAGTGTATTCTGGTCCTCTTTTGGAGTCCCATTTCACTTTGACCAGAACTAATCTCTTGTGCTTGAGATTCTTGACTTTCCTGTCTTCAATCTGTAGAGGTCTTTCTACAAATTTTAACTCTTCATTTACCTCTATATCCTTAAGAGGTACTACCAGTGATTCATCCGCTAAGCATTTCTTGAGATTAGATACATGAAATACATCATGTATTTCTGCCATTTCCTCTGGCAGTTGTAGCTGATAGGCTACATGTCCTATTCTTCTAATAATTTCAAAAGGTCCAACATACCTAGGGCTTAGCTTTCCCTTTTTGATGAATCTTACCACTCCTTTCCAAGGAGAGACTTTCAATAACACTTTGTCTCCTACCTGAAATTCCAATGGTTTTCGCCTGTTGTCAGCATAACTTTTCTGTCGATCACGTGCTGCTTTCAATCGTTCCTTAACTTGAATGATCTTGTTTGCTTGTTTCTTATACTATCTAAGGTCCGGGTAGTTGCTTTTCTCCAATTTCTGCCCAACAGACTGGCGTTCGACATTTTCGTCCATAAAGTGCTTCGAATGGTGCAGCATTGATACTTGTGTGATAACTGTTATTATAAGAAAATTCTATTAACGGTAGGTGATCGTCCTAATTACCTCCGAAATCAATTACACAAGCTCTAAGCATGTCCTCCATTGTTTGAATTGTCCTTTCACTTTGTCCGTCCGTTTGAGGATGATAAGCGGTGCTTAGATTCAACTTGGTTCCCATTGCTTTTTGGAAACTTGTCCAAAAATGAGAGGTAAAACGGCTATCCCTATCAGAAAAAATTGATAAAGGAATTCTTTGTAATGAAACTATTTCATTTACATACAGTTTAGCTAATTGTTCCATACTGAAAGTTTCTTTCATTGGTAGAAAATGAGCTGACTTGGTTAGCCTGTCTACAATCACCCAGATTGTATCATTACCTTTTCTTGTTTTGGGTAATTTGGTAACAAAATCCATTGTTATCAATTCACATTTCCAAACTGGCATTTCTAATTGTTGTAACAAACCTGAGGGTTTCTGATGTTTAGCTTTAACTTGTGAACAGGTTAAACACTTTGCAACATATGCTGCTATATCATTTTTCATTCCTATCCACCAAAAATTCTTTCTTAAGTCCTGATACATCTTCTCACTTTCAGGATGCATCGTATACTTAGACTTATGAGCTTCTTCTAATATACGGTGGCGTAGGTTTCCTAATTTAGGTATCCACATTCTTTTCTTATGAAATATCTAAATTCCATCTGTTCCTTGTTCTAATTCCTTAATCATTCCTTTCAACTTTTCAGTATCATCCTTGATTACTGATTCTTGTGCCTTTCTAATTTGTTCATTTAAATCTACTTGCAGATTTAGTTTAAGTGAACGTACTCTTTTTGGTTTTTCATGATACTTTCGACTTAAAGCATCAGCTACTACGTTTGCCTTTCCTGCATGGTACTGGATATTGCAATCATAATCACTAAGTATCTCCATCCAGCGTCTTTGTCTCATATTCAACTCCTTTTGCCCGAAAACATACCTTAAACTCTTATGATCAGTGAAAATGGTAAACTTACTACCGTAAAGGTAATGTCTCCAAATCTTAAGGGCAAAAATTATAGCTCCAAATTCTAGATCATGGGTTGAATAATTTTCTTCATGATTCTTAAGTTGTCTAGATGCATAGGCTATAACCTTTTGACGTTGCATTAACACACATCCATAGCCTAACTTAGAAGCGTTACAATAGACTACAAAGTCTTTAGTTCCTTCTGGTAACACTAATATGGGTGCATTGGTTAATCTTTGCTTAAAAATTCTAAAAGCTTCTTCTTGTTTTGGTCCCCATTCAAACTTAACGGATTTACAGGTTAACTTAGTTAAGGGAATGACTATTCTAGAAAAATCTCGAATAAATCTTCTATAATAACCGGCCAATCCTAAGAAACTTTTAACCTCGGTTGGTGACTCAGGGGTTTTCCATTTGGTAATCGCCTCGATCTTAGTGGGATCCACATGAATTCCTTCATGATTAACTAAATGCCCAAGAAACTGTACCTGTTCTAACCAAAATCCACATTTCAAAAACTTAGCATAAAGCTTTTCTTTTCTTAATAAACTTAGAAGAGCGTTCAAATGCTTTGCATGCTCTTCCTTACTCTTAGAGTAAATGAGAATATCATCTATAAAGACAATTATGAATTTATCCAAATATGGCTTACATATTTGGTTCATCATGTCCATAAATGCGGCTGGGGCATTGGTTAAACCAAATGGCATGACAGTAAATTCATAATGGCCATACCTTGTTCTGAAAGCGGTCTTAGGAATGTCCTCTTCCTGTACTTTTAGTTGATGATATCCTGATCGTAAATCGATTTTAGAGAAAAATCGAGCTCCTTGCAATTGGTCGAACAGATCATCGATTCTCGGTAATGGGTACCGATTTTTTATCGTGACTTTGTTCAATTCACAGAAATCAATGCACATACGCATTGATCCGTCTTTCTTTTTAACGAATAAGATTGGTGCTCCCCAAGGTGATGAACTCGGCTGTATGAATCCTTTCTCCAACAATTCGTCTAACTGTTTCTTCAGTTCCTGCATTTCTGCAGGTGCCAAACGATAAGGTGCTTTGGCAATTGGTGTTGTTCCTAGTAGCAGGTGGATTCTGAATTCAACTTCCCTGTCTGGAGGTAGTCCTGGCAATTCTTCTGGAAATACATCTGAAAATTGAGATACTACAGGGATATCTTTTAGTTCCTTTCCTTAAGTGTTAGTAATTATGGAAATCAAATACACTAATGATCCTTTTCTTATATAACTTGCTGTTTTCATCACAGAGATGAATTTCGTGTATCTAGATGGCTTATCTCCTTTAATTGTGATCTTTTCACCCCTTGGTGAATTTACTTGAATTGACTTTTGATCACATAAAATACTGGCTTTATTGGCTATTAACCAATCCATTCCTAATACAACATCAAATCCTGCCAGATTCATTGGGTAAAGGTTTGCAATAAATTTTTGATTTAAAAATTCTATTCTTGCTCCCTGCAAGATTTCAGAAATCTTAAGGGTTTCTCCATTTGCTATCTCTACTAGACATTCTTGTGGAAGTATAGTTAATGGTCGATTGAGAAGTTTGCAAAATGAAGTATTGATAAAACTTTAGTTTGCACCAGAGTCAAATAATACTTTAGCAAAAACATCATTAACTAAAAACGTACCGGTGATTGCGTCCGGGATCATCTTTGCTTCTTCTGCGGTCAGAACAAATGCTCTAGCATTTTTAGTATTTTTGGTGTTCGGGGCTGGAGCTAGTTTTGGACAGTTCGGCTTGATGTGACCTTTTTCCCCACAGTTGAAGCACATTCCATTATTTGGTTTCTTCCTACAATCTTCTTCCTTGTGTCCTGGTATCTTACAGAAATTGCAGTAAGTGGAGCATTTTCCTTAATGCTTCTTCTTGCAAGCCTTGCAGTACGAAGCAGAGGTAGAACCTACATTTTTCCCACGGTTGGAATTTCCATAACGAAATTATTGGGTAAGCCTTTGAGCTAGGTTTCTCATCTGATCCTCTTCTCGTGTACGTACTAATTCATCAGTCAAGGTGTTTGCTAGTTCTACAGCTTCTTCTATGGTTTGGGGTCTAGCTGCCTTGACTACATGCCTAATTTCACTGATTAATCCCCATATATAACGGGAGATTAATACTGGTTCAGGTGATGCAAGGGTCGGCACTATTCTAGCATATTCAAAGAATAAAGTAGTGTACCCCTTACTATCCACTCTAATCATTCTAAGGTTTAGGAACTTATTTGCTATCTGTTCCTTTTCATTAGGAGGGCATATTTTTATTTCTACCATATTTTTGAATTCCTCCCATTCCATACTGTAAACTCTATCACTTCCCCTAGACTAGTGGATAGTATTCCACCATTCTAGTGCTGAATTCTTAAACAGATTGGAAGCAAACATTATCTTATCCTCTTCAGCACACTTGCTTATTTTTAAGACAGCCTCAGTCTTTTCTATCTAGCGTAGAGCTGCAATGGCCCCTTCATTGCCTGAGAATTCCATTGGTTTACAAGACCAGAATTCTTTATAAGAACAACCATAAGACATGGTTTTTCTTCTTTTGGGAATGGGCACCTGAAGTATGGGTCCATTGTTTACGCTGTGTTCAGGTTCAGTTGGTCGCTTACTGCCCTTGTTACTTTTCTTATCTGCTTCCCTAACTGTTTTGATAATATATGGCATTGCATCTATTATCCCTTGTGGCACTATGTGTTGGATGACACTGTTATCCACTTGGTTTTCATTATTATCATTGTTCGGGTTATCGTTGTTATTCTGGTTTTCATTATTCTGGTTTTCCTGGTTCACTTCATTGTCCATCTGAATTTTAAACATTTGCCACATATTAATATCACAAGTTAATATTTAATTAATCACACAACACACATATTGATCAAAATCGTCGAACATTGCGACTTAAGCTTTCTTATATAGTATACATCTAATACAAACTGGAATAAAATACAATACTAATATGCATCACTAACCACAAAGTGGTCTATACTACAACCTATATATTATCATTATTATTAAAATAATTTTTTTTCATACACACATATTATATATATATTTTATTATTATTATTATTATTACTACCACCATCACTGATATGGGTTCATCCAGAACTCCATATTACGCTCGTCATATTTCCAGACGAATCGTTCTCCGACCTGCCTCATTATCTCGCTACTTTCTAGAATCTCCTCACTAAAGGTTCGGAGTTCTTGCACATTCTCTGCACTCATTGGGGGTGCAGGTGCTGGTACTGGATCTGGGTACTGTGGCATGGGTTCTTCCTTGGGATATGGATTTTCTAGGATTTCCCTAATGTATTCATCATTATCATAATAGGGATCTAGAGGGTCCAGACCTGGGTAAGCAGCTAGGTTTGGCATGGGTTCTTCTGATATTGGGTAGCGTTGCTGATAATCCCTATGATCGTCAAACCACGGGTCGTAGTCTGGGTCTAAGGGATTGGCTGCTGGTACTCTAGGTATCTCAGTTGGGTCAAAGGCTGGTGCCGAGATTTAGTTTTCTGGGTTGACTTCAATCTCCATTGGTTGTGTGGGAAACAAGGGTAATGGTTGGGGTGCTATGAGTTATTCCAGGTTTGGGTCGGCAGCTGTAGTTGCTAAAATATGGAAGTTTGTTAAACTCCTATTAAGCATATCTTGGGTGTGAGCATCTGTTTCTCTCTTAGCGGCTACTAAAAATCCTTGTTGTTGTAACTTTTTCATTCTCTTCCTACGCTCATGCGTTCCCCTACTGAACCATCCTCTCTTTTTAGGAGGTAATGACTCTTCAGACTGAGTCTTAAACACGAATATCCCATCTTCATTGTCAGCTGAATACCCTAAGAGGGCAGGCTGTGAAGAGGTGCCTTCGATCCTAGGTGAGCTGGACAACTGACGATAGGCGTCGGAGGGTCCTTGATCGCTCATACTGTAAACTAACAAATAGTCAAATAACACACAACAATAAAATACAGATATGCACATATTTCTGTAGATAATTTCCTAACATTCTAAATAGTATCTTGGTGTCAGCAGAACACTTCTGTGGCTGAATCGGTGGCTTAGCTCTGATACCACCTTCTGTCACAGCCCCCGTCCCCTAACTACCCGGGAACGGGCGGCCGCGGCCAGTTTCGGTGGTATCCAGGTTTTTATCATTTTGGCAGCGGAAATTACATCAGGACCGTAGTTAGGAAATATTTTATCAGAGTAAAATACCACACTTTTATAATATTAAACACTTGGGAAAATCCCAAGTTTCAAGTACACACATTTTCATAGGGATAAACCCTATTTTATTTAAATAAAATATCTATTTATTTTAGGTAACTTTATAGGCACTTTTCCAAGCATTCAGTGTTGTCCAGCTGGCTTCTATTTGGCTTTCACATTTTGTTACCTGAAACGCGTTTAAAAACATTTTGTCAGTGGGAAATTCTGGTGAGTGAATCCCAGTTTAATCAAACAGGTTTTATCAGTCTAAAGCATTGAGGGCGGTCACACAATTACATTTGTTTCCATCTACTTTAATTACCACCCACGGTACTGTCAACCCAACTTGTGGTCATGTTATTACTCACAATGTAATAACAAATTTTGTATACAAAACCCCAACATACCGACGATAATTGTAGAATACAAATACTCAATCACTATTTAATATAATGTAAAACATTTGAGGTTTGGTAAAAACAGTTTGCAAAAAGGAGATTACTCACATTGCTGTCTTAGGGTTTTCCTTAATAATTTCCTGGTGATTATCTATAAATTACACAAATGCACATGCGCTAGTATAATAACCCAATTTTTTTACATTAGTAATACCCTCCCCGAGACGACATTCCAACGACTACGTCGGGCAGAACCACGACAACCGTTATTGAAAGGAGATTACTCACATTGCTGTCTTCGGGGCCCGTTTTCGCATACGGGGTGTATTTTAGGACATATTAGGGCACTCGAAATATTTTTAGGGGGTCGGATTATTTTAGGAGGGTTGTTATATTTTATAAGTCTATCTTTAACCCAAGGTAATATCTTTTTGTGAGATTGCCCATTCATATTTAATATTGATGAGATGTTATGGATAATGAAAAAAAAATTTAGTTTGTTGATAGAATTAGCAATTTTACATTTTAAGTTATTGAACAAAAAGGAAATAATAAGTACTTTTGTAAACATTCATGGCTATTCATGAATTCTGTATGCTATTTTACATTTTAAGGTATTGATCCTATGTTTTATCCATAATGTTATATTTAAGCATGTCTATTAATTTTGTTCGAATAATATGGGGATAAATAAGAATGAGGTGAATTGTATAAATTAATGATTCCTTTTAAGGCTTTAAAGGTTTTTCAAACACCCATCAGACCCATCAGATGTTAATGAACTTTATTACATCATTAGTAATTTAAAGTGTGATATTTTGGTCTCATTAATTTTAATGTTATTAATTTATATTGATTTTTATAACTTGAGTAATATATATTAAGAAATTTGAAAGGTTCTATATATCTTGGGTACCACTTATGCGTGAAAGCTTTTAATTTGAAAGGTTCTATATATCTTGGATTACATATATATGATTTTATCCGAGGTTTTTTTAAAGCTTTACAAATTATTTATTATCTTTTGATATGTTTTTTTAACCCTAGACTATACAACAAATTATTAAATTCCATTCTTTTAGGAGCAACTGTTGTTTTATGTCAAATAAACAAAGGTTTTGCTTTTAGGAGTAATTGTTGTTTTATGTCAAATAAACAAAGGTTTTGCAGATGGTCAAACCGTGTTATCAAATTATCATAGGTTTATGTGAGTATGATATATTCCCAAATGAATTAGGAAAATATCAATGCACAAGAAGTTTTTAGATCATGAGTTTTTGATACCACGACTTTGTTAACACTATATTTGAATACGAACTTTTGCTTTGAGTGAGTTAAGTTCTGATCATAATGTTGTGGCTACTTGTCAATCTCACAAAAGATTGTATATATACTTAGTATGACACTCGAAGTGTCCTACTCCCTAAATCTCATTATCATAAAGTTTTAAACCGATAATCCATGACTCGGTCATTTAATTACTTTCAAATTCATATTATGATGTATATTATGATGTGAAAAGAATTATTAAGTGCAAAAACTGGAAATATAAATTCCTATTTATCACACGTGAGTTACGCTCCTGAAGTAGCAGTATCATTATGAGAGTATGAAAAGATTGAAATAATTTTATATTCGTGTGACTGAGTAAATAATGAAAAGTTATGAAACTTATTTTGCTTATGTCGTTTCCTAAAGTGAATGTGATTATATAAAGATCATTGAAAATATCGTGATCATGGACATAGTTAAGAAAATTGCAATGATGGTCATTGTAATAATGAGATCGACCATTAGAAATTAAACGATGGCCAAGTTAATAATGAGATTGACCATCACAAGTGGAAAAAAAATAAGGGAGCGATAATATGCGAATCATATGTGGAAATAATGATGGTGATATAACATGATAGTTTATACATTATCTCGTGTCTTATGTATTGTACTAGCATACGTGCAAGTAATATATATACGATCATAAACCAGAAGTTTATGTACCATGATTATTTACTTTATTGGCATGACCGGTTAGACCACACCGAGTCAATGATGATGTGAAAAATAATGAAGAACTTAAAGATTCTTCTAGCAGATAGCATATTATGTTTGCTCTTAAGGGAAATTATTTATTTACAAATTAAGGGTGTGTATCCCTAAATATTTTGGAAATGATTAAGAGATAAGCATATCTCAACATGATACCATTTAGTGTTTTAAATCGATGCATTGTCTAAATGGTTATCAAATTCACAACATGATATTTGTGGAATTTATGGCTTAGCTAGTAAGATAGCAAGCACGATATTCCAGATTGCATGTATATATTAGTAGTGACGATAAGTTTATTTCCCTAGCTATTAATGATCGACGAAATAAGTGTTGAACTTCCTGTAGATTATGTTCATACACGAATTGCTTTTGTTAAGACGATCACTGAACGTCCACGATTGATAGCAAAGCCAATAATCATGAGAGCAAGTTCATGTTTATATATGAGTACTAGTAATTTTACATGAAATAAAATTAATTCACATCAAGCCAATATGTTGTAATAGTTTCTCCCCAATTATAGTTGGTTTTTGGTCAGGAACCAAAGATGTCCTTTCTAAGATTTTGGTTGTGCAGTATATATTGAAATTGATCCACCACTACGCACAAAAATGGGACCTTAAAAGGTGGTTGGGAATACATGATAATGAATAGAGCCTTTCACGAGATATTTATTTATGGCTCAATTAATTGATATCCATCTCAATGGATTAACATTCCCAACATCAGGGGGAGATAAAAAGCAGTTGGAAAATAAATGAGTTAGTATGAATTATCATTGATCCTCAAAACTAAAAGTATGAACCAGAAGTTCAAAGGAAAACTCAATTACAAAGATTAGCGAATCCATTACCAGGCGCATTCACTGACCTTAAGAAGGTGACTATGTCACATATACCATCTGCTAATGCTCCAATTAAGATGAGTGTTCCAGAAGAACAACCACATGTTTGTAATGAGTCTATTGCACGTCTGAATCGTGGTAGACTAGTCGATTCCAATAATAAGATTCCTCGAAAGTTGGAGCAACTATTTAAGATGGTCAAGTCGAGGTTATATTAAAAGGGTCTCCTGAAGAGACATTAGACATGATGGTTCCAGAAGAACCTCAGGTACCTGAAATTAAAGAGATCTCGTTAATTTGTATCATGTCTAGATATATATGGAATCGAATTGAAATCGACGTCGTTATACTTTTGTATATAAATTAGCGCTTGAATGATAAAATGATAAGGATCAAAACTTAAGATCTGCCTATGAGAAATGATTGGCCAAAAACGAAAAGACGCGAATAAGGTAGAGTTGAATTCTCTAATGAAATGGAAAGTTTTCGGACCAATAGTCCATACAACTGAATTTGTAAAATATGTTGAATACAAATGGGTGTTTTATGCGAATCATGTGAAAATCAAATTAAATGAGATAAGGCAAATATGGTGCACAAGGATTTTCGTAAAAACCCATGATTGATTATAATGAGACACATTCTCTAGTGGTGGATGTAATGACTTTCCAATATTTTATTAGTCTGGTAATATAAAGAGAGAATTGATATGCGTCTTATGAATGTTATGTATCACTTGATACTAAAAGTTTACATGAAATCCCCTCAAGGATTTGAATTATCAAAAATCATGTAAAATGAGTTCTCGAGAACGATATGATCGTTGCATACAAATTCATATTTGAATATGTTGAATATAATTGGAACTCCTGATGAGTATCGTAAAGCATTTAAGTGCTTAGAAGGTTAGTTGAAACATCTTAAGGATATAATTCTTGTGCACCAATAACTATACATATAAAACTTGTGTCTGGTTATTATGGCATCTTAATGTACAATGTATAAGCATGGTACAATATGGATTAAATATTCAAGACATCCTTGCATATGATATAGAAATCAATGAGGAGGTATATGTAATAGAACTCCTAAAGAGTGAATGCACATACATTGTTTTTCAAAGTTGAAAGAAGTACGTATATGATTGCAAATGCTTGAAGCATTGATTTGAAGTCGAATGTATCTTTATAAAGTTAAAAATAGTATGAACTAAAATAGTCAAGTTAAGTGTTGTACAACTCATGATATATTCTGATAAAGAGCAATATAAGTTTGATAATATTATCCATTTTTATCAAATGTTCTTTCTTAAAAGTTCACTATAATCGCAATTTAGAGTGATGATGTCTAAGCATCATCAAGAGAAACTGGCGAGCTTTTAGGAGGGGATTTTTTTAATGACCCTAGCACAGTCTAATTATTACTCGAATTGCAGTTCGAATATATTTGTAATCATACTTTTATTCATCTATCAGACTACATCTAGAAGATGTTGGTGAGACATTTTAGTATGTAGAGAGCTCAACCTTATAGTATGTTAAAGACTGTTCAGACACTTTTTATAAGAAATGATTATTATCATCTCCTACCAAAGTAGAGATTCTCATTTCAAAAGTACCATGGCTAAAGTGCAATTGTGCATTAACTTAACTTTCTAGCTATGCATGATAATATATATTTTTTTATTTTAATTTATCAACATGATATAGCACATGTCCAATGAGGAGACATTTGAATGGTAAAGCAGACATGTCGACACCCTAAAGGTAAGAATGATATGTGTCTATATTTTACTAACCCATGAAAGCTAGTTCTGTTAGTCTTGTAGATATAAAGAATGTAACACAAATAGTCTTGGATCTTATGGTATTTATTCGCAAGAGGAAGCACTAGAAGTCTCACAAGAAGATTTTACAACATTACTCAATATAAAGGATTCCACTTCAAGGCATTAAACAACAACTCATTCTACAAAAGTTTTGAGCAACTTTCGAGGATGATGGACCCACTTTACTTAAAGGATACATATTATAATGAGGGGGAGATTTATTCAAGTTGCACTCTTTTTCCCTTAACTAAGTTTTATCTCAATGAGTTTTCTTAGTAAGGTTTTTAATGAGGCAACACACCTGATCCAAAAGTATCAGGGGGAAATACGCGCTGCACTCTTTTTTCCTTAGCTATGGTTTTATCCCACTGGGTTTTCCTAGCAAGGTTTTTAACGAGGCAGCATCACCTAGCGTATTAAAAGAACAGTAGACTATTATATTTCAACATGTAGATAGTCAATGGGGAGTGTTATGAATGCATCATAACGTGGTGACTCTCCACATATGTAACCTCCATATATTTATTATGACTCTCCACATATGTAACCTCCATATATTTATTACCTTTGTATTAATGTTAAGCCTCTATAAATAGAGGTTTCATGTAATTGGTATTACACACTCAATGAATATAAGAATGAGTTCTTTTATTCTCTCTTTCTTACTTTCTATTCCTTGTTCTTTATGTTTATATATATGTACGTTGATTGCTAGTAGGCCGTTGTTTCACAACAGTTGTGACTTCATAACAATGTTTTTTAACTAGAGCAATTATTAAACCAATCGTCTTATCAATTTTAGTCTTCACATATCTCATAAATAATACAAAAATTAAAGGGGAATTGGCCTGTAATAATCTCAACTAGACGTCATTGGCTATTGCCAGTCCCACCTTTAAAATATTTCCCATGCCAGTCCCACCTTTCACTTATTTTTCCTCTACCGGTCCTCATCTGAATTACAAGCTGACGTTCTAGGGTTTTTGAATGTGTCTAAAATTGACACGGGGTCGTGACTCCCACACACGGGGCCGTGTCAAGTGCCTGTTTTCTTAAAAATTTGTTGTTTTTAACACATGTTTTACACATTTAATCGATCTAACCAATTTTGGACACATTGAGGACAATGTGTAATTTAAATGAGGAGGGGGGGGGGGGACTTGAATATTGTTTGTCCTAAAAACGAGCTTTACACAAAACTCTACTTGTAACCGCTAGAACACCCAAAATTTTTTTAGTTTGTTTTATCTTGTTTATAGTTTAAGTTAGAAAATCAAGTTCTAAAAAAATCAAGTTTTTACAAATTTACAACCGATAGCGCCATGATAAAAAGGAACCACATAAGAAAAATTCATACAAAGGACATAACAAATTTTTAAAATTTGATTGTATATATACTTTCACATTTTTACCCTTTTCCTATAAAATTGTGAATTTTGAGCCTTTAACGAGCATCCAATATCATATCTATATTAAATGCTTATCTTACATTTTTTGTGTGAGTAACCCGTGCGGTTCCTACGAATCTAAAACTTGACAAAACAATACATTCCTGGTCCTTACCAACTAATCCAAATAAGTATATGATTGAGGCATTAGGACTTTAAACCCCCTTTTCTTTTCAACATTATGTTCTACTTTTATTTCCCCACAAAAACTCCCCCTAGTCAACTCCTTTGAGCCTAAAACATTTTCATTTCAAAACCCACAACTCACCATCACCCCAAAACCATCTTTTCATTTTTACACCTTTATTTTAGTAAAATTGGTTCTTTTGAAAAACGCAAAAGTATGTGACCTTATTAAAAAACACAATTTTTTAGTTGCTTGCAATAAATAAGCAAATCTAATGCTTATAGCATTTAGTAGTTTATAAAGTCACAAAATAATTTTTCAAAAGAAAACCGACTTTTTATGCCTTTAGCCACTTTTAAATAAAACTACCCTACCCTTAACCAAAAGCCTACCCCTTCAAAGTCCTCTTGATATTTACAATGATTAAATCAAAAAGGAGGAGGTTTGATTTCTTGTCAAGCATATGGTAGGAGTAAGTTCCGCACCGGGACCGAGCGTTTCACTTATACATCTTCGGCCGAGTGTTGAGTGACCACTTGTGAGGTATGTGAATGTAGATATAGCTTAATGAAATTTTAAAATATATGTTATCCCTATAAATATTTATCTTTCTTAAAAAATTCCAAATAAATCATGTCGAATAGGATTGTAAATAAAATAAAAACAAGAATAAATAAAGAACTTGGATTCCCGACACTCTACAAACAAGACCCAAAAACTTCTCTTCTACTCATTCCAATTGGGAGTGTAAGCAACATTAAAACAGTTTTGCTTAAGGACAAGCAAAAAATCCAAGTGTGGGGGTATTTGATATGCACAAAATGCAACATATAAATCATATCAAATAAGGTATAAAAACAACACTTTTTGGTACTAATGTTGGAAAAGTGTGTTTCTTTGTTTATTTTTTATTTTCAGGATTGAAAGAGCTTAAACGGACAAAATGAACAAATTAACGGCGAAAACCAACATAAATACGAAGGAAGGGAAGTTGATACACTATACCGACCCTTCAAGCTTCACCCCAAAGACAAAACAATCCAGAACCTAAGCACGGGGTCGTGCCAGCCAGGCATGGGGCCGTGCCCCACTCAAGATTCCCAGAAGATAAAGACAAACAGAAAACGGGTCGTGGTCAACTCTCAGATTTGCAAATATGGGTTCGTACAACACGTACAGGGGACACGTGGCCGAGCCGTTGACACACGGGGCCGTGTGTACAGATGGGCTGACAACAACATTAAATGAAGACATAGAAGGAAAAGGACACTTGGTCGTGTCCACTAGGCACAGGGCCATGTAAAGCTACTGTTTTCAACTATAAATAGATCTGCTTGGCTCACTTGCAAATCATCCTTTGGTAAACCACTTCTCTCACACCTGCCACCACCCCTACCAGCACTTTTATCCATCATCCATCGTTAGAGTGTGTGTAGTAGTCTCGAGATCCAATATCGATAGTAAGAAATTTTGTCAAACAAAGGTCATGCTTGGCTAATTTCTTGCATCACTTGGTGAAGACAAGTTATTTACGTATTATGTTTGATTTCCTAGCTTTGATAACCTTTTATTTGGGTTTGTATTAATGACTTTAATAACTAGTTTTTAATATTGAAAGTGACCTTTATTTAATCATTTCTTCATGTTTCATTGATTCACTCATTCGTGTCTTTACGGTCTATATAAAGTGTGTTAGCTGCCTGGAAGGGAGTTAGAAGGGTGGTTGGGTAAAGTTCTTGCCTCGTTCAGTGTATAGATCCTGCGAGTGTGACAACCCTCATAAATCCAGGTATCCGTACAATTAATTAATATTGATTAAGTGCTTACTGACTGTGCTGAATTACAATAAACTGTTTTCTGATTACTGCAACATACCTACATGTGCATCACATATTACATAATGTCACATCATGATCACATACAAACTATATTGACATACATGATGCACAAAGCACAGTTAGCACAGTTAACGGATAAAGCAGGAATATGCTGACGGGGTTCAGTACATAGACAGACAGTGTTTTGAGACCCAGTATGGGCCAGGGACAAGGTACTACACTAGTATGGTGTGTAGGGAAGTAAGGACCATAAAACTGCGTCACTAGGTGATAGTTAAAGTGCCGGAAAGTGCCTAAAACCAACTTATAGTGCAGAATTCTGCATTTTTCAGCAAAATTTAGCTTTTTAACAAGCTAGTTACATGCAAAAATTTGACTAAATGGTCCTGAATGCTTTCCTAAGTGCCGGGAATTAAAAGTGTCACAAAAAGTAACATAAAGATCATTAAACGGAATAGCTTGACACTTTAACGAACCGGTATCTAACCGAACAACCGGACACTACCCGAAACACCAAAATTATACTAGAAACATTGTTTAATTATTTCTGAGCTAGTCATGATCCCCGAACACCTTAATACCCACTAAAATATCTAGTAACCAACTTAACTAACTATATACTTGGATATGGACTATAAACTAACTACTTGGCTCAAAGTTACACTTAGACCCCCCATGCTATAATCGGCCATCACCACCACCATACCTCAAAGATTTGATTTCTTTTATTTTTTATTGGATCTTGCTTGATCTTGTGGACAAAATATTTAGAAGTATGGTTATACGCAATGTTGTAGAAGGCGCTAGGCGCTAGTCGGGCGGTGAGGTACAGCCTAGGGATTAATCGGGATTAATCAGGATTAATCGGGATTAATCGGAATGGGATTTTTATATGTATTTTTTCAAAATTATATATATATACCCAATAATATAAAAATAATACTTCAAAATTCACATAAATACTTCAATTTTCAGATAGTATGGTTCGATTTTGACCGATTTTGACCAATTTTGACCGCCTAGGACCGATTTTGATCGATTTTGACCGACTAATTTTGTCCGATTAATCCGATTTTTGACCGCCTAGGACCGATTTTGACCGATTTTTGACCATGACCGATTAATTGACCGCCTAGCTCAAAATTAGGCAGTAGATGACCGCCAAGCGCCTAGGCGCCGATTAATCGGCCGCCTAGGCCGATTTCTGCAACCATGGTTATACGTATGGCATATGGATTCTAGAGATCATCACATTCCTCACACTTCACAACACCACACCACTCTCTTACTCTCTCCCTCTCCTCTCGGCCTAGCATAGTGCCGCCACCACCACCACCTTACATCCATCATCCACTCATTCCATATACTCTCAAGGGTGTAAGAAGGTGTCTTATGAAGCTTGGTGCTCTTGAATCTTGAAGAACCTCCATCAATTGCTTTTATCCATCATTTTTCATCATCTTCTTCATCAAGTGTTCTTCCCTAGCTTAGAGCTAGTAGCAAGACTCTCACAACCCTTTGTTACTTCTAATTTTAGTTGGTTAAAAGATGTGTTATGTTGTAAATCACAAGAACACTAAAAGACATGAACATGAATCATGAACATAAAGCTTACATATGATGAAATCTTGATGAAATAATGTTGTTTAAGTATGTGTATGATACTTGTTGTTGTTTACTGGAGATTGTGATGTTAATCATCATAAGGAGCTTGCTAGATTGGGATTAAACACATGATCTAGCAAGTTAGAGGATGATTATGTGCTAACACAAAAAATCATCCTCATGCATGAGCATGAACTTGAATGATAAGATGATTTCTTAAAAAACAATGAACAAAGTAAGCTAGTAATCTTATGAATCTAAGATTTGTGAATGGTATTTCGAAAGAACCGAGTTCAAAATATGATTTTTAGAAAATAGTGGTTCATACTTGAACAAACACTATTTTTAGAGATAAGACAAGTGTATAAACACTTATGAAACAAAAAGATCTCACAAAGAAACATTTTTGTAAAATATGTTACCAGTTGTAAACACCTAGATTCTTTAAGAATGAGATTTTTAAAGAAATAAACACACTTTAAAGGATAACTAAACCTACTAAACACTTTGCCAAGTTACTACGAGTTTTGTGAAAGGATCAAGTTCATGTTGTTATGTAAATTGTATAGTTTTTGCACTTGGTAAGTGTAAGATGTTTAGGGATTGGTTGTTGATTGATTGTAATGAATTTTGAAAAGAAAATGATATGCTTTGATAGCATGGACACCTCCATTTTTAGGGGAAACTATGGCAAAATTTTCTAAAAATACAAACACTTAGAAAATATTTTCTAAACAAGTATTTACAAGTGTATTTCGATCATAAGTTTTCAATGTAAACTTTGCCATAATTTTTGTAACAAAATACAAATATTGGAGGTTGGTTTTATAAATAACAATGGGTGTTGTATACTTTGTGGAATAGTTATATTATAAAATAATATAACTTAACAAAGTACCATGAAATTTACAATCCAAAACAATACCAAAAATGACAAGGAATAAATATATAAGTTACACACACAATATTGTGGAATCAAACGCAAGAACGTAACTTATAAAATATTTCGGAAATACCGTCACAAATATATTTTGGTAAATGTTATTTTGGATACAAGAAACGAAAATATGATTTTTGTAAATATTACAAAGTTGTATCATATTTTTGGACAAGGAGAAATATATTATTTTTGGAAATAAAAATATATTTTCCTAGTATATTTAGAAGATATATGATTTTTGGGAAAAATATATATTTTCTGGACAATACATTATTTTTGGGACAAAACGAGTTTACATATATATTTTCTAAAGTGAGACTTGAAGATATATTATTTCGGAAATTACAAATACAATAATACGAAAATACATGTATAAGATACCCCCATCCTTGGGAAGGAAATACGAAAGTAAATACTTGAGAAGTATTGTTACAGAAATATTGCTTAAACAATTATTCCAAAACTAAATATAATTTAGGTTGAAATATTAAGTATTTTGACAAATAATTATACAACTTGGAATAACATTAGAAACGTAACTTCAAAACATTAATACTAAGCAAAGGCACGACCCGTTCGTCTAATAGACGTTAGTACACTGTAGGTAGTCGTGTTCGTTGAGGAGATTTGAGTTACGATTCTGAAGACGCATTACTGTGAGTTCATGTCCCCCTTTTCTTTAAACTGTTTTGTTTATTTACTTCGGGGGTGAAATACATGTTACAAAAGGATTACTTACAATACAATTGGTATGGTTAGCCTAGGAAAGAACCATAGATCATGTGAATGGGTAGGCGTATACTTGAGGCCATCAATCCTCTTGTAGGACCGAGGGGCATGAGTGATAGATCTATTTGGGTGTAGCGAGCCCACACCCATGAGGCCAGGGTGGCCCATAGTGGTAGCCCGGTGCAACTTTGCCAGGTTTGAGTCTTCCTACACCGTCACACATATCAGTGGCCTTGCAAACCATTGGTGATCTTTTCCTTGTTTGCTATCATACCGGGACTTTCATACATACATTGAGTACAAAGGTTTTATACATACTCACGAACACATGAACTCGCTCAACTTTTGTTAATATTTTTAAACTGCATGTATTTCAGGGAACTAAGTGGATCTGGCAGGTGTGTGCATGTTTTCAAGCTGTGTTTAAATAAAAGATGTCATCCAAGTCTTAGAGAGAGTTTAGGAGATGTATCTTACTCCAGGACGAGATGCACGGTCCTAAGCTCGGGTTGATTTAAGTTATGTTGTCAAGTCTTCGTGAACTCATTAACACATGTCATGGTTTGTAACTTAATTTGGTGTTGATGTTTTCAAGACAAGTATGTTGTGGTATTTTCTAAACTTAATCTTTATGGATGAATGTCTTTTAGTTTTTATCATATAGCAATGTTATGATTGAATGCTATGGTATTAAGAAGTCACACCAATAACCACGCTTCCGCAAAAGTCAGGGTGTGACAGCTTGGTATCAGAGCTTCGATCGTAGCAAACTAGGATTCTTCTCGAGTCTAGACTACGATCATTAGAGCTCTCACGAAAACGTTTTCATTGCATACACAAAATGTCCAGATCCAGGAAACAAATGTTTTTACAAATAAAAGACACAAAATACATTTCGAAGAATTCATTTATATTTCGGTCTGAGAGACTGGGGAGTTAGTCTGAGAGACTAGCTGGGTAGTGCAGTCTGAGAGACTAGGGAGTTAGTCTGAGAGACTAGCTGGGTAATTCAGTCTGAGAGACTGGGGAGTTAGTCTGAGAGACTGGGTAGTCTGAGAGACTAGTTGGGACAATCTGAGAGACTGGGAGGTTTAGCCTGAGAGGCTGGGTAGTTCAGTTTGAGAAACTGGGAGGTTTAGTCTGAGAGACTAAGTAGTTCAGTCTGAGAGGCTGTGTGGGATAGTCTTGGGAAGACTAGGATGCATACATGCTTATATTGTTATTACTTACATGCTTATTTGATGATTGTTGATATATATGCATATGTGTGATTGTTTTGTTACAGACACCATGTCCTCTTCTGATAGCGGAGTATCAGATACCATAGACCCTATGGCCATAGTTTCAGATGACGAGATGGCCACAGATCCTGAGGTTTTCACTTCAGACACTACGAGTAGCGATGATGATGACTTCCAGCCGTTTGCCTTACCAGATTTTGGAGATGATATACCACTAGCTGATGGTTTTCCTGACGGGGATCTACCTCTTGTTCCGATCCCTGCTCCTTTTCCTCTTGAGGATCTGCCTCTAGACGCTATGTCTGATGACGACATCGATCTTTTTATTGAGGGTCCCCCTGAGGGTGCCTAGGATGAGGGGGCTCCAGTCGATGATGCCGTTGTCGCTCCACTTGTTGAGATTCCAGTTGGTGATGTTGTTGCTGTTCCACATGATGAGATTCCTGTTGTCAAGGCTCCTTCTGGCCAATCTGGTCCCGATTCATTTGAGTCTGTGTCCTCTACTACTCTACACGCACTGGGATTACAACGTTATCCCACCGATACTGATTCTGACACAGCTATGTCTGTTGCACCCGATATTCCACACGGTGTTGATCATGATTTTGAGTTTGATGATGAGTTTGATCCTGTCTTTCCTCACGACTTTGACCCTGATCATGAGATTGACTTTATCCCTGATGAGCAGCCTTTTGAGGCACCTGTCGTTCCTGACGATCAGCCCTTTGATATACCCGCTGATCTTGAGTTTGCTCCAGCTGACCCTGAGCCTATGATTGCACCAGAGCCTATACCTGCTCACGATCCATTACCCGAGCATGACCCTGCACCTGTCGATGTACCAGTTGTTGCATCACCTCTACCTGACCCGATCCCTGTACTTGTTGATCGTGCCCCTTTTGCAGCCCAGATTGACCTTAGATATGTGTTCACCCACAATGGGTGGATCGAGGACGACGATGACCTACCTCCTTTTGTTAGACCTGTTACTCCCCCACCTGCACTTACACATGCACCAGCAGATATCGCCCCATTTCACCCACACGTATCTGACATTCACCGCACTGATTTACCAGTCACGTTTCTACAGGATATTCCTCCTCCCCGTCCCGGGGAAGGTCCATCGAGTCAGCCATCTGGTCATGTACCACCTGTGTCAGCAGCCTTTCCTTTTATGCCACCGTTTGCACCTGCTACACATACTGCACCTTTTGCTTCTGCACCATCGGGCGAGCCACTGATTTGGTTTCCGCCCAACACGATGCCTATTTCTGATCCATACCATCCCTTCCACATTGGATACTCGAGGGATGATCTGCTTTTGTCCTTACAGCTCCAGCAGGAGATGCTGTGTAGGAGAGTCATGGAGTTAGAGAGGATCCCGCGTCCTCTGCCTTGTCCTTGTCAGTCACCATTCGCGACTCCACCCGCTCCTCTCCTGCCATACCCAGATGTTGACTTCCGTTTCCTTACTATGGAGCAGCAGGTTAGCTACCTGTTGCGTGTCGTTCATGCCCTCGAGGAGGATTTAGCGCATTTGCGCAGGTTGCTTTTCGTTCCTCCACCTCCTCCTCCTCCTCTTCCTCCTCCTCCACCACCATCAGCTTAGAGGTTTTTGGTTTTATGCAGATAGCATACTTTTGATGAGAGTGCAGCTATTGAGCCAGATTGCACAGCCTTTTGAAGACCACACTTTGACTTTTGACTTTTGATTATTGTAGTTGGTAGACGATTTGGACAGGGGTGATGTGACCCTTTAGTCCCTTTTGATGTATGATATATTGTGGAACATGTAAAACTGTACTTGTGGTCTTGATATATGAAAGCTCAATCGCAACATTCTCATTACATACGTTGTTGGATTACTTGTTTGTGTTATGACATGGATTGTTATGTGTTTACTTGTGATTGATAAATGTTATTACATACGCGTACTACATACTTATATGCATAAGACCTGACCTATACAAACTTCTTATAGAAGATGCCTCCGCGAAGAGAAACTCGATTGCCCACTACTGAGGCCGAGTTACAAGAACGAATTTCACGAGCGATAGCAGAGCACGAGGCCTCACGCGCTGAAACTAGCGGGGGTACCTCGAGGAACAACCCACCTCATGGTAATGTTTAAGTCGCTTGAGACACATTACGTTACATTTGGAAATACCTTGTGCGTTTGCTAATGCTTTCTGTGAATGGCGTTACTTGTACAGGCTGTACCTATAAGCAGTTTTTAGACTGTAAATCGCTAAATTTTGACGGCACCGGGGGTGCTGTGGCTTTTGTTCAATGGAAGGAGAAGACCGATTCAGTGATAAGAATGAGCAAATGCGCACCAGAACAACAAGTCACCTACATCTCCGGATTGTTCATAGATGGAGCGCTTTCATGGTGGAATCTCCAAGTCCAAACTCTGGGAGAGGCAGCAGCATACGCTTTGACTTGGAATGAAATGAAGGAACTCATGCGTAAAAAGTATTGCTCCAGGGCCGAAATTCAAAAGTTAGAAACTGAATTCTGGAACCTCAAGATGGATGGCCCCAAAATTTCGGAGTATCTGCAGAGATTTCACGATCTATCTCACATGGTACCATACATGGTTAGTCCTGAATTCAAGCGCATTGAGCGTTTCATTTGGGGGTTGGCACCTCAGATTATGAGTATGGTAACAACATCGAAACCTGCTACGATCACCGAGGCTATCGACCTGAGTGTAGCACTAACTGAAGAAGCAATCAGGTTAAACAAGTTTTCGATCTCTGACCAGAAGAAGAAAGAGACTCACGTTGAGTCATCCGGTGAGAACAAAAGGAAGTTTTCCAACTTTAAGAAAGGTACCAGCATTACAAACAAGAAGGATGAGACAAACGCACCGGCCAAGGCCAAAGGAAAGGGGTATATGGGCACTTTGCCCAAATGTGATGCGTGTCAGCTGCATCACAATGGACGATGCCGAGCTGGAAAATGTGAATCTTGTGGAAGAGTTGGTCACTCAAAAGAAACATGCTGGGTTGGCACTGGCCGTGGTGGTCAAAGGGGTTTTGGTAATGGAAACAAAAACCGTGGAGGTAATGGATACGGAAACCGCCCTCAAGGAGGAAATGGCGGTAACGGGAATCGTGGTAATTTTGCGAATCAAGCTGGGAGTGGAAACCGCGAACAAAACAACGCTCAAGATGGTAATGGGAATGGTAATGGTCGAGGACCAGGTTGTTTTAATTGTGGAGACGTGGGGCATTTCAAGAGATAGTGCCCAAAGCTTAATCAAGCACATGGAAGAGTCTTCAACATCGGTGCGAGGGAAGCACGCCAAGATCCAAATGTGGTCACTGGTACGTTCCCTATCAGTCAACGTTTTGCATCTGTACTGTTTGATACTGGTGCTGATTATAGTTTTGTATCGCTAGAATTTAAGAAAATGCTTGGGTTGGTAGCTAGTAAGCTAGATATTCCATATTCAATAGAACTAGCTAATGGAAAGCTAGTAGAAGCGAATGAAGTTATTAGGGGTTGCGTGATAGAACTGGGAGAGCACGAGTTTACACTTGATCTGCTGCCGGTCGAGTTGGGAAGCTTCGACATGGTAGTAGGGATGGATTGGTTGTCAAGCAACCGAGCAGAGATTGTATGTCATGAGAAGGTCATTCGCATTCCGATGGCGAATGGAGAAACAATTGTGGTACATGGAGAGAAGCACGATACGCCCCTAAGAATCATCAGTTGTTTGAAGGCTTGAAAGTGTTTGCAGAAAGGATGTGTTGCCTTCTTGGCACACATTGTGGATAAAGAGGCCGCTGAGCCAAAGCTAGAAAACATTCCAGTCATGAAGGAATATCCTGAAGTCTTTCTCGAAGACTTGCCAGGATTGCCGCCGCAGCGACAAGTCGAGTTCCACATTGACTTAGTTCCAGGCGCTGCGCCTGTGGCTAAGGCACCTTATCTACTTGCGCACTCCGAGATGCAAGAACTGTCAACACAACTTCAGGAGCTATTGGACAAGGGATTTATCAGACCAAGCTTCTCGCCTTGGGGAGCTCCAGTTTTGTTCGTTAAGAAGAAAGATGGTAGTTTCCGCATGTGTATCGACTACCGCGAGCTGAATAAGTTGACCATTAAGAATCGGTATCCTTTTGTAACAACCCTCAGCAAAACCGACACTCTAGTATATTTTAAAATACCCTTATATGTCTTTAAATACACCCCGTATGTGAAAACCGAGCCCGAAATACGTTATAACATATAAAATAAATTAAAAACAATAAATATTAAGTTGAGGCGGGCTGCGTAGACCCACCCCAACCACTTACGCGGGCGGTATCAGGGTTAAATCCTGATTTCGTTTGATTTCTTTAGTTTAGGCGGGCCGCGTAAGATGTCCGATTAGTTAACGCGGGCCGCTAGAGACCCAAAATGTGGCGCAACCCTGGGCCGCCATGTGGCCCAACACCCGGCTATACGTTGACCCAGAGTCAACGCGGGCCGCATAAGCCCTTGTGAACATTCACGTGGGCCGCGTGAGAGTCCAGTTCAGCAACTATAAATAGAATGCATCAGATTTCAATTCGAATTCGCTCACAACGATTTCTTTCTCTCAATTTCTGATATAGGCTTTATAATACACGGGTATTATACCCCCTAATTAGCGAGGTTCTGCTCCGTTGTAAGTATTATAACCCCAGTTTCGTAATAGATACGCTGCCCGATTGATTTAGGGTTCCGTAACAACTGTCGTGGTTCTGCCCGACGTAGTTGTTGGAATGCCGTCTCGGGGAGGGTATCATTAATATTTTCAAAGGGTTATGATAGTAACCTATGTACATTTGTGAAAATTATAGATTATTCCCAGGAAACCCTTACGTGAAGTCTAAGATAGCAATGTGAGTTTATCCAATTTTTGTTAACCTTTTTGTAATATTTACAAAACCTTAAATGTTTTACAATATGATTAAGCGGTGATTGAGTCTTTGTAGTTCTTCAATTACTGCCGGTATGTTGGGGTTTTGTATACAAAATTACTACTGCGTGTAGTAAGTCGGGATGACAGTACGTTACCATTGGATAAAGAGTTAGCCAATGTGTAATATGACCCACAAGTCAGGATTGACAGTACTGAATGAGTAATTGTGTAGACATAAACAATGTGATCGCTCTCAATACTGTTTTAATTGATAAAATGTTTCTTGATTAAACTGGGATTCACTCACCAGTATTTCCCACTGACAAATGTTTTTAAAACGCGTTTCAGGTAACACAATGTGACAGCCAATTAGTAAAAAGCCAGCTGGAGAGCACTGAAGGCTTGGGAAAAAATGTGGCTATAAAAGTTACCTAATAAACGATGTTTTAAATTCAATAAAATAGGGTTTATCCCTATAAACATATTGTAATAAGAAATTTGGGTTTTACCCATGTGATTACTAATATTAAATATGGTGGTTTTACTCTGATAAACATTTCCTAACTACGGTCCTGATGTAATTTCCGCTGCCAAATTAACAAGCTGATACCACCGCCACTGAGTTCGCGTCCGCCCGTTCCCGGGACAGATAAGGGATCGTGGGTTGCGACAGAAGGTGGTATCAGAGCCTAGCCACTGGTCTAAGCCAAAGAAGTGTTCTGCTGACACTTAAATTCTAAATTTTGTGTTAGGAAATAAATTATGGAAATACGTGCATAACTGTATTTAATTGTTATGTGTTATTTGACTATTTGTTAGTTTACAGTATGAGTGATCAAGGACCCTCAGATATGAGTCGTCAGTTGTCTGATTCACCTAGGATTGAAGGTACCTCTTCACAGCCTGCCCTTTCTGGGTATTCTGCTGATCAGGAAGAAGGGATGTTTACTTTTAAAGCTCAGTCAGAAGAGCCATTCCCTCATAAGAAACGAGGATGGTTCAGTAAGGAAGCCTTTGCACGTAGGAAAAGAATGCAAAAGTTGCAACAGCAAAGAGTTTTAGCAGCCACTAAGCGAAAGACAGATGCCCATACACAGGATATGCTTAATAGAAAACCTTGAAAACCAAGTGGAGATGCATGACTTCAACCCAGAGGAAATCCCTACTGTACAAGCACCAAACCCCCTAGACCCAAATTACGACCCCTGGTGGGACGATAATAGGGATTTTGTGCAACGTTACCCGATACATGAAGACACACCCATACAGAACATAGGAGCCTATCCAGGTATGGACCCTTTAGATCCCTATTACCATGATGAATATATTAGGGAGATCTTAGAAGATCCTTACCGATTTCAGGCACTTTCACCCCCATATCAGGAACCCGCACCCCAGATTCCGAACCCAGTCCTAGAACCTGCACCCCCAATGAGTGCAGAAAACGTACAAGAACTTAGGACATTTGGTGAGGAAATTTTAGAAAGCAGTGAGAGACAAGTGGGAGAGCGTCTCGTATGGAAATACGATGAGCGCAATATGGATTTTTGGATAAATCCATATCCGTGATGTGATGGAGGAGATGGTAATAGTAATAATAATATAATAAAAATAAAAATAAAATATGTGTGTATGGATGCCTATTACTATTAGTATGATTCTAATTTTGTTGGTATTGTAATCTTTATTTCAGTACTAGTGTGTAATAGACGCATAGTATATGAAAATAGAGTAAAAGTCGCAATGATCGACGTTTTTGGCTAGATTGCGCATCATGTGATTAACTATATTAAATATTATCTTGTGATATTAATATGAGGTAAGTGTTTAAAATTCAGATGGCCGATGAAGGAAATCAAGGAAATCTAAATAATGATAACCAGAGTAACATTAATGTGGTTAATGAGAATCCAAGCATCAATAACAATGGAAACCAAATGGATAATAGTGCTGTTCAACATATAGTCGCACAAGGAATCATAGATGCAATGCCATTTATTATTCAAACTATTCAAGAAGCGAATAATAAAAGTAAGCATAGTAGTAAGCGACCAATCGAACCCGAAAACAGCATGAACAATGGACCTGTACTTCAAATGTCCATTCCCAAAAGAAGAAGAACCGTGTCTTACGGTTGTTCTTATAAAGAATTCTGGTCTTGTAAACCAATGGAATTCTCGGGCAACGAAGGGGCCATTGCAACCCTACGCTGGATAGAGAAGACTGAGGCAGTCTTAAGAATAAGCAAGTGTGCTGAAGAAGATAAGATATTGTTTGCTTCTAATCTGTTTAAGAATTCGGCACTAGAATGGTGGAACACTATCCTCCAATCAAGAGGAAGTGATAGAACCTACAATATGGAATGGGAAAAATTTAAAAACAAGGTAGAAAGGAAATTATGCCCACCCAATGAGAAGGAACAGATAGCAAACAAATTCCTAAACCTTAGGATGACTGGTGTGGATAGTAAGGGATACACTAAAATATTCTTTGAATATGCTAGAATAGTACCAACTCTTGCTTCACCAGAACCAGTGTTAATCTCCCGTTATATCTGGGGATTAATTGGGGAGATAAGACACGTAGTCAAGGCAACTAGACCACAAACCATAAAAGAAGCTGTAGAACTAGCAAATACCTTGACAGATGAATTAGTCCGTACCCGAGAAGAGGATCAAAGAAAGAACCTAACCCAGAAGCTCACACAAGAATTTCGTTCTGGAAATTTTAATCGTGGGAAAAATATAGGTTCTACCTCTACACCCTACTGTAGGAATTGCAAAAGAAAGCATTCAGGAAAATGCTCCATATACTGTAACTTTTGCAAAATATCGGGACACAAGGAAGAAAACTGCAAGAAGAAAGCTAATAACAGGATATGTTACAACTGCGGAGAACAAGGTCATATCAAGCTTAATTGCCCGAAATTAGCTCCAGCTACAAACAACAAGAATACTCAAAATGCTAGAGCATTTGTTCTGACTGCAGAAGAAGCCAAGATGATTCCAGATGTCATAGCTGGTACGTTTTTAGTTAATGATGTTTTTGCTAAAGTATTATTTGACTCTGGTGTAAACCAAAGTTTTATTAATACATCATTTTGAAAATTTCTAAATCAGTCATTAACTAAACTACCACAAGAATGCTTAGCAGAGACAGCTAATGGAGAAACTATTAGGATTTCTGAAATCTTGCAGGGAGCAAGAATAGAAATTTTAAATAAGAAATTTATTGCAAACCTTTATCCCATGAATCTGGCAGGATTCAATGTTGTTTTAGGAATGGATTGGTTAATAGCCAATAAAGCCAGTATTTTATGTGATCAAAAGACAATCCAAGTAAATTCACCAAAAGGTAAAACGATCACAATTAAAGGAGATAAACCCTCTAGATCCACAAAATTTATCTCTGTAATGAAAACTGCAAGTTATATAAGAAAAGGATCATTAGTGTATTTGATTTCCATAATCACTAACACTAAAGGAAAGGGTTTGAAGGATATTCCAGTAGTATCTCAGTTTTCAGATGTATTTCCAGAAGAATTGCCAGGACAACCTCCAGTTAGAGAAGTTGAATTCAGAATCCATTTAATACCAGGAACAGCACCGATTGCCAAAGCACCTTACCGTTTGGCACCTGTAGAAATGCAAGAATTGAAGAAACAATTAGACGAATTGTTAGAAAAAGGATTTATACAACCTAGTTCGTCGCCATGGGGAGCGCCGATACTGTTTGTTAAAAAGAAAGACGCATCAATGCGTATGTGCATTAACTACCGTGAATTGAACAAAGTCACGATTAAGAATCGGTACCCATTACCGAGAATCGATGATCTGTTCGATCAACTGCAAGGAGCTCGATTTTTCTCTAAAATCGATTTAAGGTCAGGATATCATCAATTAAAGGTACAGGAAGAGGACATTCCTAAGACCGCTTTCAGAACAAGGTATGGCCATTATGAATTTATTATCATGCCATTTGGTTTAACCAATGCCCCAGCCGCATTTATGGACATGACGAACTGAATATGTAAGCCATATTTGGATAAATTCATAATTGTTTTTATTGATGATATTCTAATTTACTCTAAGAGTAAAGAGGATCATGCAAAGCATTTGCACGCACTTTTAAGTTTATTAAGAAAGGAAAAGCTTTATGCTAAATTTTCAAAGTGCGAATTTTGGTGAGAACAGGTACAGTTTCTTGGACACCTAGTCAATCATAAAGGAATTCATGTGTATCCCACAAAGATCGAGGCGATTACTAAATGGAAAACCCCTGAATCACCAACCGAGGTTAGAAGTTTCTTAGGATTGGCCGGTTATTATAGAAGATTTATTTAAGATTTTTCTAGAATAGCTATTCCTTTAACTAAGCTAACCTGTAAATCTGTTAAGTTTGAATGGGGACTAAAACAAGAAGAAGCCTTTAGAATTCTTAAGCATAAATTAACCCATACACCCATACTAGCATTACCAGAAGGAGTTGAAGACTTTGTTGTCTATTATGACGCTTCCAAATTAGGTTATGGATGTGTATTAATGCAACGACAAAAGGTTATAGCTTACGCATCTAGACAACTTAAGAAGCATGAAGAGAATTATTCAACCCATGATTTAGAGTTAGGAGCTATAATTTTTGCTCTTAAGATTTGGAGACATTACCTTTATGGTAGTAAGTTTACCATATTCACTGATCATAAGATTTTAAGGTATATTTTCAAGCAAAAGGAGTTGAATATGAGACAAAGACGCTGGATGGAGATGCTTAGTGACTATGATTGTGATATCCAGTATCATGAAGGAAAAGCAAATGTAGTGGTAGATGCTTTAAGCTGAAAGTATCATGAAAAGCCAAAAAGGGTACGTTCTCTTAAATTAAATCTACAAGTAGATTTAAATGATCAGATAAGAGAAACACAAGAATCAGTAATCAAGGATGATGCTGAAAAATTAAAAGGTATGCTAAAAGAATTAGAACAAGGAACAGATGGAATTTGGAGATTCCATAAAAAGAGAATGTGGATACCTAAATTAGGAAACCTACGTCATCATATATTAGAAGAAGCCCATAAGTCCAAGTATACGATGCACCCAGGAAATGATAAAATGTACCAGGATTTAAGGAAAAAATTATGGTAGATAGGAATGAAGAAGGACATAGCAACCTATGTTTCTAAATGTTTAACTTGTTCACAAGTCAAAGCTGAACACCAGAAACCCTCAGGATTTCTACAAAAATTAGAAATTCCAGTGTGGAAATGGGAATTAATAACAATGGATTTTGTTACTAAATTACCCAAAACTAAGAAAGGAAATGATACAATCTGGGTGATTGTAGATAGGCTAACCAAGTCAGCTCATTTCCTACCAATGAAAGAAACTTTCAGTATGGAACAATTAGCTAAGTTGTATGTAAATGAAATTGTTTCTTTACATGGCATTCCTTTATCAATTGTTTCTGATAGAGATAGCCGATTTACCTCTCATTTTTTGTCAAGTTTCCAAAAGGCAATGGGAACCAAGTTAAATCTAAGCACGGCTTATCACCCTTAAACGAACGGACAAAGCGAAAGGACAACTCAGACAATGGAAGATATGCTTAGAGCTTGTGTAATTGATTTCGGAGGTAATTGGGACGATCACTTACCTTTAATAGAATTTTCATATAATAATAGTTATCACACAAGTATCAATGCTGCACCATTCGAAACACTTTATGGACGAAAGTGCCGAACCCCAGTCTGTTGGGCAGAAATTGGGGAAAAGAAACTATCTGGACCTGAGATAGTACAAGAAACAACCGACAAGATTATTCAAGTCAAGGAACGACTGAAAGCAGCACGTGATCGACAGAAGAGTTATGCTGATAACCGATGTAAACCCTTGGAATTTCAAGTAGGAGATAAAGTATTATTAAAGGTCTCTCCCTGGAAAGGAGTAGTAAGATTCATCTAAAGAGGAAAGCTAAGTCCCAGGTATATTGGACCTTTTGAGATTATTAGAAGAATAGGACTTGTAGCCTATCAGCTACAATTGCCAGAGGAAATGGCAGGAATACATGATGTGTTTCATGTATCTAATCTCAAGAAATGCTTAGCTGATGAATCACTGATAGTACCTCTTAAGGATATAGATGTAAATGAACAACTCAAATTTGTAGAAAGGCCCCTAAAGATTGAAGATAGGAAAGTCAAGAATCTCAAGCATAAGAGACTAGTTCTGATCAAAGTGAAATGGGACTCCAAAAGAGGACCTGAGTACACATGGGAGCTTGAATTGGAAATGCAAAGGAAATATCCGCATTTGTTCCAGTAGATCTCGAGGACGAGCTCTAAAACAAGGTGGGGAGGATGTAACAACCCTCAGCAAAACCGACACTCTACTATATTTTAAAATACCCTTATATGTCTTTAAATAAACCCCGTATGTGAAAACCGAGCCCGAAATACGTTATAACATATAAAATAAATTAAAAACAATAAATATTAAGTTGAGGCGGGCCGCGTAGACCCACCCCAACCACTTACGCGGGCGGTATCAAGGTTAAATCCTGATTTCGTTTGATTTCTTTAGTTTAGGCGGGTCGCGTAAGATGTCTGGTTAGTTAACGCGGGCCGCTAGAGACCCAAAATGTGGCGCAACCCTGGCCGCCACGTGGCCCAACACCCGGCTAAGCTAGTTGTCGAATCAGCCCAGCTATACGTTGACCCGGAGTGAGCCCGTGAGAGTCCAGTTCATGTGGGCCGCGTGAACATTCATGTGGGCCGCGTGAGAGTCCAGTTCAGCAACTATAAATAGAATGCATCAGATTTCAATTCGAATTCGCTCACAACAATTTCTTTCTCTCAATTTCTGATATAGGCTTTATAATACGCGGGTATTATACCCCCTAATTAGCGAGGTTCTGCTCCGTTGTAAGTATTATAACCCCAGTTTCGTAATAGATACGCTGCCCGATTGATTTAGGGTTCCGTAACAACTGTCGTGGTTTTGCCCGACGTAGTTGTTGGAATGCCGTCTCGGGGAGGGTATCATTAATATTTTCAAAGGGTTATGATACTAACCTATGTACATTTGTGAAAATTATAGATTATTCCCAGGAAACCCTTACGCGAAGTCTAAGATAGCAATGTGAGTTTATCCAATTTTTGTTAACCTTTTTGTAATATTTTACAAAACCTTAAATGTTTTACAATATGATTAAGAGGTGATTGAGTCTTTGTAGTTCTTCAATTACTGTCGGTATATTGGGGTTTTGTATACAAAATTACTACTGCGTGTAGCAAGTCGGGGATGACAGTACGTTACCATTGGATAAAGAGTTAGCCAATGTGTAATATGACCCACAAGTCAGGATTGACAGTACTGAATGAGTAATTGTGTAGACATAAACAATGTGATCGCTCTCAATACTATTTTAATTGATAAAATGTTTCTTGATTAAACTGGGATTCACTCACCAGTATTTCCCACTGACAAATGTTTTTAAAACGCGTTTCAGGTAACACAATGTGACAGCCAATTAGTAAAAAGCCAGCTGGAGAGCACTGAAGGCTTGGGAAAAATGTGGCTATAAAAGTTACCTAATAAACGATGTTTTAAATTCAATAAAATAGGGTTTATCCCTATAAACATATTGTAATAAGAAATTTGGGTTTTACCCATGTGATTATTAATATTAAATATGGTGGTTTTACTCTGATAAACATTTCCTAACTACGGTCCTGATGTATTTTCCGCTGCCAAATTAACAAGCTGATACCACCGCCACTGAGTTCGCGTCCGCCCGTTCCCGGGACAGATAAGGGATCGGGGGTTGCGACACCTTTGCCAAGGATTGATGACCTGTTCGATCAACTACAAGCTTCGAGTTTTTACTCAAAGATCGATCTACGATCAGGATATCACCAGTTGCGTATACAAGAGGAGAGTATTCCAAAGACTGCCTTTAGGACTCGCTATGGACATTACGAGTTCCTGGTCATGCCGTTTGGTTTGACAAACGCGCCAGCAGTTTTCATGGATTTGATGAACAGGGTCTACAAGCCCTATCTCGATAAGTTTGTGATCGTGTTTATTGATGACATTTTGATCTACTCGAAGACGAAGGAAGAACATGAGCAACATCTAAGGGCTATCTTAGAGCTGCTTAAGAAAGAGAAGTTGTTCGCGAAGTTCTCGAAGTGCGAATTTTGGTTACGCGAGGTTCAGTTCCTTGGTCACGTGGTTAACGGATATGGAATTCATGTGGATCCCACAAAGATCGAGGCAATCAAGAATTGGGAGACTCCGAAGACGCCAACCGAGATTCGACAATTCCTAGGTTTGGCAGGATATTATTGCAGATTTATTGAGGATTTCTCGAAAATCGCTCAACCTTTGACCTCCCTCACTAAGAAAGACAAGAAGTACGAATGGGGAGACAAGCAAGAAGAAGCATTTCAGTTGTTGAAAAACAAACTTTGCGATGCACCGATCTTATCCCTACCCGAAGGTACTGACGACTTCATGGTATCTTGCGACGCCTCGCGTCAAGGTTTAGGCTGCGTACTGATGCAGCGACAGAAAATTATACCTTATGCTTCACGCCAGTTGAAGATCCATGAGAAGAATTACACCACACATGACTTGGAGTTAGGCGCGGTGGTGTTTGCATTAAAGATCTGGCGACATTACTTGTATGGCACGCGATGCACAATTTTCACTAATCACAAGAGCCTGCAGCATATATTTGATCAAAAAGAGCTTAACATGAGACGAAGACGCTGGGTAGAGCTGTTAAATGATTATGATTGTGAAATCAAGTATCACCCAGGGAAGGCGAATGTGGTCGCCAATGCCTTGAGTCGGAAGGAAAGAATCAAGCCCATAAGGGTTAGGGCTTTGGAAATGATTATTCAAACAGACCTCTCATTGCACATTCGTGCCGCGCAGAAGGAAGCTCTTAAGGAAAGGAATCTTGAGAATGAATATCTCTGTGGGATGGAGAAGCAGCTAGTACCCAATGATGAAGGAACGTTGTGCTTCATGAAACGAATTTGGGTTCCTCTCTTTGGTGGTCTGAGATAGGGCTGTCAATTGGGTACCTGTTAAGACACGATTATATCTGTTTGACTGAAAAATACACCCTTTGACTTTTTTAATTTTTAATATAATTAAAATTACAATGTTAGGGTCTATCATTTATTCATCTTTGTACATAAAACATAAAACTGTTTTATAAACATGAGGTAGAAAGTAGTTAAATGAGTCGTAATCATGTTTGAAACTTATGTTGTTCGCGCCGTCAGAAACCTGTTAAACCTGTTAAGACACGATTTTCCAGCCTTAGTCTGAGAGACGTTATTTTTTATGAGGCTCACAAGTCACGGTACTCGATCCATCCAGGATCGGATAAAATGTACCCGGATTTAAAGGATTTCTATTGGTGGCCGAAATTAAAAGGTGATGTTGCAACATATGTTGGCAAATGCTTAACTTGTGCCAAGGTAAAGGCCGAATATCAGAAGCCTTCAGGCCTTCTGCAACAACCTGAAATACCCATGTGGAAATGGGAGCAGATTTCAATGGACTTTATAATGAAGTTACCAAGGACACCCAGAGGTCAAGATACGATTTGGGTAATCGTAGACCGTCTGACCAAATCTGCACACTTTTTGCCAATCAAGGAGAAAGACAACACTAGCAAGCTTGCTGAGCTGTACCTCAGAGAGATTGTCGCACGACATGGAGTGCCTCTCTCGATCATTTCTGATAGAGATGGAAGGTTTGTGTCAAGGATTTGGCAATCCTTCCAAGAAGCCTTTGGTTCTCAGTTGAATCTGAGTACTGCATTCCATCCGCAGACAGATGGCCAGAGCGAACGAACGATTCAAACGTTGGAAGATATGTTACGAGCTTGCGTAATGGATTTGGGTGGTAGTTGGGACACTCACTTACCCTTGGTAGAATTCTCTTACAACAACAGCTACCATGCGAGTATCCAAGCTGCACCGTTTGAGGCTCTCTATGGACGCAAGTGTCGATCACCGCTATGCTGGGCAGACGCGGGTGATAGACAACTTGTTGGTCCTGAATTGGTTCAAGAGACGACTGATAAGATTTCACAGATCCAAGAGCGTATAAAGGTGGCTCGTGATCGACAAAAGAATTACGCGGACCAAAGAAGGAAACCGTTGGAGTTTGCAGTAGGAGATATGGTTTTGTTAAAGGTTTCACCCTGGAAGGGTGTAGCACGCTTTGGGAAGCGTGGGAAGTTGAACCCGCGATACATTGGACCATTCAAAATCCTGGAGAGGGTTGGTCTTGTAGCTTACAAGTTGGATCTACCCGCATAACTGAATGGCGTTCATGATACATTTCATGTATCTAACCTGAAAAAGAGTCCAACTCAAGAAACAGTTGTCATACCTGCCGACGACATCCATATTGACGACACACTCCACTTTACTGAAGAACCTGTTGAGGTTACTGATTGGAAGGTTAACAAGACGCGACGGAGTAGTGTTAAACTCGTCAAGGTTCGTTGGAACGCGCGACAGAGTTCACTTGGGAGCGTGAGGATCGTATGAAAGCGAAGTACCCACATTTGTTCCCCAAGACCCCTGCAGCTAGTAGCAGAACTTAAATTTCGGGGCGAAATTTTCTTAACGGGGGGAGAATGTGACAACCCTCATAAATCCAGGTATCCATACAATTAATTAATATTGATTAAGTGCTTACTGACTGTGCTGAATTACAATAAACTGTTTTCTGATTACTGCAACATACCTACATGTGCATCACATATTACATAATGTCACATCATGATCACATACAAACTATATTGACATACATAGGGCTGTAAACGAACCGAATGTTCAGCGAACATTTCGTGAACCGTTCGGCGGGAAGTTCGTTTATGTTCGTTCGATAAGCTTAACGAAGGAACACGAACAAAAAATTTCGTTCGATAAGCTTAACGAACGAACACGAACAAAGGTCTCGTTCGTTCGACTGCGTTCGTGAACGTTCGATAATATGTTCGTTCGTGTTCGTTCGTTTATGTCCGTTCGTTTAGGTTTTTTATGTTTATTTTTCTAAAAATTTATAATGTTTTATTAATTTTTTACTTTCCCCATATGTATTATTTCCCTCTCTCTGGCCCTCTCCCTCTTTTGATATCACGCTCCTTCATTCAGCTTATCTCCAATCGATTGAACCCAATATTATCCATCCCTTCAATCTTTAAATGGTTATATTTAACTACTTTCGTTGTGTACAATGTTTAAGATTAACGGTGCCTTTTTAAATTTTCAAAATTAAAGTTCATTTGTGTTCGTTTGCGTTCGTGGTTAGTGTTCATGAACTGTTCGCGAACAACCAAAATTCCTTAACGAACGAACATGAACACAAACTTATGTTTGTCATGTGTTCGCGAACAGTTCACGAACATCCAAATTTCCTAAACGAACGAACACGAACATAGCCTTGTTCGTGTTCGTTCGGTTCGTTTACAGCCCTAGTCACATACATGATGCACAAAGCACAGTTAGCACAGTTAACGGATAAAGCAAGAATATGCTGACGGGGTTCAGTACATAGACAAACAGTGTTTTGAGACCCAGTATGGGCCAGGGACAAGGTACTACACTAGTATGGTGTGTAGGGAAGTAAGGACCATAAAACTGCGTCACTAGGTGATAGTTAAAGTGCCGGAAAGTGCCTAAAACCCACTTATAGTGCAGAATTCTGCATTTTTCAGCAAAATTCAGCTTTTTAACAAGCTAGTTACATGCAAAAATTTGACTAAATTGTCCTGAATGCTTTCCTAAGTGTCGGGAATTAAAAGTGTCACAAAAAGTAACATAAAGATCATTAAACGAAATAGCTTGACACTTTAACGAACCGGTATCTAACCGAACAACCGGACACTACCCGAAACATCAAAATTATACTAGAAACAATGTTTAATTATTTCTGAGCTAGTCATGATCCCCGAACACCTTAACACCCACTAAAATATCTAGTAACCAACTTAACTAACTATATACTTGGATATGGACTATAAACTAACTACTTGGCTCAAAGTTACACTTAGACCCCCCCCCCTATGCTATAATCGACCATCACCACCACCATACCTCAAAGATTTGATTTCTTTTTTTTTATTGGATCTTGCTTGATCTTGTGGACAAAATATTTAGAAGTATGGTTATAAGTATGGCATATGGATTCTAGAGATCATCACATTCCTCACACTTCACAACACCACACCACTCTCTTACTCTCTCCCTCTCCTCTCGGCCTAGCATAGTGCCGCCACCACCACCACCTTACATCCATCATCCACTCATTCCATATACTCTCAAGGGTGTAAGAAGGTGTCTTATGAAGCTTGGTGCTCTTGAATCTTGAAGAACCTCCATCAATTGCTTTCATCCATCATTTTTCATCATCTTCTTCATCAAGTGTTCTTCCCTAGCTTAGAGCTAGTAGTAAGACTCTCACAACCCTTTGTTACTTCTAATTTTAGTTGGTTAAAAGATGTGTTATGTTGTAAATCACAAGAACACTAAAAGACATGAACATGAATCATGAACATAAAGCTTACATATGATGAAATCTTGATGAAATAATGTTGTTTAAGTATGTGTATGATACTTGTTGTTGTTTACTTGAGATTGTGATGTTGATCATCATAAGGAGCTTGCTAGATTGGGATTAAACACATGATCTAGCAAGTTAGAGGATGATTATGTGCTAACACAAGAAAATCATCCTCATGCATGAGCATGAACTTGAATGATAAGATGATTTCTTGAAAAACAATGAACAAAGTAAGCTAGTAATCTTATGAATCTAAGATTTATGAATGGTATTTCGAAAGAACCGAGTTCAAAATATGATTTTTAGAAAATAGTGGTTCATACTTGAACAAACACTATTTTTAGAGATAAGACAAGTGTATAAACACTTATGAAACAAAAAGATCTCACAAAGAAACGTTTTTGTAAAATATGTTACCAGTTGTAAACACCTTGATTCTTTAAGAATGTGATTTTTAAAGAATTAAACACACTTTAAAGGATAACTAAACCTACTAAACACTTTGCCAAGTTACTACGAGTTTTGTGAAAGGATCAAGTTCATGTTGTTATGTAAATTGTATAGTTTTTGCACTTGGTATGTGTAAGATGTTTAGGGATTGGTTGTTGATTGATTGTAATGAATTTTGAAAAGAAAATGAAATGCTTTGATAGCATGGACACCTCCATTTTTAGGGGAAACTATGGCAAAAATTTCTAAACATACAAACACTTAGAAAATATTTTCTAAACAAGTATTTACAAGTGTATTTCGATCATAAGTTTTCAATGTAAACTTTGCCATAATTTTTGTAACAAAATTCAAATATTGGAGGTTGGTTTTATAAATAAAAATGGGTGAATATATATTTAAAATATATATAAATATTGAAGACACTTGTGTGAATATTTGTATACTTTGTGGAATAGTTATATTATAAAATAATATAACTTAACAAAGTACCGTGAAATTTACAATCCAAAATAATACCAAAAATGACAAGGAATAAATATATAAGTTACACACACAATATTGTGGAATCAAACGCAAGAATGTAACTTACAAAATATTCCGGAAATACCGTCACAAAAATATTTTGGTAAATGTTATTTTGGATACAAGAAACGAAAATATGATTTTTGTAAATATTACAAAGTTGTATCATATTTTTGGACAAGGAGAAATATATTATTTTTGGAAATAAAAATATATTTTCCTAGTATATTTAGAAGATATATGATTTTTGGGAAAAATATATATTTTCTGGACAATACATTATTTTTGGGACAAAATGAGTTTACATATATATTTTCTAAAGTGAGACTTGAAGATATATTATTTCGGAAATTACAAATACAATAATACGAAAATACATGTATAAGATACCCCCATCCTTGGGAAGGAAATACGAAAGTAAATACTTGAGATGTATTATTACAGAAATATTGCTTAAACAATTATTCCAAAACTAAATATAATTTAAGTTGAAATATTAAGTATTTTGAGAAATAATTATATAACTTGGAATAACATTAGAAACGTAACTCCAAAACATTAATACTAAGCAAAGGCACGACCCGTTCGTCTAATAGACGTTAGTACACTGTAGGTAGTCGTGTTCGTTGAGGAGATTTGAGTTACGATTCTGAAGACGCATTACTGTGAGTTCATGTCCCCCTTTTCTTTAAACTGTTTTGTTTATTTACTTCGGGGGTGAAATACATGTTACAAAGGATTACTTACAATACAATTGGTATGGTTAGCCTAGGAAAGAACCATAGATCATGTGAATGGGTAGGCGTATACTTGAGGCCATCAATCCTCTTGTAGGACCGAGGGGCATGAGTGATAGATCTATTTGGGCGTAGCGAGCCCACACCCATGAGGCCAGGGTGGCCCATAGTGGTGACTATGTCTTCCAGCCGGAAGCCCGGTGCAACTTTGCTAGGTTTGAGTCTTCCTACACCGTCACACATATCAATGGCCTTGCAAACCATTGGTGATCTTTTCCTTGTTTGTTGTCATACCGGGACTTTCATACATACATTGAATACAAAGGTTTTATACATACTCACGAACACATGAACTCGCTTAACTTTTGTTGATATTTTTAAACTACATGTATTTCAGGGAACTAAGTAGATCTGGCAGGTGTGTGCATGTTTTCAAGCTGCGTTTAAATAAAAGATGTCATCCAAGTCTTAGAGAGAGTTTAAGAGATGTATCTTATTCCTGGACGAGATGCATGGTCCTAAGCTCGGGTTGGTTTAAGTTATGTTGTCAAGTCTTCGTGAACTCATTAAAACATGTCATGGTTTGTAACTTAATTTGGTGTCGATGTTTTCAAGACAAGTATGTTGTGGTATTTTCTAAACTTAATCTTTATGGATGAATGTCTTTTAGTTTTTATCATATAGCAATGTTATGATTGAATGCTATGGTATTAAGAAGTCATACCAATAACCACGCTTCCGCAAAAGTCAGGGTGTGACAGCGAGGACCTGATTCAAGCTTATTAAGACTTCCTTTGAGGCAGATAGCATCAAATCAGGGGAAGTAAGAACGGTTTGTAATCCCTTATAAATAAACTACTATTAAAACTTTAAACCGGTCTTGCGAGACTGTATCCCTGCTGACTCAGGCCAATATGGCCGAGGGTAGCGTTGCCTCCAAAAGAGGGGCATGCCACATTTTGCATTAATAACTTACTTAATTATCTTTCAATAATCCGCCTTGCGGGAATGTATGACCAATATGGCCGAGGGTAGCGTTGCCTCCAAAAGAGGGACATGCCACATTTTGCATTAATAACTTACTTAATTATCTTTCAATAATCCGCCTTGCGGGACTATATCCCTGCTGACTCAGACCATTAAGGCTGAGGGTAGCGTTGCCTCCAAAAGAGGGACTTACCACTATAACCAAGATAATCTCTTAAAAAACCCAAAGCACGGAAATCATCAAAGAATACATAAATGATGAGTCGGATCCAAGTGATTCTATCTTGTCTATCTGTTTTATTTATTTTGTTTCTTTATTTTACTTATTTAAAAAAAAATTTCTCCAAAATTTGATTAGATTAGACGTCGACAATATTCCGGTATTAAAAGCTCTTGTGTCCTTGGACGACCTTGGTATCTTACCATCACTATACTACGTCAACGATGGGTGCACTTTCCTTAGCGTGTTGTAGAGAGTGATATTTTATATCATGTTTTATAAATTTAAAGCTTGATAAAAGAGTAAAAAGGTACTACAAATACATTAAAAATCCGTACACTCTGACACACATCATTAATTCAGAAGGAAACTCAATAAATATGGGGAAACCCCCTTATGGTAATTGAACCCAGGACCTATTGGTCCCAAAGCCTTATCCCACCCCCAGGATGCCACTAGGCTATAAATCCATGGGCTTCAAAACTCTATTTTAACCAAACAAAGTTTTCAAACATGGGTTTCCATCCATCTATTGACCAAAAGTCAAACAGAAGTACTAACCACTGATTTTCCATCAAAACATCTATTAAGACCCAACAAAGGTTTCAAACAGACTTGTTGAAAACAGACCTCATCTTCCTTCTTCAAAGGTTTTCGTTAAAGGACCCACTTTCTAAACAATAGTTTGCCATAACAAATAAAAATTGGCCACGTAGCTCAAAAGGTAACCGTTGGCCACGCTGGCACTCTTGTTCCATAAACCCTATATAAACCCTTGACAGACAGAGTTTACATCTATCATTCATACTTAAAAAAATCAAAGCATTTCAAAAGAGAAAAACTCCAAATTTGCTTTCAACAAACATTGCTTTCAATCAAAAGATTATCAATTCAAAAGATTCTCAAAAGATTTGACCTAATTTCACCATGGCTCTCGATCTAATATCCTTACACAATTACTTGTTGTATCTTGTAAAACACAACAAGAACACGGATTTTCACTCCGTCATAGACATCATCACATCCTCCAAATATCATAACATTCTCACTATAAACGCCTTATTCATCTATCCACTCTTAGGGAATTTTGGGAAAATGCAATTTTTTTGCTTCAAAACAAAAATCCCTATATCATCACATCCACCATCAATAAGGAACATGTTGAGATAACTCCACAATCCATTTCCACAATGTTCAATCTATAGGATATGGCAGGTATGGAAACTATCTCTAAAAATGATCTACATCATGAGTTCATTGAAAGGGGATATGAAGCTCAACTGGTGGGAGCCACACTTTTCAAACTAAAATTCCCACCAACAATGAAATTCCACACACTCCTGGTTTGCATGGCTGCTAAGACCACAACTTTTAATGAAATTCCCCCTAAAACCTTAGTATCTAGGGTATGCTATTCTGAAAAATTCAGACTATAAGTTATCCCAAACATTGTTTATGGATTTGGTGGCAAACATAAGAGCAATCAAGAAGGGTAGCAACAATCCTTTTCTATAATATCCAAGATTGTTAAGCTTTTACCTAAAAAGTGTTTTAATCCAAGAAAGTTTTGCACAGGGTGAAGCCCTTGAAATTAACAGTATTTCAAATGAAACATTTACCCTCATGATGACCAAGGGTCAAGAAAATATGGGTGAAGAAAACGTTTTACAAAACCAAACAACAGATGTTACAACATCTGTTGCTGAGCCCACTGCTCCTAGTGACAACAATGCACAACCCAACACTGTGGAACACACACCAGCAATTTCCACAAAACCACTTCCATTTCCATCCCCAAATCCAAAAGAAAAAAAAAGAAGGTATCTCTAGGGGTTGAGATTCCAGAGGTACCTATTGTAACACAAATGCATCAAACATTTGTTGTTACTTCCTCACAACATGTGCAATCATCTCTACCTATCCAAACTCCTCACTCACCCTCACAAATGGAGAGTGTTGTAAGCATAGGGGAACCAATAAGAGGGAGAAGATTCACTTGAATATATCTTCTCAAGCCCCTCTCCTAAGGCTACTTCTTTTTTCACTCCACCACCCACAAAAAACAATCCCATCATCATTCCAAAAAAAATTTGATGATGCAACTGATAACAGTGACTTGTATATGCCTAGTTCCTCTCAACAACAAGTCACAGAGAGCATACTTCAACAAGTGACTACGGCAAGCTCAGAAATCATTGCTATCCCACAAGTAGAAGAGGCAACACCTCTTGTGTCTCAAGAGACACCTACAGGTTTTTCAAGTGAGGCAGCTACTACAATTGTAGAGACAACAATCTCACAATTGGACGGTAGTTACATAACTAAGACCTCCATGAAGACAATAACTGATGAGACTACAAATGTAATCTATGTATCAGTTGGAAGTCCCCAGTACAAGAAAAAGGGACACCTAGTTCAAAACCAGGTACACCCACCTCTGGTGGGAATTCAGATGAGATCCTATTCAGTTAAGTGATTGGTTAAACTAACTAGAATTGATGCAGGGAGTCACCAAGTTGGAGTCATTAGTTGAAGAAATCAAAGAAATGATGAAGAATTTGGTACAAAACTCAAGACCTCCACCAACAAATGTAGAAGTTGCAAAAGAAATTTGGGTGCATGCACACGTAACAACCCGACTTTTCGGATTGTTATCCATGTGCTACTTACTTTGATTTGTAACCGTTTTTTACTCCGAGATATCTATATAAATAAAGGTTTATGTTATACTAAATACATTTTCATCACACAACACCACTGCACGCTTAAACGCTTCATATTCGCAAATGCTCAACGCTAACGCAACATGAATTATAGAGAATTATGCTACTTTACTTGCTGAGTGTGTTTGTTAGTTCGGTAACTACTCTCGCCTTCGCACTCGATTATCGCGCTAAATTGCTAAATCGCAAACGCTGTTAGTAGTAGTAATGTTATGCTGTGTGTTCTTATATGCTTTACTTGTGTGTGCTTTATATGTATTGTTTACTGGCTCGAAACGCTCAAACGCTTACTCGTACAACTCGATTTATCACGCTAAAACGCAACGCAACTCAACGCAATACTTACTATCTCGCCAAAATACATAAAGTACCAATACTAACTAACGCAACAAAACGCATTAAACGAGCATCCTACATGCGAAACGAGGAACTTAATGCGCAAAACAACACCTTGGAACGAAGCCAGCCAGCCTCGTACGAAGTCATTGCCTTCGTACGAAGGCAGCCAGCTTCAAACAAGTGCTTCTGTGCGAACCCACCATCTCTATAAATACCCAAGCACTTCTCCATTTCATTCACTGCTGCCATTTAATACTGAAACGCTGCCGAATTGCTGTCCAATTGTTTTCAAGTAAGATTTATCATTTTTACTTGATTACACAATGTTTTCCACTATGATTTTCCACAAGAATCACTTTGATTTCATCAAAACTCTTCTATTCTCACCTAAACTTCAACTTTTTCAACCAAACTTCTTATTTTCTACAAGAACCTTCATCTTTTTCATAAAACTCTTCATTTTTTTCATAAAATCTTCCTATTTTATCACGGATCTACACTTAACCGAGTGTATTGGGCTTAGCTTCGGCTTCCCAAGATAGAAATCTACAGATTTCACACTCACCAAGTGTTAGATCTAGGTAAAAACTCTTTAAAACCCTTTTAAACTTGATTTTCACACTAAAACGGACCTAAAACGGCATGTATTTCATTCAGTGAATAGTGGAATGAGGTAGTGTCAAAACCGTCTTGAATTGGACTCAAAAATACATCCGATTCAGGTGAGAATACAGATTCGAACGCCAAGAACAGCCACGAATGCGAGCTGGATTGTTCTGTGCGAAGCCCAGCTTCGTACGAAGGCCCTGACTTCACACATCACATCCCGGTTCTCATCTGGGACTCAGACAAAGACCTCTCTGACTCTAAGTTTAATCAGTAGCTTAAGGTTGGAGGGATGAACACTCGATTTTCCGAAGACAGACGCGAAGAACACTCGATTTTAGACAATAGAAGCATCACTTGTGCGAAGACCCACCTTCGTACGAAGGCACGTCTTCGTACGAAGCTTCTGTTTCCTACTGATACTTTGATTTCGACCATTTCAGCACTTTGGAAGACTTACGGATTCTGTCCCCATATGCAAGCTGATCCGGCGCTCCCTTCAATCCATTCTCAGACTGTGTTTATTTGTTAGACACGCAAAGTGAGTATACTCGAACCCATTTTCGTTTAATGCACTTTTGGGTGTTACATACGTTCTCTATAAAAAAACACAACACACAACGCAAACACTTTTATAAACGCTAACCACTCCCGCATGCTATACGTGATTAGTTGAATGCTTGTTGCTATGCTTACACAGTGATTACTTGCCCGACCGCCTTTAGCAACGATAGTTACTATGGTTTGGACTCAACACCTGTTTGTTCATGGGTTGATAAGGATCACATACTTTACTTGATGTGTGCAAAATGTAACATTTAAATTACATCAAATGAGGCATAAAACTAACCCTTTTTAGTACTAATGTTAGAAAAAAAGTGTGTTTTTGTCTTCCTTTTGAATTTACAGGATCAAATGAGCTTAAACGAACAAAAGGAACAAATATACAGCCAAAACCAACATAAATACAAAGAAAAGGAATAAACGTGACATGCCCGACCCCTTGGCAGCATCCCCAAAGCAAAAACAAGACAACAGAGGACTGACCACGGGGCTGTGTCCGCTGGACATAGGGGCGTGGTCAGGTGCCTGCAGAAAAGACAAAGCTGTAGAAGCTTCTACGCCTACAATGGGGGCGTGCCCAGCTCAGCACAGGGCGTGGTCAATGCTAAGATACGTAGAATCTTCCAAAATCTTGATAGTATAGATACGCTTTTGCCCACGGGGTCGTGCCCGCTGGACACTGGCCGTGTGGAACCCTCTGCTGATACATGCATTTAATGAAGGAAGAGAAAAGGCTGGCAACGGGGGCGTGCCCGCCGGACACGGGACCGTGGCCAGAGCTCTGTGCAAGCTATAAATATAGGTGCTTGGCTCACTTTAAAGGCATCCCTTGGCAAACCACTACTCTCCCACTTTGCCACCACTCCACCACCACTACAACACTAACACCCACCACCATCATCCATCTTTAGAGTCGTGTAGAGCAGACCTAGTCTATAGTTTAAGTACCAAAATAGACCCTTTGTACGAACCCACTTGGGGCTTCGTACGAACCCACATGTTACGCTCTTGTGCGAACCCACCTAGGGTGGCTTCGTACGAACTCAAAATGTTACACCTTCGTAGAACTCAGTAGCTTCGTATGAAGGCAGCCTTTCCTAAGGCTGAAAACTCATTTTTCCTTTCCTAAGGCTAACACAATACACACTTTTGAAAAGGCTCGCATAACACAACCGAGTGATTGAGTCGAGATTAGATGTGAAAACCAAGAACTCTCGATAAGATCAGTCACTCCGCGTATTTTACTCTCGCACGAGAATCTTCCGTTGAGTTAGGAGTGATATCCACATCTCGACAGAAATCTCCATCTCTATCTCATGGTCTTACCACAATTAGGAGCGAAGTTGTTAAATTAGGGGTGAAACCCACATCTTAATAACCCGTTCCACTCCCTACTTTGATTTCAAAGATCTCACAAAGTCTCGGTTGTTCCAATGACTCGAGTCACGTAGTAACTGGAAGGATGAATGCCGGTAGCCGTATCACGGTGAGAGCATAGTCTATTAGGCCAAAGCGTGTACTCGAATTTGTTGGGAATAGTTGAATCACTGTGGGTAGTCGATGTCTAACACCCAAGGCACTCTATTTATTTTCTAGCCTGCAATCGCCGATTTTATGCGTCATCGATTTTAATGTGTTTATGTGTTTTAAGTTATGATTTATGGTTTCATTTATTTTAGCGGGAAGCAATAAATCTAGGAAACTGCATACGCTATGATTTCCGCTTATAACGCACAACGCTCGCAATCTAAAACACTAACTAATCGCGAACGAACTAAGAAGCTTCATACGCTAAACTCCTCGCTTATGATACGCTACCTCTCACAACTCTCGCACGCACTACGCATCTTTGAAATGTAGGTGAATACGTGCAAAATATGTGCTTGATGTGTGTAAAATGCAACATATAAATTACATCAAATGAGGCATAAAACTAACCCTTTTTTAGTACTAATGTTGGAAAAAGTGTGTTTTTGTCTTCCTTTTGTATTTTCAGGACCAAATGAGCTTAAACGAACAAAAGGAACAAATATACAGCAAAATCCAACATGAATACAAGGAAAAGGAATAAACGTGACATGCTCGACCCCTTGACAGCATTCCCAAGAGCAAAACAAGAAACAGAAGGCTAACCACGGCCCGTGCTCACAGGACATGGGGGCGTGGTCAGAAGTCTGCAGAAATGGACAAAGCTGTGGAAGCTTCTACACCCACCACGGGGGCGTGCCTAGCTCAGTACGGGGCGTGGTCAACACTAAGATTTCCAGAATCTTGCAAATCTTGGTAGTACAAATACGATTCTGCACACGGGGTTGTGCCCAACGAACACGGGCCGTGTGGAGCCCAATGCAGACAAATGCAATTAATGAAGGAAGAGAAAATGGATGGCCACGGGGGCGTGTCCATGGGACACGGGGCCGTGGCCGGGCTTCTGTTCAGGATATAAATAGGGGTGCTTGGCTCACCTCAAAGGCATCCCTTGGCAAACCACCTCTCTCCCACTTTGCCACCACTACAACACCCACATCCACCACCATCATCCATCATCCACCTTAGAGTATGTGTAGTAGTCTTGGGATCCAAGATTGATCGTAAGAGTTCTTGCCAATCAAAGGCCATGTTTGGCTAAGTCTCTTACATCACTTGGTGAAGACAATCATTTAATGTATTACTTTTTATTTTTAATCTTTTAGCACTTTTTATTTGGTTTTATATTAATGACTTTAATAGCTAGTTTCTTATGTTAAAGGTGAAACTTCTTTATCATTTGTCCGTGGTGTCTTGGCATTACTTTACTGTCTATATAAAGTAAAAGATTTTCACCATTCATATCTCTACGGTCTATATAGAGATATGTTGGCTACCTGGTCGGGGGTTAAGGGAATGGTTTAGTAAGGTTTTTGCCTTGTTCAGTGTATAGATCCTGTAAGGACCCAGTCAAGCTTACTAGGACCTCCTTCAATACCCATTGGTATTCGATGGCGGGGGTGCGAATGGCTTGATCCCCTCATATGTAAACTACTATTAATACATTAAACTGGCTACTTGCGATTGTATCCCTGCTGACTCAAACCACTTAGCCGAGGGTAACGTCACCTTCAAAAGAGGGGCCTACCACTTTTCGCATTAATAACTTAATTAATTATCTTTCAATATTCCGACCCTTTGCGATTGTATCCTTGCTAACTCAAACCACTGGGTTGAGGGTAACGTCACCTTTAAAAGAAGGGCCTACTACTATAACTAAGATAATCTCTTAAAAAGTGCAAAAGTGCGGAAATCATCAAAGGATACATTAAAGGCGAGTCGGATCCAAGTGATTCATCTTGTCTATCTGTTTTTTATTTTATTTTTATTTCAGCATTTTTAGTTTTTATTTTTCATATTAAAAACCTTTTCCAAAAATTTTAGTTTGATTAGACGTTGAGGATAAACCGGTACTAAAAGCTCTTGTGTCCTTGGACGACCTCGGTATCTTACCAACACTATACTACGCTCACGATGGGTGCACTTGCCCAGGTGTGTGTTTAGTGTTAGTAGAAGATCGTGTTTTATAAATTTAAAACTTGACTAATGTGTAAAATGGGCTTAAAATATCAATAAAATATCTTACCAAGTTTTTGGCGCCGTTGCCGGGGACACAAGGATTTTAAGAAAGTTAGGAATCAACGGCCTAATCATTTTTTTTCTATTTTTTTAGGATTTTTCTTAAATTTTCAGCTTCTGCAGACTTCAACACGGGGTCGTGCCCGCTGAACACGCCCCGTGCCCAATCTTTGTTACTGGCAATCCTGTTTTAAGTCAGACAGTAGCTGAACACGGGGCCGTTCCCACTGAACACGCCCCCGTGCCCAAGCTTCAGTTACTGAAAACTTAATCGTAAGATCCCGACGGTTGGTAATTTCTAACTAAAACATGAGTGATATTGATTATTTTTACTTTCGCTCCTCTTGGTGCGTGGTGTCAAATATCTGGTGGATCTCACAAAGATTTAAAGTGTTATTTTCTAAATTACACTCCCCACTATATAGACCCATCGTTTTCCTGTCACCTTAAGATGGGCGAAAGTAAAAACGATCCCTATCTCTCCCTCGAATGCTCTCAATCATTTCTTCTAGACGATATGATTCTCGAAGAATTATTTCAGCTCGAAGAAATAATTCTCCAATTGATAAAAAAGCTTGAGATGGAAATAAGTTATTCATCCCAAGACGACGATCAATGAGACTTATTGAGATCACATTCGGATTCTAACAACATCGTCGACACCAAAAACACCTCTAACTCTTGTGAGGATTTGAGCGATAGTCGTCCCTATGTCAATTGTGCCATGAAGGACTCTCCATCGGTCTCTGCCGATGCGTTCATAGACCTGAGCGATTCAGCATATACCTTCTTTAACGAGAGCCCGGATAAGGGGAATAAAGGTTGGTTTCGGCCACCGGTATTTAGCTTAGGTTTTACCCTTTCCGATAACCTCTTGCGTTCTTGTCTAAAGCAAGGGCAATTTAGGTACCTTAGGCACTTCGGTGTTGTTCCGTCCAGTAAGGAACCGCCCGATCTGGACAAATTCCTTATAATGAGACAAAACTTCATAAAAGCTCCCTAGCCACGAGGCCGTGTCCAAGTCAACACGCCCCGTGCCCACCTAAAAATTGACCACGGTGGCGTGTCCAGGCTAACACTCCCCGTGTTCAGAATACGGACAAAATGTGTCAGAATCTTGTCTGACCACGGGGCCGTGTCTAGCCGACACGGGGCCGTGGTCAGCACGCTGTCGTTTTCTATAAAGTCAGCAAGATTCCTGCACATTTGGACCCATTCCGAAGACAAAGATCTGGTGGGATCTTCACATATACCCTACAAGGTATATTCCAAAGAAGGTTCTCAACAACCATGTTGTCTTTACTACTTTTGTCTCTTGCCTTCTTCTTCAAAAACTCCTCAAAACCTCCATTAAAGCTTGAAACCTCCATGTTTTCAAGCTTTATTGTGATATTTGCTAGGTTTTTAACCAAGGAATCTTATCAAAAATAAGTTTTATAACACTGTTTTAAGTTATTTCTGCTCAGAAATGTCCCAAAGTTCAGAAAAATAATTTAAAACTATAAGATTCCTGAGTTCAAAAATCTGCAGATTGGTGGACACGGGGCCGTGCTCAGCGAGCACGTGGCCGTGGCCGGAGTTACTATTTCATTAATTTGAACTTTTCAACTTGTTTTCTTATAATGTCGATCCGGAATAGCGGAACATCCTCAGCTCACTCAAGGAACGATCGAAGGGGAAGAAGAACATCGGTGGAAGACTCCTTGGTTAACTATGTGTATCCCTTGCAAGAAGCCATTGATGAGATGACATGAGTGGAAGAAGCCTTAATTGACCGTATTAACCATTTGTCAGTAAGGTTAGAGAGTTCCCTTCAAGAAGTCAACATTTTGCACCAAAGGTTGAATATTCTTGCTTCTCCTCCCATGGTGCCAATCATTGCACAAAGAGGGTGGAATGTTATGCCAGAAGTCATTATTCCAGCCGAATGGCATGTTATGCCTTCGAAACCTCCTCTAAACATACTACACGGGGTTCTGGTAGCCGTCGCACCTCCTCCACAAGACATTGTGGAGAGTGAGCCTGCCTTCTTTCTTCCTAGGGAGATAGAGGAATGGCTCAATGACATTTTAAAGGCATCCCTCGGCTCTGAGTTCTACAAAACCCTTAAGTACTGGAAAGTCATTTTCGGGTTTTTGTCATTCCTACAATAAGGGTAGAACTTCTTAGTGATTTCCCGCGTTCTATGACCTATCTATCTTAGGATCTTTGTAGTTTTTCATTTTTAGGAACTTTATTTTCAATTTTTAGGATCTTTGTAATTGTCGTTTGAGTAAAGTCCTATTTGAGTCCCTGTGGTTTGTGCAGTTTAACCATTTGAATCCAAAAACCAAAACTGTCTTGATTTGAGTCCCTGTGGTCTCTAATTTTAACCATTTGAGTCCCTGTGGTCTCTAATTTTAACCATTTGAATCCAAAAACCAAATGTTTCTGATTTGGATGTTGACGTGATGTCGTGGTCACAATCAAATTTAATCCAATTACTACTAAATAGATAGTGGCAAGTGGGTATCGAACACAGGGAGTTTGTGGAATATGTGTTATTTCAAGAGTTGGTTTGATTGATTTGATTTTTAAAACTAAGATTACTATTCTAATTGCAAAATGAAAGTGTTGGTTGTAAACAAATTAGAGACAAATGACCATCTTTAGTTTCCGGTTTGCTTTGACATTTATGCTAACATTCCACTAGAAAGAACTACATAGACATAGTTCATGTGTGATTACTTGTAGTGATGAAAGGGAACTAAGTACTCAGATTCCTAGAACGTGAGGTTGTTACCCGATGATCAATAACCCTTACCCAAGCCTAATTAGACCCATGATATCTCGATTGCCAACGGCACCAAGAACTTATGGTTTCAAACTAGTTTAACATAAGAATCAACAACTTACAACAAAGCAATCACACACCATAACAAACACATCATAAAGATAAAGATTGTTATTCTAGAAATAGGAAATCAAACATAAAGTCTTATGCAAACCTTCAACTAAAGACAATCATAAAGAGTTTAGCCACTCATGGCTTGAACAAACATCATGAACCAAGTCTCGATCTTCAAACAAGTTAAAAACATAAAACAAATGATTAACAATTGTCTTCAAGCTCCAAGTGCAGCCAATTTCCTGTCTCCAGTGTTGTGTAACCGATTTCTCATGATAGGAGACATAAAAACATCATCAAAATGCAATTTAATGCATAAGTTACATGTCCAACCCATCCGTAGCTTACGGCGGTCAACATACTCCAACCGGTCAACATAGCGCCGTAAGCTACGGCGCTCACCGTAGCTTACGGCGAGCAACATTTCCTTACGGCTTGAAGATACTGCCTTACGGCAATGACTTTTTGAACCATGGAGGGCCGTAACCTACGATTGGGGCCGTAGGCTATGGCGGCTAACATCCTTCTTTTTCTTGTTTCTTCTTCCAATCACAATTTCTTCAACTTTTGATTCCGCCAACTTCTAGCGTCCATCTATGCTCCCTAAAACCCGCATTTTGAGCACTTTAACACCTGAAACATCAAACATCTAGTGGTTACCAAGTTCAAGCAATTAACCGTAATAAACATGGAATGTGCATGCTATTAAACCTTTTAAGGGTTGTCCTACGGACCACCTGTCACATCCCCACACTTACCCGTTGCTTGTCCCAAGCAACCCGTTCAAAAACTATTTCATAACCACAAGTGATCACTTATGCAAACCAAGCTAAAATGTACCGACCTTTTACTAACTTTTCATCATACCACAAAACACACCCCTCACAAAAACTCTCGGTGACAAGTAATATTAGCACATTATGCTAAAACACTCAATGCGTGTGTGTGTTTGTGCGAAGCTTGTATAAAAATCAAGTCTCCTCCTATCAAATACCTAGCATGCTTATGAATCAAAAGGACTTACGGGTTGTAACGGGGCTAGGTGCAAAGGTAGGAAAATGGTAGAATATATATACAAGAGCTAATTGATTTGACCCGGTTTTTATTTCTACTACTAAACAAAGCAAACACCAAATATATATAAAACTTCTTCAACATTCTCAACTACTGTTGCAACTAAATACTTCTTTTTGTATTTTTCTCATATTTTTTTTCAATAAAGATATAAAAGCTCAACAATATATACAAGAACATCAACACTACATACTAAATCTCCTAAACCGGGTAATCTCAAAAGGTAAAGTTTTGTAGGAAGTAGGTTTGGGTCACAACCGAATAGTAATAGGCTCAAACGTGGCTTTCTAAAGACCAAACCCCCACCCCTCACAATACCAAGCTCATATATGTAAAGTATGAGATCCAACCCACCAATCCCACACTCTCACACGTCTAGACGAGGCTACCTAAAAGTCCCCTATCATTTTCAACGCATGCTAACTCTAGGATTTAACAAGAATTCGTACACAAGTTCTATTAACACAATACACACGCCGCCACTCAAAACAAAGAAATATTCTATAATTATCATATGTGGCTCAAACTCTCACCAAGAAAGGACTAGAAATGGGTGTCGGTGTGTCAAGTGGAACAATATCAAGTTTTCAAATTTTTGACAATTTTCGCTTGGTTTCACAAAAAAAAAATTATTTCTCAAATATTTCCCCCATCCCCACACTTGGGATACATTGTCCCAATGTATGGTTTTGAGGGAAAGATCGCTTTTAACCAAAAACATTAGCTTTCGCTAATACTCTCAAATCCCAAATTTCTTTTTGTATTTTTTTATTTTTTTATGACAATTAAAACACACCACCACTATCACATCCCATAAATCACATCAACAACTAATCACCACCCGACCTCCCAACCATAAACATAAACATACGAGATGAAAATATACACAAATATACAAAGGAGCGAGATACGATCTGGCTAATAGTACTTTGGCTGTGGAGGCCCAAAAATGGATGTCATCATGTCATTCCATTTGCCAAACCCAAATGCTCTGCTACTGCTGCTACTGCCTTGATCACCACCTTGACTCGCCTGCTGATAACTCATGGCGTGTGGATCCACCCATTGAGAATGATGCAATGGTGGGGTGGCACTACCATCATATGGTGGCAATGTAGTATAATCCACAACTGGCGGGTCCGCTTCGAGTGGCTGGCCCGCATGCCACTGATCATGCAAGCGTCTCTGGCGGTCGTCTAAGTAGCGATTATTCATCTCTTCTTGGTGGGCGTACATATGAGCTCTATTCCATTGTTCGTTTTTGTCAAAGCTCTGCTTAAGAACTCTCTCCATACTAGCCCCCATAAAAGTCTGTTGATCGAAGAGCATTTGATTGGGTTCAGTCCATTCGCCAAAAGTGGGGGGTCGCCTCTGCTCAATAATCTGGCCCATATTCCCCGAATGAGCCCAATAGGGATCATAGGGTTGTTGTGCATAGTCGAATGCATTACCCACATATCCTGACTGTACTCCTGCTCCCTGAACTCCACCTGGGCCAGCGCCCCCCATCGGAGCATCAACCATGAACGTGTCTTCACGGTAGTCATCATCACCACTAACCTCTTCATCAGTCGTTTCGGGCTCATCAGCCTCGCCCGGTCGTAGTGGCCTCGCATCCACTTTCAAAACTCTCCACCTTCTCCCATCGGTCTTCAACTTATGGTACCTTTCTGATTCCTTGTACTCATATCCTAGTCCCAAATTCTGTATATCGAACAACTTAAACCTCTTATAAGAGCCTTTTTCATTACCTTCAATCGCCCCATATTTCTTCAACAATGCCGTGATCAATCGGCAATGGGGTACAATTTTTCTTTCTCCACTATTTTGACTCAACCAAATGTTGTTCAACACTAAGAATCGGAAGGGAACCATGGGTGAACCACGCATTAACATGTACAAGATCGGCACCTCTTGAAACCTAACCTCCATCTTATCACCCCGCCGCGGGATGACATTGTGTGTACACAAAACCAACAACAACTTCGCCTCCATTCTCAAGTTTCTTCTAAACAGTTTCCCATGTGTAGTACCCGGAAGGAAAAGGTAATCCAACATTTGTTGCCATTGAGGATGTTTGTCGGGTTCGAAGTAGAGATCTTTAAGGCTTGGGTAGATATATTGATTAGATGGTTGGTTATCAAACTTTGCTATTCGGCGCAATGCATCATAAGACATCTCGACCTTCACTCCGTTACATGTTCCAACTAGTTTCATCTTGTGTGGAGCCTTAAACGGGGGATATTCAAGTGTGGTCATCCACTCTTAAATCTGAGCATCATACATCTTCTTTACTTCATTATCATAACACTTTAACGCCGCCTCCCAGCCCAATGCTTTAAACTTAGCCGTTATCCCGAACAACCCAAAATCAACTTCCCGGATCTCCTTCTCACAAATAAACGCCTCACTCCTTTGCTTCAACTTGTTCATTTGCTCGTGAAACAAGTCCTCTCTCCATTCCTCGGGTTGGTCTAATAGTGAACCGGATGTCCAATCCGGTTTTGGACCCCTTGGAGGAGTATCTTCCTCCGAATCCGGGTCACCAACCCGTGTCAACCTCCTCCTCTTTGGTTGTTCTTCTTCCCCTTGAGGTTGTTTAGACGAACTTGCACCCGCCTTATCCTTTGTTCTCACCATACCTACACAGATCCATAAACCAAACACAAAAATCAAATAAGTTCAACTTCACAATCTTCCCCACACTTGCTTTATGTTATGGAAAAAAAAAGCATAAAGCAAGTGTGGGGAAGATTGTGAAGTTGAACTTATTTGATTTTTGTGTTTGGTTTGGTTTAAATGTATAAATGTACAAAAAAACCAAAGATTCATCCTTCCAAACAAAAATTCGGCATGATGTATCTACAAATTAGAATTTTTCCAAAAATTTTCATTAAACATCAAATACATTCATACCCAAACATTCAATGGCTCAACAACATCCTATCATCTATCATATACAAGCAAGTGTGTAATCAAAAACAAAATTGAAAACTTATAAATCGCAATGTACTTCAAAGAATGACAAGAAATTGCATACCTTAATCTTGTGGAAGATGAAAATAGCAAGCACTTTACTTTTAAGCAAGAACCCACAAAACCCCCAAATTTTCGGCCCCTTTTTTACTCAAATCAGACCACCAAACAAAGGAATCTTCGAGATATGAGTATAAATCTGAATTCCTTGTGAAATTTCACCCAAAATGGACCCAAAAATCACTGGATTCGGTTAGGATTTGAGAAAGATATGAAGTTTTGAAGGTGGAGATGGGTTAGGGTTCTTAGAGAAGAAGAAGAAGATGAAGGAGAAGAAAAGTTGTGGTTGGGGAATGATTGATCGATTGTGTGGATGGGGATAGGTTAGAGATTGTTTTATTTAATGTATTATTATTAATGAGGTTTTCGGTTTTTTTTATATACATACAAAACGCCGACAGGTCCCACCCCAAGATTTCACTCGGTGTCGTAGCCTACGGCACTTGCCGTAGGTTATGGTGACATCTGGTCAAAATCAATGCCGTAAGATAGTTTACGAGTGCCGTAGGACAAAATTTTTCAAGATCACCACCGTAAGCTACGCCAATGGCCGTAGCTTACGGCGCATACTGGGTGAATTGGACTTCTTGATTTTTTTTTTATTTTTTTTTTTGTTATTGCAAAACTTTTTTAGTGTTTTTGTTTTTTTTTAGCTTTTATAAATTTTATAACTTTTTATTGTTTTTATAATTTTTGAAAAACATGAAAATTATACCTACCCCCCCCCCCCCGTTAAAAACCCGTGTTGTCCTCAACACTACTCCAAATCTCCCCACTCTTCGGATGACATAAGGACCCATCCATTTGCTCTTGAGTTTGCCCGCGAACATCTTCAACCTCGAATTATACAACCACACCTTTTGACCCACTTCGAAGTTCTTCTTCCTTAGCTTCGCGTCATGAACCTTTTTCAGTTTGTCTTTATAGGCGGATGCACATTCATATGCCTCGTCTCTAATCTCCTCAATCTCACTCAATTGCAACTTTCGTACTCGACCCGCTTCGTCATAATCCGCATTCACAGTTTTTATGGCCCAATGCGCTCGATGTGCTAACTCCATTGGTAGATGGCACCCCTTCCCATACACCATCCGATAAGGGGTGGTACCAATTGGAGTTTTGTAGGCCGTCCGATATGCCCACAACGCATCGTCAAGTTTACTTGACCAATCCTTTCTATCCGTTCGTACCGTCTTCATGAGGATCTCTTTAATTTGACGGTTGTTATAGGTCATTTTATGAGCGTACATATCTTGACTAATATCCTGCTTTTAATTGTTTATTTGTGACCAGGATACTGGACTGGGATATTGCTAACATCCTGGGCGATATCCTGAGGTTAATTGAATTAACCACGTGCAGGTTAGAGGCTGTGGGTTACTAACGGTCAGATGGACTTCTTCTCCTCAAGACTCGGGCGTATCTGTTACGTGAGAGACGTTGAACCCGAAAGACCAGGTCTACAACGTTCGAGTAGAGAATATTCGCCGGATCCCAGTGAATTAGGATAGTTTGTTACACTTCTTTTACTATAAATAGATGGGGGCGGATCAGATTAAGGCACGCAACTCATACACACACATTCGAACACTTTTGCTCTCTAGCTCACTGCAAACACTACACACAAACACTTGTATTCAAATTACTTTGTAACACCTAGTTGATCCGCACCACGTCCTGCACTGCATCTTGATATTTGAAGTAATAGAAGAACAAGGCAGCTGCGATTGTCAGCTCCCGAGGTTTTGTGCCAGCGATCTAAATTGACCAAGGGCTTTCCTCGTACATCCTGTGTCACCCTTTACATTTTTGCTCATCGTTTGATCAAAGATACAGCTCTATATCCTGAGCTGTATCCTGAAACTGTTTTTGCAAATAACTTGCATAACATATTTTCGACACACTTTTCTAGCACACTACCTCACTTAACTAATTTGATCACTTAATTGCTTCGGTAATTTTTTACCAAAACAATTTGGCGCCCACCGTGGGGCAAGTGGTGCTATTTTTGCTAAAAACTTTAGTAAAATCATTATTCGGTTTTCTTTTGTCAAAAAATTTTTCTAACTTGTTTTCAATGGCCTCAAGATCAAACATGAGCTCCTCCACTATGTCCGCCATGACTTCTGCTACTACCGGTTCGGTGCTTCCACCACCTCCTCCAAGGATGCCAGTTTCTTCACAACCTCAGGATATTATCCCTACTTGGAGTGTTCAGGGATCTGCTCCCGTTTTAGCCTCTAATGATGAAATTCTAACTTTATTTGGAAGTGTGCAGGAACAAATGAGGTAGCAACAGGAAACTAACCAAATGCTCTTAAGAGAAATACAACTCTTAAAAGCTAGCTCGAGTAGACCTGCTGAAGAAACTGTCACTCCTATACAGCCCAGGGCTTTGAACTTCAGTTCTGCAGTTTACACTGAGGATAACCGGGGGAACATCGTCCCAAGCCATTCTCAGAATCATACCCCTGAGATACCCTCCTCGGTCAGGATGTCAACTGTGAGGAGCTCAGGATATGTTTCAGGATATGGACAAAATCCTCAGACCGGTAACGTGTCAAATAATAATATTCTTGCTACTAACAACAATGGATCTTTGCAGGATGCAGGTATGACGTCAACATTTACTAGGGAGCTTCAGAAATTGAAGGACATGATATCCAGTGTACCTGGAATGGTCCAGCCAATTCCGGAAGTATCTCAAGACAGCCACAGGATATCCCGCTTTGCATATCCTATCTGTGATGCTGAAATCCCAAAAAGATTTCAGACCCCCAACATGAAACTGTATGACGGGACTACAGATCCTGAAGAGGATATTGCCCAGTATAGGGAAAGGATGGAAATCAATCCTATCCCTCCAGATCTCAAGGAAGCATGCTTATGCAAGGGATTCGGTTCTACCTTGACAGGATCAGCCTTAAAATGGCTGTTAAATGTTCCTCCTCACTCAATTACTTCGTTTACTCATTTGGTTAATTTATTTAACAGTCAATTTTCTTGCAGTCGGAGTTTTGAGAAACTAACCAGTGATCTTTACAGGATAACTCAAGGACCTCAGGAATCCTTGAGGGATTATGTGAACAAGTTTAGTCGAGAATCCTTGGATATCCCACATCTTGATGTTGCAACAGCTGTGCAGGCTTTTAAGATGGGGTTACAAAAGGATTCTCAGTTTTATCAGGATCTTGTAATGAATCCCTGCAGGAATCTCGACGAAGCTTGTAACAGGGCTTTAAGATATATCCGCTTGGAAGATGACAAAAAGATGCAAGAGAGGATGAATTCTACCTCAACCTACGAATCAACCAACAGGAAATCAGAATCCTCGTATAAACCATATCGCTCCAAGCCATATGGTAGAAATGATAACAAGAAAGTGAATGCTGTTGAAGATGAGGATCCTAAAGAATATCCTGACTTATATGAATACTGCTTTTCTGTTAATATACCTGAGTTAATGTATGCTATGCAGGGTTTAGGAGACAAAGCTAGGTGGCCTCGAAAGAACCAGCAGAAAGCTGATTGGAAGGATAAATCCAAATGGTGTGCCTTCCATGAAGACTTCGGACATGTGACCGAGGATTGCATTGCTTTAAGGAAAGAAATAAGTTACCTGTTAAGCAAAGGGTATCTGAAGGATTTGCTGGGAAGAAAGAAGAATAAAGGGCAGGATCCTGAGAAGGATCCTGAACGAGCAGCATCACCCCCAGCAGATGCCAAAATAATTAACTTTATTTCAGGAGGATCCGACATTTGTGGGACTTCGTATTTGGCGGCCAAGAGACATGCAAAGGAAGCTAAGACTGAAAGGGGAGACAATCCAGTCAGGATGACTACCCTCACAACTGATAAAGTGATCACTTTCGATAGTGATGACAGGGATACTGTTCAGGATCCTCACCATGATGCTTTGGTAATAACATTATATGTGGCTAACCATTTTGTACGCAGGATATTGGTGGACAACGGTAGTTCTGTCAATATAATTCAGCTGGAAACATTGAAAAGGATGAATGTATCTCCGATGGATATTACTTCGAAGTCCACTGTGCTCGTTGGTTTCAGTGGAGAGGCTAGAAATACCGTAGGAGAGATAAAGTTACCAGTATATGTTGAAGGGGTCAACTCGATACAACGCTTCTGTGTGATGGACTCCTTATCCTGCTATAACATCATACTAGGCAGGCCATGGATCCATGACATGAAGGCTGTGCCTTCGACTTATCACCAATGCATCAAGATTCCAACCCCTTGGGGGGTCGTCAAAGTTGATAGTGATCAGCAGGAGGCGAAGGAATGCTACTCATCCTCAATGAAACCCTCAACCAAGCCTAATCCAACATAGCAATTAAAGATGCGGGCCCGGGATACCTTGGAGGCTTCTAAGCAGGATGTGAAGAAAGTTATCCTGGATCAGGATAATCCTGATATCTCGGTGCTCGTAGGAACCAATATCCCTCAGGATATTGAAGAAAAATTAACTAACTTTTTGAAGTACAGGATATCAACATTTGCATGGAAGCATGAGGATATGACAGGTATATCCAAAGACATTATTACTCACAAGCTTGGAATTGACAGGTCGTTCAAGCCTATACAGCAAAAGAGAAGGAAGTTTGCTCCTGAACGAAATGCAATTATCCAGGAGGAAGTTGAAAGGTTGTTGAAGTCCAAAATGATCAGGGAGGTCAAGTTTCCAAGATGGCTAGCAAATGTAGTCGTAGTACAGAAGAAAAATGGGAAATGGAGAGTCTGTGTAGATTACACGGACTTGAATAAGGCTTGTCCTAAAGACCCGTTTCCTCTTCCTCATATTGATGCAATGGTGGATGCTACTGTCGGGCATGAGATGTTAACATTCATGGACGCATCCTCGGGATTTCAGCAGATTCAAATGGAGCCTTCGGATCAGGAGGATACGGCCTTCATGACACCGACAGGTAATTATTGCTATACTGCTATGCCTTTCGGTTTGAAAATGCAGATGCAACATACCAGAGTTTGGTGAACATGATGTTCAAAGATAAGCTGGGGGACACCATGGAGGTATATATTGACGATATGGTGGTGAAATCTAAAAAGGCTGAGGATTACCTCCAGGATATCAAGGGGGCATTTGATATCCTGGATCAGTACAACATGAAACTGAATCCTGCTAAGTGCCATTTCGGAGTGGGGGCAGGAAAGTTTCTAGGATATATGGTGACGAAAAGGGGCATAGAGGCGAGCCCGGAGCAGATTAGAGCTATCCTGGATATAAAATCACCTTCGAATATGAAGGATGTTCAATGGTTAACAGGCCGAGTGGCAGCATTGAACAGATTTATTTCAAGATCCTCGGAAAAATGCAAGGAATTCTTTGATATCCTCAAGAAAAATAAGAAGTTTGAATGGGAAGCAAAGCATGAAGCAGCCTTGCAGGATTTGAAGCGATATCTCTCAACCGCACCTCTATTGATGAAGCCTGAAAATGGTGAACCACTATCCCTATACCTCACTGTATCAGGGAATGATGTAAGTGTCGTTCTTATAAAGGACCATGAGGGTCAGCAATATCCTGTTTATTATGTTAGTAAAAGTTTGTTAGATGCAGAAACTAGATATTCTCATTTAGAAAAGTTGATATTAGCCCTAGTTATGGCATCAACAAAACTTAGACATTATTTTGAGACGCATAGGATTCATGTTAGAACCAATTATCCTGTTAAAAATGTGCTTAGGAAACCCGAGATGTCGGGTAGGATGGCTAAATGGTCAGTAAAACTGAGTGCTTATGACTTAGTATATGAGCCTAGAAATGCCATAAAGTCTCAGGCTTTAGCTGACTTTGTGGCTGATTTCAGTAGTGACATTCAAAATGAAGTGGATTTAGAAGTACAGCAACTAGGAGAGAACTTAGAATGTTGGACACTGTATACTGATGGTGCATCTAACATAAGAGGTGTAGGTTTAGGTATACTACTAAAATCGCCACAGGGGGACATATTACCCCAGGCTATTAGGTGTGAATTTCCTGCTACTAATAATGAGGCAGAGTATGAAGCTTTAATTGCAGGATTAGAGTTGGCTAAAAATATGAATATCAAGAATTTGCAAGTATATGTTGACTCCTTGTTAATCACTAATCATTTTAATGGAACCTATGCAGTTAAAGGAGAGAAGTTAGTCGAATACCTCGGTATTCTCAAAAAATTAGCAGGATATTTCGATGTTTTTACACTTGAACAGGTACCAAGGGAAGATAATGCTGAAGCAGATGCCCTAGCAAACCTGGGATCATCGGTCAAGATACCAGAAGGAACCCAAATACCAATATTGCATATCTTATATCCTGCGATGAATCCTCGGGATACAGAAGTAGTGAATATTCAGGATCCTGTTGCTGAATATCCTGAGGAGGATCCTAAATTCTGGACGGCTCCAATCGTAAGATATCTCAATGAAGGACACATCCCTAGAGACGAAAATCCTAAGGCATTTAGGATGAAGGTATCACGATTCACCATTATAAATAATATCTTGTATAAGAAATCTCTTACAGGACCATATCTAAGGTGCTTGGAGGATCCCGAAACTAAAGAAGTACTTCGGGATATACATGATGGGGATTGTGGTAACCATACTGGGGGCAGGTCATTATTCTCAATGGTGTTGAGAACAGGATACTATTGGCCAACAATGAGGAAAGATGCTACAGAATATGCCCGAAGATGTGATGCATGTCAAAGACATAGTAACATATTACATCAGCCTGCTGAACCGCTATATCCTATTGTTTCCCCTTGGCCGTTTATGAAGTGGGGTATGGATATAGTGGGAAAGCTTCCAAAGGCTCCAGGAGGAAAGGTTTTCATGTTGGCAATGACGGATTATTTCTCCAAGTGGGTTGAAGCAGAAGCATTTGTTCAAGTTAGAGATCAGGAAGTGGTATCCTTCATAAAAAGGAATATCCTGACTAGGTTTGGAGTACCAGCTGAAATAATTTGTGACAACGGATCTCAATTTATAAGTAAAAGGACTACTGACTTCTGCAAGAGTTGGGGAATCAAAATGATTACATCTACCCCGGTACATCCTCAAGCAAATGGACAAGCTGAATCCTCAAACAAGATAATTGTTAACAACTTGAAGAAGAGATTAGGGGCCAAGAAAGGAAGATAGGCAGAAGAACTACCCTTTGTTTTGTGGGCTGATAGAACGACGGTAAAAAATGCAACTGGTCAAACCCCATTTTCCTTAGTATTCGTAGCAGAAGCAGTGATCCCGACAGAAATGGTGATACCCACAGCAAGATCCAACCTCGGGAATCCTGAGCAGAATCCTGAAGTCCTATGCCAGGAGATAGATACTATTGATGAGACAAGAGATGCAGCACGGCTAAGAATGGCGGCATATCAACAAAGGATATCCAGAGCATACAACAAGAATATAAGAACTAGAAGGTTCAAAGTTGGAGATTGGGTGTTAAGAAAAGCTTTTCAAAATACTACTAATCCTGCTGATGGAAAGCTGGCTCCGAAATGGGAAGAACCATATGAGGTTGAATCAGAATCAGGAAAAGGTGCATACTGACTCAAGAATATGGAGGGGGATATGCTACCGAGATCTTGGAATGCTATACACCTTAAACTTTATTTCAACTGAGTTTAGAATTTAATTTCTAACTCAATATGGTATGAATTCTATCTCTTTTAAATATGTTTGATTTGATTTGTTCTTTGAAACCCAACACTGACTTAAGCATCGGAGGGGTGTTAGCCAAGCTAACACCCACCTTAGTTTAAGGATGTTTTGCAGTATATGCTTCGGGATATAGCACCAGGATACTCACTCAGGATACTTCGGAAGATTAGAGGATTGGCCCCCTCTCTCACGTACAAGGGATCCTGTTCCTTCACAGGTTTAAAGGTATTCACCTTTCTTCCGAATTCGGTTTAAACACCCCGCCTGGAGCGCAAGTTATTCGGGAATAGTTCAAGGTGGCGGGACCAGTCCATGTAAAAGTGGCTGACAATTTCGTTGCTATTGGCTATATCCTGAATCCTAAAGGTATATGAGGATTGATCACTTTCTCTCACGAAAGGGTATTTTCATACTCTCTAAGGTTTGAAGGTTTTCACCTTTCTAAGTCTTGGAGTTTATACACTCCCGCCTGTAGCGCATGAAAATTTGGGATTTCCCCAGGGATACGAGGGATTTATCTCCAGTACATTTTTGGGGTTTACCCCTGTAACACAAAAAACTGTCTATACAATTGAAACTGATTTCCAGGAAATTTCTAAGTATTTGAGGACATTATGCACAGGGGACATTCCATCTGAAAGCAATTGTATGATACATAAAGGATCAAAGTTAAGCCAAGAGTCTCGAACTGGGGACATCTTAGTAGGAGAAGTCGCAAAAGGGATTGGGGATTGATACTAGGGTTAGACTCAGTTCCTGGTATGATCTTTCCTTTATAAACTTTACATAAATTCTATAACCCAGGTTAATGTTTAAGTATCCTGAAAAGGATATATCTTCAGGATATATCGGTAAAATGTGTTTTCGGGATGCGTTTCAGGATATTTGATTAAAGTATTTGGAAGTAATACTAGTTTGAAATTGAAACCTTGATCAAACAAGTATTGTCAAAATGAGTTTGAGAAAGTGGACTATCTTTTATTCTTTAAAAGTGTTCTCTAAAGATGATTGAATTTTTGGGAGTTATATTTAACAAAAAAATTTCATAGTATATCACTGAGTATATTGATCAGGATATTTTCAAAAGATAGTTGTACAAAATTTTGTAAAATCTACATTAAGGAATGCATGACAGAAATTAAAAGGCAACAACAAATAAGTCAAAAGAAGTTATATTATTAACATGTCAAAAGTTGTGCTTTTGGATTCACCTCAAACCGAGGCCCATCCACCAAAAGCACAATTAGTCTTTACCATACTTGTGTAACGGTTAAAGGTTCTATCTCAAAACGGGACCTGTCCACCTTCAATCGTTACGACAATCAAAATAGGTTATACTAACCGATGACCAAGGGCTTCATCCTGAAACCCAGGACCCATCCACCTTTGGACATCGTATTGTTCTAGTGCAGGAAATATAAATTGTTCAACGACGGGAAAAGTAAATTGTTTGTGCAAACGACAACCATGAAATTTAAAAAAGTGGGCTCCGGCCTTGGCACGTATATCCATCATCGCCCACTTCGCCGCCTAAGGAGCGGCACCTTCTTGATCAGCAGCCTCTTTCCCAGCATCCGCACCAGCATCAGCCTCAGGATTCTTCTCGGCATCATCATCACCAGCATTGACCACTTCCTCTGCCACCTTAGAAGGCTCTTCACCAGCATGCATTGTAGGATGAGCGACGGGATGACCTCCAAGATCCTGTAGTTTCACTTCCCAAGCCTTTACATTCCAGGAGGGGCATTCGAAGCCCAAGCTCTTGGCCTCATAAGCCATCCTTAACCTAGCTTGGAGAAGCGAGATTACAACGGATGCTTTGAGGCTGTCCCGATATGAACTCATATCCTGCTGGTATTGAAGAAGAGCGGCATCTAGTTTGGCCTGAGCATCCTCATTGGCTTTGTGGAGGGCAGCTTGGTGCTCTTGGGTCATTGCTTTGTATTTGTCTTCATAATGCTGGGACTTGGCGGCCGCGATTGTTCCTTGATCGGCTATAGTGGCTTCAGCTTTTTCGAGCTTAATCTCCAGCATCTTGTTAAGTCCACAGGCATCTTCATACAAGTGCATGAGACGTTCCAAGCCCTGCAGTTAAAGATACAGGTATCGATGTAAAATAAGCAGGATGAAGATTAACATATATGTGCAGGATATCGAAAGGGAATTTTTACCTGGTTGAGGAATGAAGTGGCTTCACTAAATCCATGATTCTCAAGAGAAAATGTCTCGGAGGCGGCTGGAGAATCCATTTCCTTTCTCTTCCGGGAGCTAGAGGCCCGGGTCCTGGATGTCGGAGGAGCTTAAGAGGTAGGCTTTGGTGTGGCAGACGACTTCGGCTTGGATTCTTGTTTAGCAGGTACAAGGCTGGAGTAATTGTCCAACTCATCGAGTTGAACGCCTTCAAGGTTGACTACTGGTACTGCATAAGGGAAGATATATTTTTAAACTTATAATACCTCTGAAAGATAATCGGTTTATTAGATAAAGATAATTACTAAGAATATACTTACTAGACATCTCTGAACTTGACTTTTGGCTTGAATCTGCAATAGACAGGGAGAAAGTTCTTTCACTAGCAGGAAGTCGGTATATTTCTTTGATCCTAGACTCGGATTCCGCTCTTGGGGGTGCTAAGTCTCTGAAGTTTGCTGTATAAAACATCAGGATATAAGTTTAGGATATAGTTTAAGGATACACTTGGGGATATTCCTAAAACCCTAGATCCTACCCTTGGTTAACCATCTAATCGGCAGATCGAAACCCTTGTCGATGGAATCTCTTTTCACGAAAAAGAACTTTCGCCGCCATCGATCTTCGTTCTTGGTGGCCTTTAGGACTAAAGGGTTTTTGGAGGTGGAAAACAAAAGAAAACGGCTGTCACCATGGGATATCAACCGGTATGCTATCGGAAGGTCTTCAATACACAGGTCAGGGCAATGGTGAGATCTGATTTGATCCAGTACCATCAAAATTCGCCAGACCATTGGCATAGTTTGGGCATAACTAAGGCCGGTGAGGTCGAAAAAAAGAGAGTTAAAAGGTGGAAATGGGTACCGAAGCCCCAAAGAAAAGGGGTAGGCAAAAAAATAGACCCATTCGTCTGACGACACGTCTGATCGGATCTCCCGATCAAAAGGATGAATGACTGTTCCAGCAGGAAAGGCGCCGGAATCCTTGAGGGTAGCGATATCAGCATTGTTGAAGCAGCAGATTTCTTTTTCTGGTTCTCGTATGAGGTTTTGACTTACGAGGGTTGGGACTGGTTCATCCAAACGAGATCTTGTCCGTGATGCCATGGAGAGTATTAAAGCAAACAAAAAGAAACCCTGGAAAGAAAACAGAGGATGAAGAAGAGAATAGTTACCTGAAAATCGCTTGGAGAGTAATGATAGAAAAAGGAAATATCTCAGCTAATTATAGGCTGAGTATAGGGGGGTTAAAAGTAAATATTGCATTGAAAATAGCACAAGGTCACCTCAGCCGTCGTTTCATCTTAATTGCCTTGAATTACGAGATAGAATTTCTAAAATATATCCGTTGGATTGGTATACCAACAGATATATTTGGGGACAATTGTTATAGGTCATTTTCTGAGCGTACATATCTTGACTAATATCCTGCTTTTAATTGTTTATTTGTGACCAGGATACTGGACTGGGATATTGCTAACATCCTGGGCGATATCCTGAGGTTAATTGAATTAACCACGTGCAGGTTAGAGGCTGTGGGTTACTAACGGTCAGATGGACTTCTTCTCCTCAAGACTCGGGCGTATCTGTTACGTGAGAGACGTTGAACCCGAAAGACCAGGTCTACAACGTTCGAGTAGAGAATATTCGCCGGATCCCGGTGAATTAGGATAGTTTGTTACACTTCTTTTACTATAAATAGATGGGGGCAGATCAGATTAAGGCACACAACTCATACACACACATTCGAACACTTTTGCTCTCTAGCTCACTGCAAACACTACACACAAACACTTGTATTCAAATTACTTTGTAACACCTAGTTGATCCGCACCACGTCCTGCACTGTATCTTGATATTTGAAGTAATAGAAGAACAAGGCAGTTGCGATTGTCAGCTCCCGAGGTTTTGTGCCGGCGATCTAAATTGATCAAGGGCTTTCCTCGTACATCCTGTGTCACCCTTTACATTTTTGCTCATCGTTTGATCAAAGATACAGCTCTATATCCTGAGCTGTATCCTGAAACTGTTTTTGCAAATAACTTGCATAACATATTTTCGACACACTTTTCTAGCACACTACCACACTTAACTAATTTGATCACTTAATTGCTTCGGTAATTTTTGACCAAAACAACGGTTGGACACTTCAACTTGTCCACTTGTTTGCGGATGGTACCGTGTAGCCACTCGGTGGTTCACATTGTATCTTTCTAGCAATTTCCCAAAATTAAAGTTCTTAAAGTGTGAACCACCATCACTTATTATCACCCTTGGTACACCGAATCGAGTAAAGATGTTGGATTGCACAAACTTGCACACCAGGGAATGATCATTGGTTCTTGTAGCGATAGCTTCAATCCACTTTGTAACATAATCAACCGCAACCAATATGTACAAAAACCCATTTGAGTTAGGGAACGAACCCATGAAGTCTATTCCCCAAACATCAAACACCTCAACCACCAAAATTGGTTGTAAAGGCATTTCATCCCGCTTTGATATGCTTCCAACTTTTTGACAATTGATGCAATTCCAGACAAACTCGCAAGAATCCTTGAAAATTGTGGGACAATAAAACCCACATGACAACACCCGGTAACCCGTCTTGTTCCCACTAAAATGCCCTCCACATGCCGACGAATGAGAATGGGTCAAAATCTCTAGTACTTGGATTTCGGGAACACACCTTCTTATCACTTGATCGGGTCCAATTTTAAACAAATCCGGTTCATCCCAAATGTATTGTTTTACTTAACTTAGAAATTGTTGTCTTCTCTTCTTCGTCCAATGATTTGGAATTGCACCCTTGGCCAAATAGTTCACGTAGTGGGCATACCAAGGTGCAACAAAGGTAGAAACGGCCAACAATTGCTCATCGGGAAACCGTTCATTAATCTCACTCGGGTCATCAACACCTTCCAATGGGATCCGAGACAAGTGATCTGCAACAACATTTTCACAACCCTTTTTGTCCCGAATCTCTAGATCGAACTCTTGCAACAAAAGCACCCAACGAATCAACCGGGGCTTTGCATCCTTCTTTTCCATTAAATATCGGACCGCGCTATGATCCGTGATGTGCGTTAGGTGTATATATAGGTTTAAGTATATTTTAAGCCCTTTTACACTTTCTTTAGCCAAGTTTTAAATTTATAAAACACGATATTTACTAACACTAAACACACATATGGGCAAGTACACCCATCGTGAGCGTAGTATAGTGTTGGTAAGATACCGAGGTCGTCCAAGGACACAAGAGCTTTTAGTACCGGTTTATCCTCAACGTCTAATCAAATCAAAAGTTTAGAAAAAGGTTTTAAACTACGAACATAAAAACTAACTAAAATGCTGAAAATAAAAATAAAAGAAAAACAGATAGACAAGATGAATCACTTGGTTCCGACTCGTGTTTAGTGTAACCTTTGATTATTTCCGTACTTTTGCACTATTTAAGAGATTATCTTAGTTATTGTAGTAGGCCCCTCTTTTGAAGGTGACGTTACCCTCAACCCAGTAGTTTGAGTCAGCAAGGATACAATCCTAAAGGGTCGGATTATTGAAAGATAATTAATTAAGTTATTAATGCATATTGTGGTAGGCCCCTCTTTTGAAGGTGACGTTACCCTCGGCTAAGTAGTCTGAGTCAGCAGGGATACAGTCCTAAGTAGCCGGGTTAAAGTATTAATAGTAGTTTAACTTATGAGGGGATCAAAGAGTTTGGACCCCCGCCATCCAATACCGTTAAGTATTGAAGGAGGTCCTACTAAATTTGACCCAGGTCCTTTGCAGGATCTATACACTGAACAATGGCAAGACTCTTACCAAACCGTTCCCTTAACCCCCGACCAGGTAGCCAACATACCTCCATATAGACCGTGGAGATATGAATGGTGAAAATCTTTTATTTTATATAGACAGTAAAATAATGCCAAGACACCACGGACAAACGATAAGGAAGAATCACCTTCAACATAAGAAACTAGTTATTAAAGTCATTAATACATAACCAATTAAAAAGTGCGAAAATATTAAAAATAAAACGTATTAGACTAGACACTTTGTCTTCACCAAGTGATGTAAGAGACTTAGGAAAACATGGTCTTGATTGTCAAGAACTCTTACGATCAATCTTGGATCCCGAGATGACTCACACACTCTATGATGGACAATGGATGATGGTGGTGGATGATGGTGTTATGGTGGTGGTGGGTGGTGGGTGATGTGTGAGAGAGGTGGTGTGCCAAGGGATGGTTTGAGTTTGAGCCAAGCACTCCTATTTATAGGCTGAACAGAAGCTCGGGCACGGCCCCGTGTCCACATCCTTCTCTGTCTTCATTAATTGCTCTTGTCTTTATTAGTTGACCACGGCCCCGTGTCCGCTGGGCACGACCCCGTGTGCAGAAGCATATCTGTACTATCAAGATTTGCCTGGATTCTGCGAATCTTATAGTTGACCACGACCCCGTGTCCGCTGAGCACGGCCCCGTGGTGGGCGATGGAAGCTTCTACAACTTTGTCTTTTATGCTGACACTTGGGCACGCCCCCGTGCTCATTTAGCACGGGGCGTGTTCAGCTTCCTGATTTCTTGTTTTGCTTGGGAAGATGCTGTCGTGGGGTCGGGCATGTCACGTTTGTTCCTTTTCTTGTATTTATGTTAGATTTAGCTGCCTTTTTGCTTCTTTAGTAACAAGCGTCGGTTTTCGAAAGACTTTTTATTTTTTCAATTTTTATTTTGATGAAGCTATTATTCAAACAAAGTTATTTTTGATGAACTTGTTTGTTTATTTCTTTTCTTCATCAACAAAACATAAAAAAAAAATTTCAAAGTCAAACGAAAAACCGAGCTTGTTACTAAAACAAAAGGTTAAAAATAAAAAGGTTTTGGTGGGTGAAAGGGTGTTTGGTTTGGGTTAAGAAATGAAAAGGTTTAGGCTCAAATGGGTTAACTAGGGGGATTTTGGATAGGTGGTAAAAAAGAAAATAATGGTGTAGAAATAAAAAGGGTTAGTCCTAATGCCTCCATCATTTACTTACTCGGGTTTAAGTTGGTAAGGACCGGGAATGTATCGTCGTGGCAAGTTCTAGAGTTGCAAGAACCAAGCGGCTATTCACACAAGAAACGAAAAATGAGCATTTAATTTAAAGATATGTATTTGTATGCTCAATAAAGGCTCAAAACTCACTTTTGTGGGAATGGGTTTTTATGTGATCAAGTATATATAATTAAATTTTAACTAAGCTTGTCATGCCTTTTCATAATTTTCTTATGTTGGTTCTTTTTATCACGACGCTATCGGTTGTAAATTTGTAAAAATATAACCTTTTTAGAATTTGAATTTCCCGAGTTAAACCTAGACAAGTAAAAAAATTGAATTTTTTTGGAAAAAAATTTGGGGTGATTAGCGGTTCCAATAGAGTTTTGTGTAAGGCTTGTAGTTAGGACTTGAAAGATTCAAGGTTTTAGCATCCCCCCACACTTAAATTACACATTGTCCTCAATGTGTCCCAAAAATAAATTTTTAGGTTGATTGAATGTGTAAAAAGGTGTGAAAAAGCAAAAATTTGTGTTACTGGGCGCTGGACACGGCCCCGTGTTGTCCGGGCACGGCCCCGTGTTCAAGTGCCAGTAACAAAAATTAAACAAAAGAAACAGAAGCCTGGACACGGGGGCGTGTTGGGTGAACACGACCCATGTCCAGTTTACCTGAACTGGGTCATTTTTGCAGACTGTGCAGCACGGGGCCGTGTTGGGCGGACACGACCCGTGCTGAACTTACTGTTAATGAAGAAAATTGTCGGATGGCCCTGTTTTCCTGCATGGGGTGTTGGTTCAAGTTTCCTTTGTTATCCTTTGCCATCCTCAATGTATTTTATTCGTTTCAACACCATCCAAACACCAAATTAACTAAAACCAGCATTCGTTAAGTCATAGAGAGAATTACATAATAGTCCTAAAAAATGGAAAATAAAGCAGAAAATAAAAGTTAATGGTCCTAAATTAGATAGGTCAAGTGATACGTAAAATCATCCTAAGGAGTTCTACTTCTACAATAAGAACCAAAATTCCGAAAATAGTCTTCTGGTATCTAAAAGTCTTGTAGAACTCCGAGCCGAGGGGCGTTTAAAGCCATTCTTCTATCTCTCTTGGGAGGAAGAAGGCAGCGTCATTCTCTTCAACATCTTATGGAGGAGGAGCGACACCGACCGGAACCCCTTGTAGCACTTCCCGAGGGGGCTCCGGATGCATGGCGTACCACTCGGCCGGTATGATGACTTCAGGAACCACATTCCATGCCCTTTGGGTAATGATTGGTACCAAAGGAGGAGAAGCGAGAATGTTCAACCTTTGGTGCAAAAGGTTGACCTCTCGAAGACATCCTTCTAGTCCCACCGTCAAATGATTAATACGGTCAACCAATGCCTCTTCCACCCCTGTCATTTCATCAAGGGCCTCTCTTAAGGCGTAAACATAGTTTACAAGAGAATCTTCAACCGTTGATGACCTTCTCCCTTGTCGGTTGTTTCTGGAGTGTGATGAAGATGTTCCGCTAGTTCTGCTCGCTATTCTGAGAAAACAAACCGAGAAGGGTTCAACTTTATGAAATCAGTACTTCGGACATGGCCCCGTGTTCAACGGACACGGCCCGTGTTCAAATGTTTGTAGATTTTTTTGGACAAGGGATCTTGGAGTTTTAATTTGTTTTCATGATGTTTAAAACGTTTTTAAGCAGAAACAACTTAAAACATTGTTGTAGAACTTATTTTTAACAAGATCCCATGAATAAAAATCTAACAAACATCTCACTAAATCTTGAAATTATGGAGATTTCAAGTTTTAATGGAAGCATGAAGGAAAATTGAAGAAGATGGAAGTGGATAAAAGAGGAAAGGACAAGAAGGGTGTTGAGAAACTTCTTTTAGAAAATACCTAGGATGGTATGTGAGAATATTCCCCAAATCTATGTCCCTTGAATGGTTCAAATGTGCAAGATTCTTGGCTGCATTTATAGAAAACGACAGTACGCTGCACACGGCCCCGTGTCGGCTGGACACGGCCCCATGTTCAGGGGGAATCCTGACACATTTTGTCCGTATTCTGACACGAAATCAGACGGGAATCTTTCAGTGGACACGGGAGCGTGTTGACCTGGACACGGCCCCGTGTCTAGAAGCTGTCTTATGGAGTTTACCTAATTTTAAGGAACTTATCCGGATCGGGTGGTTCCTTACTAGATGGAACAACCCCAAAGTACCTAAGATACCTTAATTGTTCTAGATTGAGACGAGAACGCAAGAGGTTGTCGGTGAGGGTGATTCCTATGCTATATGTAGGTGGACAAGTCCAACCCTTTCCCGGGCTCTCGTTAAAGAAGGTGTATGCCGAATCGCTCAGGTCTATGTATGCATCGAACGAAGTCGATGGGGAGTCCTTCACGGCACAATCGGCACAGGGACGACTATCGCTCAAGTCCTCACTAGAGTTAGAAGTATCGTCGGGGACAACGAAGTTGTTTGAATGCGATTCCAACACTTCTTCTTGGTTATCATCTTGAGATAAATTATTGAAATCTATCCTAAGTTCTTTTAACCAATTAAGAATTAGATCTTCTAATTGAAATAGTTCATCAAGAAGCATTTCTCCTAGAAAATCTGGTTGGGAGCATTCGAGGGAGAGATAGGGATTGTTTTTACCTTCGCCCCTCTTAAGGATACAAGGAAACGATGGGTCTATATAGTGGGGCTTATAATTTAGAAAATAACATTCTAATTCCTTATGGGTACCACCACATATTTGACACCACATACCATAAGAGTGTCGAAAGTAAAAAGTATCAGTATCACTCATGTTTGTGTCAGAAATTACCAACTGTCGGGATCTTACGGTTCTGTTTTCAGTAACTGAATCTTGGGCACGGGGCGTGTTGAGTGGGCACGGCCCCGTGTTCAGCTTACTGTCTGACTTAAAACAGGATTGCCAGTTCCAATGATTGGGAACGGGGCTTGTTCAGCAGGCACAGCCCGTGCTAAGTTCTGCAGAAGCTGAAAAACTAAGAAAAATCCTAAAAAAATAGAAAAACAAAAAAACGATTAGGCCGTTGATTCCTAACTTTCTTAAAATCCTTGTGTCCCAGGCAACGGCGCCAAAAACTTGATGTGCGTTAGGTGTATATATAGGTTTAAGTATATTTTAAGCCCTTTTACACTTTCTTTAGCCAAGTTTTAAATTTATAAAACACGATATTTACTAACACTAAACACACATATGGGCAAGTGCACCCATCGTGAGCGTAGTATAGTGTTGTAAGATACCGAGGTCGTCCAAGGACACAAGAGCTTTTAGTATCGGTTTATCCTCAACGTCTAATCAAATCAAAAGTTTAGAAAAAGGTTTTAAACTACGAAAATAAAAACTAACTAAAATGCTGAAAATAAAAATAAAAGAAAAACAGATAGACAAGATGAATCACTTGGTTCCGACTCGTGTTTAGGGTAACCTTTGATTATTTCCGCACTTTTGCACTATTTAAGAGATTATCTTAGTTATTGTAGTAGGCACCTCTTTTGAAGGTGACGTTACCCTCAACCCAGTAGTTTGAGTCAGCAAGGATACAATCCTAAAGGGTCGGATTATTGAAAGATAATTAATTAAGTTATTAATGCATATTGTGGTAGGCCCCTCTTTTGAAGGTGACGTTACCCTCGGCTAAGTAGTCTGAGTCAGCATGGATACAGTCCTAAGTAGCCGGGTTAAAGTATTAATAGTAGTTTAACTTATGAGGGGATCAAAGAGTTTGAACCCCCGCCATCCAATACCGTTAAGTATTGAAGGATGTCCTACTAAATTTGACCCAGGTCCTTTGCAGGATCTATACACTGAACAATGGCAAGACTCTTACCAAACCGTTCCCTTAACCCCCGACCAGGTAGCCAATATACCTCCATATAGACCGTGGAGATATGAATGGTGAAAATCTTTTATTTTATATAGACAGTAAAATAATGCCAAGACACCACGGACAAACGATAAGGAAGAATCACCTTCAACATAAGAAACTAGTTATTAAAGTCATTAATACATAACCAATTAAAAAGTGCGAAAAGATTAAAAATAAAAAGTATTACACTAGACACTTTGTCTTCACCAAGTGATGTAAGAGACTTAGGCAAACATGGCCTTGATTGTCAAGAACTCTTACGATCAATCTTGGATCCCGAGACGACTCACACACTCTATGATGGACAATGGATGATGGTGTTATGGTGGTGGTGGGTGGTGGGTGAAGTGTGAGAGAGGTGGAGTGCGAAGGGATGGTTTGAGCTTGAGCCAAGCACTCATATTTATAGGCTGAACAGAAGCTCGGGCACGGCACCGTGTCCAGTGGGCACGGACCCGTGTCCACATCCTTCTCTGTCTTCATTAATTACTCTTGTCTTTATTAGTTGACCACGGCCCCGTGTCCGCTGGGCACGACCCCGTGTGCAGAAGCATATCTGTACTATCAAGATTTTCCTGGATTCTGCGAAACTTATAGTTGACCACTACCCCGTGTCCGCTGAGCACGGCCCCGTGGTGGGCGATGGAAGCTTCTACAACCTTGTCTTTTATGCTGACACTTGGGCACGCCCCCGTGCTCATTGAGCACGGGGCGTGTTCAGCTTCCTGATTTCTTGTTTTGCTTGGGAAGATGTTGTCGTGGGGTCGGGCATGTCACGTTTGTTCCTTTTCTTGTATTTATGTTAGATTTAGCTGCCTTTTTGCTTCTTTTGTTAATTTGAGCTCATTTAATCCTGAAAATACAAAAGGAAGACAAAAACACACTTTTCCCAACATTAGTACTAAAAAGGGTTAGTTTTATGCCACAATTGATGTAATTTATATGTTGCATTTTGCACACATCAATCCGAATACACGATCACCTTGCTCCCCCAAATGTAGGATCTAAACTTGTCCAAGGCACACACCACCGCTAATAATTCTTTCTCGGTTGTGGTGTAATTCAGTTGCGCCTCGGACAAAGTTTTACTTGCATAGTAAATTACCACCGGCTCCTTATCAATTCTTTGGCCCAAAACCGCTCCAATGGTCGTGTCGCTAGAATCACACATAATCTAAAACGGCTTCGATCAATCCGGTGGTTGCAAGATAGGAGCTTTCGCCAACTGTTCCTTCAACACACGAAACACTTGCAAACATTCGTCAGTAAAATCAAATGGAACATCTTTCAATAATAAATTACATAAAGGTTTTGTAATTACACTAAAACCCTTAATGAATCTTCTATAGAACCCAGCGTGTCCCAAAAATGATCTCACCCCCTTAACATTCTTTGGTGGGGGTGGAGATGAAATTACCCGAATCTTTGCTTTGTCTACCTCCATTCCCCGGTCCGATATCACATGCCCCAACACTATACCCTCTTGAACCATAAAATGGATTTTTTTCAAACTTAGCACCAAGTTTGTCTCAACACACCTTTTTAAAACTTTTTCTAATTCGTCAAGACAAGAGTCAAAACTTGGGCCAAAGATGGAAAAATCATCCATAAACACTTCAAGAGACTCCCCGACCATGTCCGAAAATATACTCATCATACATCTTTGGAATGTGGTCGGGCGTTACATAGTCCAAATGGCATTCGCCGAAAAGCAAATGTACCATATGGACATGTAAACGTGGTTTTGTGTTGGTCGTCCGGGTGAATAGCAATTTGGTTATAACCCGAATACCCATCCAAGAAACAATAGTATTTTTTACCCGAAAGTTTTTCAATTATTTGATCAATGAAGGGTAACGGAAAATGGTCTTTAGAGGTAGCGGCGTTTAGTTTTCTATAATCGATGCAAACTCGCCACCCGGTGACCGGTCGGGTGGCAATTTGCTCGCCTTGTTCGTCTTTTATTACCTGGATGCCGGCCTTTTTAGGCACTACCTGAGTCGGACTTACCCACGCACTGTCCGAAATGGGATAGATGATCCCCGCATCCAACCACTTGATCACTTCTGTCTTTACCACTTCTCTCAAGTTCGGGTTCAACATTCTTTGTGTTTCACGGGTTCGCTTCGCATCTTCACTTGTAATGATCTTGTGCATTACAATGGATGGACTAATACCCTTCAAGTTGGCTATCGTCCATCCAATTGCCGCCTTATTAGCCTTCAAAACCCGCAATAATTCTTCTTCTTGAGCTACCGCCAAATTAGAAGCAATGATCACCGGTAAGGTGTCATTCTCCCCCAAAAATGCATATTTTAAATGTTTCGGTAGCTCTTTCAATTCCACATTTGGTGGACATTCCAATGAAGGTTTTGTACCCGAATCAATTCCCACCGGTAAAGTCTCCGTTTGGTGGGTCCATGGCAGTCTTCCTTCTTTCACCACGAGAACCTCTTGCTCCTTCTCTTCTACTTCCAACGCACATGCATGAACCTGCAAAGACACATCACAAACACAAGATTCCAAAACCTCTTCCTCATACTCCTTCGGGTCGTATCCATCTATAAAATCTGCTAGAAAACACTCATCACCAAAAACATTAGCACCGTTAGTAAAAACATTTAATCTCATTTTCCTATTACCGAATGTCATGTCGACCGTACCATATCGACAATCAATAACGGTGTGTGCGGTGTTCAAAAATGGCCGACCCAAAATAACATTTTGTTGTTGAATTGGGTCCGAGGATGAGTAATCTAACACGAGAAAATCAACGGGATAATAAAATTCATCAACTTTAACTATCACATCCCGCACAATACCCCGAGGAATTTTATGAGACAAATCGGCTAATACCACCGTTGTCTCGACCCGTTTCAATGGACCAAATTCGTATTGGTCATATAACCCCCCCGGTAAGATACTTACTCCGGCTCCAAGATCTTATAACGCCCTTGCAGTTTGAAAATTTCCCACTTGAATGTTAATAAGAGGCGTTCCCGGATCTTGTAGCTTAGGAGGAAGATCTCCTTTCAACACCGCGCTTACCCGCTCCGTCAAGTCAACCAATTTAGGCACTTTTTATTGCCTCTTTTGGGTACACAATTCTTTCAAAAACTTGGCGTAAGCAGGTACCTGTTTTATTGCTTCAAGTAGAGGAAGATTAATTTTAACTTGCTTGAAAACCTCCCACATTTCTTCCTTTTGAGGACCCCGTTTTGAAATAAAATTTTTCCTACCCGGATCTAATAAAGCCGAGGGGAATGGTACTTGACTAGATCCCCCATCCTCATTTTTATTTTCTTTTTCTTTATTAATTTTGGGTTTTTCAAAATTGGATTTTTTTAGAAGAATTGTTAGATGTTTCATTTTCTTCCTCACTCTCTTGACCCGTTATGTCTTCAACCAAATCCGGTGAAGGATTGGTTTTGTACTCTTTCCCACTTCTCAAAACACTTACATGATGAATATTAACATTGTTACCTCTAGAAGTATTATGAGACAGGTTTACCTTAGTGTCGCTTGGTAATTGACCTTTATTTTTTTCAAGTCCGCCACTTCGGTTGCGAGTTAACCCATTTGGGTGGTCAAAGTTTGAATTGCTTTGTCTCGGGCCTCATCCTTTTGCATACATGCATCATCCATTTGGTTCCTCTTTTGCATCTCTGCTTGCATGTTCTTTAACATTTCCATCATCTCGTTTCCACCCGAAGACCCCCTTGTTCTTGACCCGTTTGATATTGTCTTTGGTACCCTTGATTGTTCCCACCTCGATATCCACTTTGATTGTTGTAAGGTTGGCGCGAACCAAAGTTACCTTGACTTCCTTGAAAATTCGGGTTTGCTTGATTTGAGGGATTCCTATACCGAAAATTTGGGTGGTTTCTCAACCCGGGGTGGTAAGTGTTAGAATTCATGTTGTAATTTCTACCACCCCCTCCTTGACCTTGCACAGCATGAACCTCTTCATATTGCCCTTCACCTCCTTGGCAATTTTCAGCCGCATGTCCTATCTCATTACAAATAGCACAAACATCATAAATTTGGTTAGAAGTTTGAACATTGCCATCGTGTACCGCATGCACTTGAGTTCGGGTAATGGCCGGTCTTGCTCTCCTTGACGCTTGAGCTTTTCTTTTTGATGTAATTGCCATTTGCTCCAAAAACTCCCAATCGTCATGCTCGTAGTTTATACCAAAAGTACCATTCGTGATGGACATTAAATCACGAGCATCTTTAGCACTTAACCCCTCATGGAAAGCATTCATTAATTCCCAAAGTTCTATCCCATGGTGAGGGAAATTCTTAATCATCATGTTGAAACGTTCAAAGGCCTCATGAAACATATCACCTTGTTGTTGTTGAAAACTCCTCAACCCCTTCCTAGCATCATTGGTCTTTTGAGCGGTGTAAAATTCATCTAAGAAAATTTGTTGTATCTCCGCCCATGTGTAGATGGATGCCGAAGGTAGAGTGTAAAACCACTTCTTTGCCTTGTCTTCCAAAGAAAATTGGAATAGTACCAGTTTGACATCATCGGCCGAAAAACCTTGACTCCCCCAAGAGTGTTGCAAATCGAGTCATAAGCCTCCAAATGAAAATAAGGCTCCTCCGTTGCTAGACCCTTATATTTTGGCAAGCTTTGCAATGAATTGGTTCTCAGCTCAAATGTCCTCCCTTGATTATTGTGAGGAATAACTACCGGTGAAGGATTGTGAGTGATCATCGGCCTAAAATGCGCTTCAATGCCTCTAGCATGTTCTCTAAGATGTCATCTTGGTACACCCAACCGACCCCATGGATGAATAGGACCCATTGGTCTTTGTATATGTCCTTGAGGTACATGTGGTTGAAATTGATGTTGTGGCATCGGTGGGTGTTGAATTGTCCTTTGGAATTGTGGTTGTGCATTTTGTGGACGAACTTGTTGCAATGGTATAGGACGTTGCACTTGTGGCCCTTGTGGCCTTGGCCGAATATGTTGTGGTATAAGTTGTTGTTGTGGAATTCTACCAACATTTGGCATTCCTTGAGTTTGACCTTGTACATAAGAAAACTCCCCTTGATCTCCATCACCCCCATATGCATATCCTTCTTCCTCATAACCCTCAAAATCTTCATACCCTTCTTCATATCCATCTCCTCCTATACCCGAAGATTGCCCAAATGGAAAAGATGAATATTGGAAACCCGATTGGTTCTGTGGTCTAAATGATGAAGTAGCATGGACAACAATTGAACTTTGTGGTAGTGTATAGGTTGAAGATGATTGACCTAAAGCTGGGAAGAAATGGGAAAATGATGGAATTCTAGTAGCACGGTTAAAGGTGAGTGTAGGTTCATCTTGGGTGGTAATAGGTTGTGTAGTGTTGGTTGGTGTAACATCATGAGGTGGAGTAGGGTCGGTAGTAGTGTTAGGCATGGTGGTATTTGGTGAGGGTTGTGTTGATGATGGTATGAATGGTTGTATAGGCTCACCCGTAGTGGGTGGTGGTGGTGGATCCATATATCTAAGTGGTGTAATTGGTGTAGTTGGTGTTGTTGGTGAACCGCTGATTTTGCTCTCTCTTAACAAGACTCTATTTCCTCTTAAAGTTCGCTCAATTTCTGGATCAAATGCCAATGGCGATAGCTTGTGAGAGCTTCTAGTACGCATGCACCTGTAAATACCTGCACAATAACACACCCAGCGTAAACCAGAAAAATAACAACTAAAAGAGATAAAAAAATAACACACGTTGCGCACTACTCCCCGGCAACGGTGCCAAAATTTGACGTGATGTCGTGGTCACAATCAAATTTAATCCAATTACTACTAAATAGATAGTGGCAAGTGGGTATCGAACACAGGGAGTTTGTGGAATATGTGTTATTTGAAGGTTTATCTAAGTTAACTAAAATTAAACTAAATGCAATAAAAGTAAATTTCAAGAGTTGGTTTGATTGATTTGTGTAGGATCGAGAAACGACCAAAACGAGTCTTTCAAAAGAGTTCTAAACCAAAACGAGAGGCGGAATCAGACGTTTCGGTGTTGGTTCAGTTTAATTTGCACTAGAAAGTAGTTTAACCGTCTTGTTTATTGATATGACACGTTTACAGACCTGTAGACACTTCAGCAGAGCTTCGCTGCTGGAATGGAGAAACGTTACAAATGAAATGACAACATGACCTATTTATAGAGAGCTCCACTCCACATGGACTGGATACACCACTCCACATGGACTGGACACATGCCACTCCACATGGACTGGACATAAGCCACTTCACATGGACTGGACACATGCCACTCCACATAGACTGGACAGTTCAGCTCCGTTTCCTGTTTCTTTCGTTCTATACGTCTATGACTATCAATTCTAGTACATGACTCGAACCAAGACGAAGTCAACAGACATATGCACCAACAGACTCCCCCTTGGATGTTGACGAAGTCTTCGGTACTAGTCTTCAGTATGTCGAGTCTTCAGCCTTGATCAGTCGTCTCGCTCTTTCCAAAGAATCTGACAGAGTAAGCATCCTTCATTCTCTCTTCTTTTCGACTCCAGAATCTCCACTTGGCTCTTATCTCACTCTAATTCTCTTGATCAGATCTTTTAACATCATCAACTCTTCTCCCCCTCGGATGTTGATCTACTAGCAGACTCCCCCTTAAATTGTTCCGGGATTGTAGTCTTAAATCATTCTTGTTTCAAGATCATGATCTGGCTCTCAATTAGCTCAGTAATCAAAATTTAGCTAACCTGCACATTCTCTACCACAAAGTAAATTTCACAAATTTAAAATTTAACAAAGTTAATCTAACTTGAAGGTATTAAACAATCAATAAATGATTTTACAATGTTAATCTTTGATAAACCACTTGAAGAAATATCATTTTTCTTTTCAAACAAATTTTTCATTTCAACATCTCAAACACACTCTCCCAACCCTTATGTCGTCATGTTTAGCACTTGGAATTTTGAAAATCAGCTTTTTCAAACATCAGTTGTCGAAAATCTTTTTGACTTTTTCAAAAATTATGCTAAAACACTCCAATTTTTTTTATATATATATAACAGAAAAGTAGTAAAGAAATATTTACAAACAATATTTTTGTGAGTTTGTGTAAGATGATCATATCAGTTTTTGAGACAAATCACCAACACCGCTAAGCTTTAAACATTTTAAGTTCTAAACGATTCACTTAGATTGTCAGTATACTGATCCATTTAAATTTTCACACAAATTTCAACTGTTTCGAGATACGAGATTAATGTTTTAGATACTTATTCGCGTGTCCCACCTCAGAATATACTCCCGTATCCAGATCCCAATATTCAGTCTTACAGGTGAATATACCTAGATGATATCTGTAAGGGGTTAAATTGCGAGGGCCATGAGAGCTCAGGCTATTGCTTCCGCAAAATCAGAGAGATGATGGCTTCGACTTTTGGTGTGTTCCCTTTAGAGAATCTTTTCTTCAACAGCACATGATTAGCATTTTGCAATGTTTCATCATTTTTTATGCTGAGGGGGGTGCTTTTATTTCAAGCAAGCGAAAAGTATTATACGGGGACTAGGCCATTGCTTCCGCAAAATCAGAAGTCCCAGGATAATACCCCAGATATCACTAAGCATAAAGACCTAGTATCTCAGAAAGAGGGACCTTTCAAACAAGATTTCGGGGGTTACCCATATATCCGAGAGATGTTCCCCACGATATAAGCAAGTTTGAAATTTAGGTTTATATCTCGACACAATCTACTAAATGTGCAAAAACCTACTGGCATATCATCAGTAAGACCGTTTATCACATTTGACTTTCCAAATCTTTAGCATGCCGTGATAGTCCACTGATGTACTATCATTTCCTCTTTTCTCAACAAAACTCATTTTTTATTTTATCATGTTTTTGAATTTTTCAAATTTTCAAATGTTTTTGGATTTTCTGAAATTTCTTACTCCCCCTAAAATTCAAAATCATTTAAAGGAAATTTGAAAACAAACTATACAAATAAAGTGACAACTGATATCGAATCACTTCAGATCGCCATCCACTTGGCATAAACAATCAGAACTCCCCCTTTCAACAAACTATTTTCCCATTGTGATTTCAAAATACTTAAGTTTGTTTTAATCAAATGGTTTTTCCAGAAAATTAGTTTCGTTGATTTTACCACTTGGAAGTTAGGGGTTCATCACATTGTTTCTCAATCATTTGTGGGAAAAACAAGTACAACTTAATGTCCTTGATTTACCACTTGTAAGTGAAAACCTTCTTCAACCTCTTGTAGGTTCACTTCTCAACCAAAACCACTTGTAAATCAAAATATAACAATATAAAGATATCACCTGTAGATTTACCAACCAAACAATTTAAGAATGATACCGATTCCTGCTCCACTCTTACCAACCTGGGAGCTCCGGCAAGTCAGGTTTTTCAAGTAAAAAACACAGACACCCAAGCCTGACCAGCCTTGGGTGTAACCAACTCATCTGCAGTTGGGTTGTAAGTTGCCTTCTTAGATTTATAAAAATCTTTAGCCCCTTTAACCTTCCCCTCGATGGTGGTTCGGTTTTATCAACAACTATTTCTTTGAGTTTTTCTGAGACTCCCTGTTTTGTGTTGGTTGCCTTTGGACAGTTCCAGGCGATATGACCAACTTCTTGACACCTGTAACAGGTTCTTGTCTCTTTTCTCTGATGAGCTTCATACTTTGCAATCTTCTGTTTTTCAGCTAAGAACTCTTTATTTGTTTGTCCGCAGAAAGAGCACTTCTTTTCATCCTCAGCTGAAATACCTGAAACGAATTTTGTATTTGTTTTAAAAATTTTCTCATTTTTATGATTTTCTGGTGGAGTAAAACCCAATCCTTTGTTTTTGAAATTACCATTATGCTTTGGTTTCTTTTGAAAACCAGAACCAGAATTGTAACCCGTTTTCTTATTTAATCTTTGTTTAATTCTTGAGGTGTAAGGTCTAGGTTTTGCAGAAAGATTTTCATCTTTTATTTCAGAAATATTAATTTCTGTTAATTTGAAAACCTTTTTAATCATTTCTGTTTTAACACCTCTTATTGGAAACTCTTTATCAAAATATAATTTGTCAGAATCATTCAAAGTATATGCAACTTCAAATGTTTCGCCATTCAAATTGGATTTTGACAACAAAAATTCTTTACTATAAACCCGTTTTCCCGACGACTTTGAAATCTTGACAGACGAACTCGAACTTCCAGACTCGGACATTGACTCGGACTCCTCATCCTTATCCAACACCTGATCGACCATCTTTTTTATTAACTCAGACTCATGATCTGTGTCAGACGCTGTGAACGTGATGTCAATACTGTCTGGTAACATGTCGGTTATCTCAGACTCTAACTTTATATTGATTGCCTTTTTTACTTGTTCCTCATTTGGTTTTCTAGGCGAATACCCTTCCCAAATCGGAGGCGGACACTTGTTATAACTGACACTCTGTTTCTTACCAGTATCCTTTTTCTTCGGCTTCTTGTCGTCAAAAGCTTCAAAACCTGCAACAGTTGGATAAATTCTGTCAATTAAGTAATCAGAACTTGAATAACTTTTCAGTAATCGTCTGATTCTTTCATTTTTCAACTTTTTCAATTTCCAACTCCTGCTTCAACTTAGCACACTCTTCAATGTAGTAATTTATCTCTTTTTGTTTGGACATCATTGTTGCATTCATCATTTTCAAAGCATCTTCTCTTTCAGAGTTTGTCTTCTGCAAACTATTCACAGTTTTGTTCAATACATCATACGATTCATTCACATTCTTGACATCAAACAACAACTTCTCTTTCAACTTTTCAAGCTCACTAAACCTTTCATCTTTATCTTCACATTGTTTGCAAGGTTCCAAACATGTAAGACAAGGTTTTATGACTTCAACAATCTTTTCAATCTCCACAATCTTCTCGACTTCAACTACCTTTTCCACTTCAACTATCTTCTCAACAATCTTAACTTCTTTCGTTTCTTTAGCAGCTTTTCTCTCTTTAAGTTTCTTCAATTTGTCTGCAAAAAATAAAATTCAAAACTGCAGAAGATAAATGAGTTTTTCCAATGTTTATCTGTTCAACTTCTTCATCATCATCACTAGTATCTGTTGAACTATTTTCAGAAGAAACAGATTCTTCATCTTCACTTTTCTCTTCATCAGATAACACTGCTATCCATTCTTTCATCAAATCTGGCTTTTGAACAATTTGAGCAATGAAAGCTTTAAAATCCCTATTCTCATCCACAAACTTATCCCAGCTAAATCCTGGAGCCATTTTCTCATCGTCTTGATCAATGATAATAAGCTTTCTTGTTTGCATCTTCGATCATTTTCCCATGAGCAGTTTGTGAATCCTTTTGTTGATGTGGTTGATGAGCAACTTGTTGATATATAGCCTTCCGATAATAATCATGGCCACCAAACGGATTCTTTGCTCCATTTGCTTCTTGATTTTTGCATTCTCTTTTGAAATGACCTTTCTCCCTACATCGAAAACAAGTAACTTTAGATTTATCAAAACCCAAAGTAGAAACATGTGCATCCAAGAAATCATTTCTTCCTGTAATCATTTTGAACTTTTCAGCTCTTCTCAAGACACTAGCTAAGCACCATTTGATATCCATAAGTTCCAATTCCTCTGCATCAATCTGGTCATAATCTTCCTTAGTTAACATAGGATTACCAATTCTTCCAGCAATCAATCCTTCATAAGATTCCAAAGCAGTAACCAGTAATGCCATATGACTCTTAACAACTTCTTCAGAAAAATTCTGACCATTTTGAAGATGCAACGCAACATTGCACTGAATCATATGTCCATTACCAACATTTGAACTTTGAACACTTGAAGGATTAACATTTGAAAATCCACTAGTGTTGATTGAACTTTGACTGACTGACCCGGATGAATTTCCTGCACTAAAAGCAGTTTGGATCTTTGGACTTGCTTCAACAGTTTGAACATTTCCTTTGTAGTACAATTTGATATCTTTTTGATTGCTCGAGCTGTTCATTCTTGCAATCTTTTGTTGTTCAAGATCCTGTGCCTCAAGTTTTTCAATAAACTGTCCAATTGACAATCTACTAAACTCTCCTGAATTCTTTAAGATCATGAGATAAGTACCCCATTCTTTCTGTGGCAATGCGTCAGCCAAATTTTCAACCCATTCTGCTAGAGTTTTAGTAATTTTCAACTGAGACATGGTACGTACAAGATGACAATATCTCTCAATGAGAGTCTTTGTAGATTCACCTAGCATACTAGTAAACAACTCAAACTCCTTTTTCAGCAGAGATGCTTTACTCTTGAGCATTTCTGTGCTTCCTTCAAACTTTTTCTTAAGTGCTTCCCAAATCGAAAACGCACTCCCATTATGCTGAAGCAAAACAAATATATCCTCTTTAACCGCTTGTTGTAAAAGACTTATCATCATTTTCTCTCCTTTATAGTTATCTCTCTCTTTGTCTGAAAATTCCGAGATGATTTTGTCAACATTCAAAGCAGTCTGCGGTCTAACATATTCTGTTTCAATGCTTTCCCAAGCTCTTAGATGGTTTGCCTGAACCCAATTTTCAAAACGATTTTTCCATCCATGGTACTCTTCAATTCCCATAAGTTTTGGGGGTTTTTGCAAGGTTCCGGTTTCATTTTCCATGTTCATGTTTTTAGCAATTTCAGCCGGAGTAGTCGGGGATGTGGCAAATGCGTTGTAAAACTCTCCTTCCATGATTCGGTAACAAACTTTTCACAATAGACACTTTCAAACGAGATTAGGTTCTTCAAACGGAATTCCCCAAGCGAAATTACCTGTATACAATCAAACAAAAAATGATTAGTTTAAACGAACTGAAAATGTGAATGTGTGTGACGGTTGAATCGATCTAGGACTCGTGTCGAAGATTTGCGGACTCGTTCAATGTATTCCGGGTATAACCACTGAATGAATGGACTAGATCAAATGGACCACGAAATATGGGCTTCCAATGGACCGCAAACAATGAAGTTCACTTGATAACCTGATACACTTAAAATCCGATTGGGCTGATAAACTTTGACTTTAACAAATTATGCACATGAACCGACAACAATTTGATTGGGCCGCATATATGAATCACGTGGGCTGACACATGTACTCCTTGAGCCTCTACAATCACATGGTCCGGTGACTTAGTGGGCTGACAATTAATTGAAACAATTTCTTAATTGGCCGACAATTCAATTCAAATCATATTACATTCAAAGTTCAAAATGGCCGACACTTTTAATATTTAAATGCTCATTGGACCGCACTTTCTAATTCACATGGACTGACACTTTAAAACTCAATTGGGCTGATAGACTTTGTAGACAACTGAAATTCACGTGATGTCAGTACTTTCGATCTGAAATCAAAATTCAAACGGACTGAACAACTTTCATGCGACCTGAGTTGATCACACCGTACGAGCTGACAAAATTTCACACGAATTGAATCTTTTCACACGACCTGAACCCACTTCATGTGAACTGAGGGAGTATTTTCAAACGAACTGATATTGAACTTCACATGATCTGGAACAAACTTCAGACGAACTGGACCATTTTATCAATATTTTAATTTTCTTTGATGAAATTGATAGACTAGAATTGTTCTATAACAAATTCCGATCTCACTGAGATGTTTTTTGTTCAATATTATCCACTGAATCGTTCTAGATCTAGGTTTGAAGATTCAGTTCATGCGAGTTGGACAAACTTTCAAACGAACTGGCCGAAATCTCGTAAAATTGATCAAGATTTAATCTGTTTTAAGGTCTAATACTTTCAGGGATTATATAAAACACTGTTTTGCATGATATACTTCAAAATCAAGCCATTTTATCCAGAAAATCTCGTTTAATTTTGAAAAATGTGAAGAATATGAGTAGAAGTCAGAATTTTTTGATGAAATCGAGCTGAAATCGATAAGAACTCTTCCTACTGAGCTCTGATACCACTTGTAGGATCGAGAAACGACCAAAACGAGTCTTTCAGAAGAGTTCTAAACCAAAACGAGAGGCGGAATCAGACGTTTCGGTGTTGGTTCAGCTTGATTTGCACTAGAAAGTAGTTTAACCGTCTTGTTTATTGATATGACACGTTTACAGACCTGTAGACACTTCAGCAGAGCTTCGCTGCTGGAATGGAGAAAAGTTACAAATGAAATGACAACATGACCTATTTATAGAGAGCTCCACTCCACATGGACTGGATACACCACTCCACGTGGACTGGACACATGCCACTCCACATGGACTGGACATAAGCCACTTCACATGGACTGGACACATGCCACTCCACATGGAGTGGACAGTTCAGCTCCGTTTCCTGTTTCTTTCGTTCTATACGTCTATGACTATCAATTCTAGTACATGACTCGATACAAGACGAAGTCAACAGACATATGCACCAACAATTTGATTTTTAAAACTAAGATTACTATTCTAATTGCAAAATGAAAGTGTTGGTTGTAAACAAATTAGAGACAAATGACCATCTTTATTTTCTGGTTTACTTTGACATTTATGCTAACATTCCACTAGAAAGAACTACATAGACATAGTTCATGTGTGATTACTTGTAGTGATGAAAGGGAACTAAGTACTCAGATTCCTAGAACGTGAGGTTGTTACCCGATGATCAATTAACCCTTACCCAAGCCTAATTATACCCATGATATCTCGATTGCCAGCGGCACCAAGAACGTATGGTTTCAAACTAGTTTAACATAAGAATCAACAATTTACAACAAAGCAATCACACACCATAATAAACACATCATAAAGATAAAGATTGTTATTCTAGAAATAGGAAATCAAACATAAAGTCTTATGCAAACCTTCAACTAAAGACAATCATAAAGAGTTTAGCCACTCATGGCTTGAACAAACATCATGAACCAAGTCTCTATCTTCAAACAAGTTAAAAACATAAAACAAATGATTAGCAATTGTCTTCAAGCTCCAAGTGCAGCCAATTTCCTGTCTCCAGTGTTGTGTAACCGATTTCTCATGATAGGAGACATAAAAACATCATCAAAATGCAATTTAATGCATAAGTTACATGTCCAACCCATACGGCGCCGTAAGCTATGGCAGCTGCCGTAGCTTACGGCGGTCAACATACTCCAACCGGTCAACATAGCGCCGTAAGCTACGGCGCTCCCCGTAGCTTACGGCGAGCAACATTTCCTTACGGCTTGAAGATATTGCCTTACGGCAATGACTTTTTGAACCATGGAGGGCCGTAACCTACGGCTGGGGCCGTAACCTACGGCTGGGGCCGTAGGCTACGGCGGCTAACATCCTTCTTTTTTCTTGTTTCTTCTTCCAATCACAATTTCTTCAACTTTTGATTCCGCCAACTTCTAGCGTCCATCTATGCTCCCTAAGACCCGCATTTTGAGCACTTTAACACCTGCAACATCAAACATCTAGTGGTTACCAAGTTCAAGCAATTAACCGTAATAAACATGGAATGTGCATACTATTAAACCTTTTAAGGGTTGTCCTACGGACCACCCGTCAGATGTTGTTTACTTTTGGATTCAAATGGTTAAAATTAGAAACCACAGGGACTCAAATCAAGACAGTTTTGGTTTTGGGATTCAAATGGTTAAACTGCACAAACCACAAGGACTCAAATAGGACTTTACTCTTGTCGTTTTAAATGAATGATGGTTTTTAATTATCTAATGGTGTTTGGATGATGTTATAATGGTTGAACACACTCGAAAAGGTGGAGGTTACCAAGGGAACTTTAAAACCACACCCCATGCACAAAAACAGAGCCTCCTGACAATTTTCCATCGTTACAGCAAGTTTAGCACGGGGCCGTGCTCAACCCAACACGCCCCCGTGCCCGAGGTTCTGCAGAAAATGCCCAGTTCAGGTAACTGGACACGGGGCCGCGCTCACTGAACATGCCCCGTGTCCAGCCTTCTGTTTAATTATGATACTGGCAATCTGACCATGGGGCCGTGCCCAGATCAACACGGGCCTGTGGCCAGACGCCAGTAACACAAAATTTTGCTTTTAAACACCTTCTTACACATTCAATCAACCTAAAAACTTATTTTTGGGACACATTGAGGACAATGTGTAATTTAAGTATGGGGGGATGCTAAAACCTTGAATTTTGCAAGTCCTAATAACAAGCCTTACACAAAACTCTATTGGAACCGCTAATCACCCCAAAAAATTTTCGAAAACTTTTCATTTTTTTTAAAACTTGTCTTGGTTTAATTAGGGAATAACAAGTTCTAAAAAGGTTATATTTTTACAAATTTACAACCGATAGCGTCGTGATAAAAAGAACCAACATAAGAAAATTATGAAACGGCATGACAAATCTAGTTAAAATTTGATTATATATACTTGATCACATTATAAACCCATTCCCACAATAAGTGAGTTTTGAGCCTTTATTGAGCATACAAGCATACATCTTTAAACTAAATGCTCATTTTTCGTTTCTTGTGTGAACAGCCGCTTGGTTCTTACCACTCTAGAACTTGCCACGACGATACATTCCCGGTCCTTACCAACTTAAACCCAACAAAGTAAATGATAGAGGAATTTGGACTAACCCATTTTCCTTTCAACACCATTATTTTTCATTTTCTTTATCACCTACCCAAATTCCCCCTAGTTAACCCCTTTGAGCCTAAACCTTTTCATTTCTAAACCCACAAAAGAAACACCCTTTACCCACCAAAACCTTTTTCTTTTCCACCCCTTTATTTTAGTAAAAAGCTCGGTTTTCTTGTGACGTTTCTTAAAAAAAAATGATACTCTAGCAATAAACAAACAAGTTCCTCAAAGCAACTTTGTTTGAAAATGCTCAGTTTGAATAAAAGTCACAAAAACAAAAAGTTTTACGACGACCGACGCTTTTTACGCTTTTAGCTTTTTTGTACTAACCACTAACCAAAACCACCTACCTTTAGCCCAAGCCTAACCCCTTCCCCAAGTCCTCTTGATGTTTACAAAGGTTTATAGTTAAAAAGGAGGAGGATTGATTGCTTGGCAAGCATATGGTAGAAGTAAGTTCCATGCCGGTCTCAAGGGTTTCACAAAAATACATCTTCGGCCGAGTGTTGAGTGATCTCCCGTGAGGTATGTGAACTTGTATATAAATGGAATTTTAAAGAGGCATGTTATGCCCAAATAAGTAATTTCTCTTATGAAATGTTCTAAATAAATCATAACGGATAGGATTGTAAATAACATAAAAATAAAACCCAATAAAGATCTTGGATTCCCGACACTCAAGACAAGCCCAAAACTTCTCTCCTACCTATTCCATTTGGGTGTGTAAGCCACATAATAAAGAGTTTTAATTGAGGACAAGATAAGATTCAAGTGTGGGGGTATTTGATGTGTGTAAAATGCAACATATAAAATACATCAAATGAGGCATAAAACTAACCATTTTTTAGTACTAATGTTGGAAAAAGTGTGTTTTTTTGTTCCTTTTGTATTTTCAGGACCAAATGAGCTTAAACGAACAAAAGGAGCAAATATACAGCAAAAACCAACATGAATACAAGGAAAAGGAATAAACATGACATGCTCGACCCCTCGACAGCATTCCCAAGAGCAAAACAAGAAACAGAAGGCTGACCACGGCCAGTGCTCACTGGACACGGGGGCGTGGTAAGAAGTCTGCATAAATGGAAAAAGGTGTGGAAGCTTCTACGCCCACCACGGGGGTGTGCCCAGCTCAGCACGAGGCATGGTCAACGCTAAGATTTACAGAATCTTGCAAATCCTGGTAGTACAGATACGCTTCTGCACACGGGGCCGTGCCCAGCGAACACGGGCCGGGTGGAGCCCAATGCAGATAATTGCAATTAATGAAGGAAGAGAAAAGGGATGGCCACGGAGGCGTGTCCACTAGACACGGGGCAGTGGTCGGGCTTCTGTTCAGGCTATAAATAGGGGTACTTGGCTCACTTCAAAGGCATCCCTTGGCAAACCACCTCTCTCCCACTTTGCCACCACTCCACCACCACTACAACACCCACATCCACCACCTTCATCCATTATCCACCTTAGAGTGTGTGTAGTAGTCTCGGGATCCAAGATTGATCGTAAGAGTTCTTGCCAATCAAAGGCCATGTTTGGCTAAGTCTCTTACATCACTTGGTGAAGACAAGCATTTAATGTATTACTTTTGATTTTTAATCTTTTAGCACTTTTTATTTGGTTTTGTATTAATGACTTTAATAACTAGTTTCTTATGTTGAAGGTGAAACTTCTTTATCATTTGTCCGTGGTGTCTTGGCATTACTTTACTGTCTATATAAAGTAAAAGATTTTCACCATTCATATCTCTACGGTCTAATTAGAGATATGTTGGCTACCTGGTCGAGGGTTAAGGGAATGGTTTAGTAAGGTTCTTGCCTTTTTCAGTGTATAGATCCTGTAAGGACCTGGGTCAAGTTTACTAGGACCTCCTTCAATACCCATTGGTATTGGATGGCGGGGGTGCGAATGGATTGATCCCCTCATATGTAAACTACTATTATTACATTAAACCGGCTACTTGGGATTGTATCCCTGCTGACTCAAACCACTTAGCCGAGGGTAACGTCACCTTCAAAAGAGGGGCCTAGCACTTTTCGCATTAATAACTTAATTAATTATCTTTCAATATTCCGACCCTTTGGGATTGTATCCTTGCTGACTCAAACCACTGGGTTGAGGGTAACGTCACCTTCAAAAGAGGGGCCTACTACTATAACTAAGATAATCTCTTAAAAAGTGCAAAAGTGCGGAAATCATCAAAGGATACATTAAAGGCGAGTCGGATCCAAGTGATTCATCTTGTCTATCTGTTTTTTATTTTATTTTTATTTCAGCATTTTTAGTTTTTATTTTTCATATTTAAAACCTTTTCCAAAAATTTTAGTTTGATTAAACGTTGAGGATAAACCGGTACTAAAAGCTCTTGTGTCCTTGGACGACCTCGGTATCTTACCAACACTATACTACGCTCACAATGGGTGCACTTGCCCAAGTGTGTGTTTAGTGTTAGTAGAATATCGTGTTTTATAAATTTAAAACTTGACTAATGTGTAAAATGGGCTTAAAATATCAATAAAAACATATTACCCCTTACACACACCAGTGCTTACATGAATTATGTGCTCATACGTGTTTCTGTGTATACGTACAAATACGTGATTATGTGAATTATGTGTATACGTGACTATGTGCTTACGTGTTCCTGAGCTTTATGTGGAAAATACTAATAATAAATATGGTGTGTAAAATGCTAAACTTTTCAAACAAAACCCGATATAATCGAATCTCATCTAAAATGGCAGATGTCCTCCTTTGGATCACACACCCATCGAACTGTTCAGAGGAACAATGCTGACAAACGAATCGCCTCACTCGTGGCCAAGGAAATGGCGAAGGTGATCCCCCAGATCATCAGTGAAATTAGCGCTGCGAGCAGCACCTCATCGGTTGATTCCAAGAATGACTCGCCGAAAACTCCATTCAGTTCAAGCAGTTCATAGCCTGTGGTCCTATGACCTTTACTGGGGAAGATGGACCCAGTGTGATGTTTCAATGGTTTGATGCGATTGAAGTTACTTTCAGGCAAAGCGGATATCCCGAGAATCTCCACAATGTCAACGCCACTGGAGTCTTTCAGTCAAGGGCACTTGATTGGTGGACCGCCGAGCGTAACAGGCGCGAAAATGATGCAGCTTATGGTCTCACATGGGAGGAGCTTAGGGAGTTCATGATGAAGGAATTATGTCCTCCCCATGAAGTCCAGAAGCTGGAGAATGAATTCTGGAACATCAAGCAAGATGGAGGTGACAACGCTGGTCTCACCGCTCATTTCAAGCAGTTGAGCATCATCTGTCCTAATCAAGTGGACACTCTTGAGAAATCCATCAAGAAGTATATTCGAGCTCTCCCTGATTGTGTCGCTGACTTTGTTCAAGCAGCGAAACATTCAACAATCGAGGAATCCTACCAACTCGCAGTTGAGATCAACGACAAGCGAGTCTTGGCTGGTGTTTTCAAAACTTCGACCAAGAGTCTCAGCCAAGCTACTGCAACTCCCAGCACCGACACTGCAGCATCTCAAGCTTCAAAGCCCAGTCGCCAGAATCGCAAGTGAAGGAACTCCAGCAAGAACAACGCGGTAGTCACAGCACCGCCCAACACCCAGCCTCGTCAGGTTGCTACTCCCAATGCACCGCCTGCTAAGCGTGCGTATACTGGTACTCACCCACTGTGACCTACTTGCACTTATCATCATCCAGTGGGAACAAACTGCCGCTTCTGTGTCAACTACAACCTCTATGGGCACTACACAGCTCACTGCCGCTCTGGCCCTCGCCAGCAAGCTCCTCAAGCTCTTCCAGCACCGCTAGCTCAACCTCTTGCTCCTTAGGTTAACCCAGCAGTTCCAGCACCAGTTGCTAATGCTCGAGCTTGCTACACTTGTGGTTACCCGAATCACTTTGCAAATGTCTGCCCACAGCTTGTTGTGAAACAAGAGCCGCAGCAGCAACCGCGCCACCGCAGCAACAGCAACCACAGCAGCAGCAACAGCAGCCACAACAAGCAGCCCGTGGAAGAACTTTCAACATCAATGTCCGCCAGGCTCAGACTGACAACAATGTTGTCAATGGTACGTTCCTTGTTAACGGTATTTATGTTTCATGCTTGTTTGATACTGGAGCCGATAACTGTTTTGTATCGATTGAATTCGAGAAGCTTCTAAAACGTAAACGCGCTAACCTCCCAACGACCTTCGACGTAGAAGTTGCCACCGGAAGAACTGTTACCCTCAGCTCTATTCTCCGTGATTGTACTCTTGAACTCAACAATCACGTTTTCCCGATCAATCTCATACCTATGCAACTAGGTAGCTTTGACGTCATAGTAGGCATGGATTTTCTTTGTGTGAATCATGCTGAAGTTGTTTGTTTCGAAAATATGATTCGTTTTTCTCTTTCAAACAGTGATCAACTACGTGTTTATGGCGAAGTATCCTCGAAAAAATTGAAGCTTATGTCTTGTACCCAAGAGAGCAAGTACCTACGCAAGGAGTACCCCGCTTTTCTAGCCCATATCGTTGTACCAGTGGATGAGAAGAAAACTGTGAAAAACGTCCCTGTTGTTATGATTTTCCGAACATTTTTCCCGACGATCTACCTGGTTTACCCCCTACTCGTGATATTGACTTTCGTATCGATCTTATACCTGGTGCTACCCCTGTTGCAAAAGCCCCCTATCACCTTGCACCATCCAAAATGCGCGAGCTATCCAGCTGTCACACCCCAACCGATGGCGGAAACATCGGGGCGCGGCACTAAGCGAATTAGATTGCTCAAGAGATTCCATAACGCTACTTATTTCGATATAGATTAAATCAAAATTTCATAAATGAGTCTAAAATGTCAAACACATTTCACAACCAAACATAAAGTACCAAAATAACATAAGGATTCAAATACTGTTCAAAATTGTCTAATTATCTAAGATGAGTTTCTAAGTTCATCCTAGCTTGATTTCTTGATTCCCAGCTACTATCAACCTGCAACATGTATTAAAATACAATCAACAAAAATGTTGGTGAGTATACAAGTTTGAATACATAGCATAATAGTTTAAACGTTTAAAACTCATATCTAACATGAACAACATATCACAAGTTTCAACATGCTAGTTTACGCGGTTCCTATGATAACCTAAGTCTCCAACGCGTTAACATGCCTTTCCTTCTTTGACGCATCGAAGAGGAGGTAAAAGAATCAAGAATCAAAACTTAACAAAACTCCTAAGTCTCAAGGAGCGGTGCGTTACCCCGATAGCGCTACAATTGTTAAGGCGAGTTACACATAAGAATCAAACGTTCACATAGCATAAAAGTCTTAAGTTTCACAAGTATCATGTTTTCATGTTTATAGCGGATATAGCATGTTTCAAATAAGTTTCAAGTGTCAAGTGTCTTGACATAGAATACATGTTGCATCCCAAAAGTGTTTAAAACAAAAAGGGATCGAGTATACTCACAGTGGGTGCTTAGAACCAAACACTGCCTAATTGGATCGAAGGGAGTGCTAGATCAGCCTGCGTGCGGGGAACAGAGCATAAGTCCTCTAAGTGCTGACCCGGTCAGGAACAGAGTGTCGAATAGTGTGAAAATCGAGTTAAAGTGTCTGACTGGCTACCTGAGCGGATGGTCATCCGGGCGGATGACCATTCGAACGGATGGCCATTCGAACAGTGCGTAGGTGCTTGTGAACTGTTTTAAGTTTCTGATCATAGTGTCCTGTAAAACAAACAACAATGTGATAGAAATCAGATCATCTGGACGGATGGTCATCCGATCGGATGACCATTCGAACAGATGGTCAGTGGATGGAGTTTTGTGAAAAAATTTCTAAGTCTTGCGTAACGGGGTGACAACGTATCAAGCAACGGAAAACACACCAAGCCCAGCTCGTTCGATCGGATGGGTATCACCCCGTCGGACAGACGAGTTATTTTTCGTGGAATTTCATGTTTGACCCATTATTCGATCCGTTTTCCGGTGGAAATCAGTTTCCAAGCCGACTCTTGACCAAGGAATGAGTCGAGAGCCTGTTTGAGTCCGATTTCACCAAGGTTTTGTATAAAACTGAAGAAAAGTTCAGAAATCAGATGTAAAACGTGAAGTTTATCAGATCTGAGCCGAAAACATGTGAAATTCCGTTAGATCTGGTGTATAAGTGTGAGATTCCTTTAGATTTTGTATAAAAGTTGTGAAAATCCGCTAGATTTGGAGCCGATCTTGGTTAAATGGTGCTCCACCACAGTTTGCATAAACAACTGAGAGGAAACCACCTTCAAGAGGCCCAAATCAATTGGTTTTCAAGAAAATGTTGAAGTGTTCGTGTGATTTTGATGAAGAATATAGTGTAGAAGTGATAAATGATGAAGGTTGTACAAGATTCGAGGAGAAATACTTATGAGTTTGCCTTGAATCATGATTAAAGTGATTGGGAGTGACTTGAGTGCAGGTGGTCGGATGAGAGTGTGAAATGTGAGAATGAAAGGTCAAGGGTCCTATTTATAGATGATGGTGACAGGCTTAGTCGGTGGAGAGGTGCAAGGGTCGGATGGTTTTCCGATCGAATGGCCATCCAGACAGCCGACTCTCGTTTGCTAGTTTTCCGACTTCGGTTCGTTTTGCGAGCTAGGTTAAGCGTTGCGTTGCGTATTATTGTGAGTAATCATAGTACTATTACACTTAGGTGTTCAAATAACATAAGTATCACAAGAAGTTTCTGTGTTTCAAGTTTGCGTTTAAGCTAGTTTCTCGTTCAGTAAGCATTAAAGCGTAACAAGTGCCAAGTTTCTAGAGTCATCACAAGAGTCAAGATTCACATTATTCATATATAAAGTATCTCAAAAGCATCACATAGAGTAAAAGTCTCACATATTTTAATAAAATAAAGATTTAAATAGCATCATTTCTCACTATGGTCGATTGTCTCGAGTGTAAAGCATCACTAGCTAGGAAGTACGGAAGACTTGCTATTGATAGGTTAGTATCAAAACGCAGGGCGTTACACCAGCCAACTCCAGGAATTGCTTGATAAAGGCTTTGTATGCCCTAGCACATCACCATGGGGATCACCTGTCCTTTTCGTGAAAAAGAAGGATGGATCATTCCGAATGTGCATCGATTACAGGGAACTTAACAAGCTTCCTATTAAGAACCGCTACCCGCTACCCCGAATCGACGACTTATATGATCAACTACATGGTGCTACGTGTTTTTCCAATATCGACCTACATTCTGGCTATCATCAGCTGCGTATACAAGAGCAAGACATGCCGAAAACCGCTTTCCGTACTCGTTATGGCCATTACGAATTCGTGGTCATGCCTTTTGGTCTCACAAACGCACCCGCGGTCTTCATGAACTTGATGAACCGTGTGTGCAAACCCTTTTTGGATCGTTTCGTCATTGTGTTTATCGATGATATCCTTATCTACTCGAAGTCGAGAGCCGAACACGCGCAACATCTTCGTTTAGTTCTCGAGCTTCTTCAAGGAAATCGCCTCTACGCCAAGTTCTCCAAGTGTGAATTTTGGCTCGAGGAGGTTCAATTCCTCGGTCACATCGTTAACAGACAAGGAATTCACGTTAACCCCGCAAAGATAGAAGCCTTAAAGAGCTGGATTACGCCAAAGACTCCATCCGAAATCCTTCATTCCTCGGATTGGTGGGTTGTTACCATCGATTCATCGCCGACTTCTCTAAAATCGTCGTGCCTCTCACTGCTTTAACTCATAAGGACAAACCTTTTGTTTGGGGTTCCAAACAGGAGGAAGACTTTCAAATTCTCAAGCGTATGCTTTGCAACGCTCCTGTTCTCACTCTCCCCAACGGAAATGATGATTTCGTTGTTTACTGTGATGCCTCTAACCTAAGTCTTGGTTGCGTTCTTATGCAACTGGACAAGGTTATCGCGTATGCTTCTCGACGACTCAAAATCCACGAGAAGAACTAAACAACCCACGATCTTGAACACGGTATAGTTGTTTTTGCGTTAAAGATATGGCGACACTACCTTTACGGAACCAAGTGTACGGTCTTCACCGACCATAAGAGCCTACAACACATCCTGAACCAGAAAGAACTGAACATGTGCCAACACAGATGGGTTGAACTTCTCAACGATTATGATTGCGAGATACGTGATGTGCTAAAAGTGGTCTAATTAAACTAACTAATTTTTACCCTAAACTAGACACTCTAAGTTTTAAATTTATAAACTAACTCTCTAAAACCTAGACCACACAACCGGCAAGTGTATCGGTCAATGTAGTATAGCCTAAGTAAGTCCGAGTATCGAACCGACGAGACTCTCTAATTACGTTAACTAGACTCTATCTAGACTTAGACTGACACGGACTCTAACTATACTTATGTTGAGGGGGGGTTTCTAAATATCCTAAAATTGCAATTAAAATTAAACTAATTTAGCTAAATTAACTAAATGCGAACTTGGACGAAGACTTAAACCAGTGGCGATGAAGGCTACCTAGGCTAGACGCAAGTTTAACTTGGAGTTGATTTCTATTCGAAGCTAATGTGGTATGGAACCGGGATCTTTTTATACAAAACCTATTAAGACACCAACTAAGCCCCTCAACCCTTCTCGAGGTGAAACCTATGGCACTACCTAGGCCGTTACGACTACCGATTGTTAGATTTCCTTACAGTCCTCTAACTTCTTGAAAAGTGCCTTAATATGACAATCTACCTTACAGCGCGAAAGTCTAAGGCAACTATGGATTCTAACTTGGTTTAATAGACAAGAGAATGGTTAGGGAACTAAGACCGATTTCTTACAAAACCTAATCCTAGCTATATACCAAACCGAGACCTATTAATAACCCCGAGCCTTACAGCGACAAGATTAGTAGAACACTTGATTTTATAAGATTACTGAATATTACTTCTAAGGTTATTCACGTGATTTCACCCTAAAGAATTAAAGATTTATTACGTGATATAGACACTCACCAAAATCTAAAACTCTAGCATTACCCTATTATGTGATATAGACCGTCACCAAGAATCATACGAAGCAATAATCAATTATCAAACAATACCAAGCATGCATATACACCAAATCAAAATATCATAATCGTTTACTTTTCAAGAAAACCCAAGAACCACATTAAAACCGAATAAAAATCCAAACTTTATTAAACCATTGTCATAAGCCTGGGTAGTTAAAGAAAACTAGCCAAGAATCATAGTCTTAAAAATAATAAAACAAGGTTCAAAACAAGAATTCATCGATAAAGAACAAAGAAAAATAGAAAACAAGAAGATTCGGTAGCAAAACCCGTTTATTCCTTGCTCTCCAAGTTTCCCGCTCGATCCCGTAGATTCCGTCGCCTTCCTTGCAAAAATCTCTAAAAACGTCCAATTGATGTTCTCTTCGTCTGATCTTGCGTCTCTGGTCGTGCGTCTGATGTATGCCTTCTGTCCTATTCTCACTTTTCGAAAACAATAGGAATTAATTCCCTCCTCCAGACCTTCACGTCCCCATATCTATATACTATATATAAGCATTTCCCATGTCTAAAATAGTAATTTAACCCCAACTTTTTAAGATGGCAGACTAAAAGTCTCAAACAAAACCTATATTTTTACATTTTCCTTCCCATCTTACCCTTCGCTCCCTATATCCCCTTCCCCTATCAGATATTTAACACCAATGTTATCATCAGTTTCTTCCAATCCAATCGTTCTCTTCAATAAGGGTTTATGACTGAATCTCTACAGCCACATAAGGAATTCGGTGGATTACGCCAACTGAAATCAATTACCCCATACGTTTCATTCCTGCAATTATTTAACACCGAACCCATCATGGAATTGGGTAGGGTTTTCACCCCTGCCCCAACTCATCGGCCTTGTTGTTCTGGGATTCTTTTTCGATTGTCTGAACAGGTTCTGGTTATTGGGGTTGGAGTATGATAGCCGAGTTATTGGATTGGACTAGCCGATTGATTTTGTAAACAACACCGGATGAGAGAAGATATGCACCGGTAAGCGGATTTAACTTCGTGTTGTTTAGTAATTTTTGATTGGTTGACTAGATTCATCCAGTTTGGTTAGCTAAACCCTAGATCTGTAATCAAATCGAAACATATCAACCCCTAACTTCTATTTTTTTTTTTTTTTTGAACAAGAATTCCTAAATTTTCTAGGCTAAAATTTCAAACTTTTTTGGGGTGGTGGGAGTCAGTTTGGTAATACAGGAGGGTCACATTCAAAGGCATTTTTGGAGTTTATATGGAGACTCTTATGAATGCTATTGTCAAGCCAGAGTATCTAAAGCATCAAGACGAACAAGTTAAGCTTCTTGTTGCACTTGTGAGATACCTAGAATTGTTGGCCTTGAAGCTCCATATGAAAATGAAGGTATTTTTTTGCTTTACGTGACTATATGTTTGATAATAAGTGCTCAAATTTACACAATTATGGTTTTTTTTTTCTTTATGGTACTAACTGTTTTTTTTTTTCATTTGCTTTGAGGACATCATTCATTTGTAAGTACTTTCTAGGGTTAAAATATACTAAAGACCCATCTTTTGGAAGGATAGATAGTAAACATACCGGAGACCATTGCAAAGTACATATCATTTGCTGTGACGTTGGATCTCGAGTGCGATGATGTAGTGAATGAAATATTTAAAACTGTTTTCAATGTTTCCTGGTTAAGTTTTTTTAACTTAAATAAAGTATTTTGTTTTTGTACACGAGCATACTGAAATTGTTACTGTGGTGGTGGAGACAATAATGACGTTTTTTTTTTTAAGAAAGTTTTACTCATTTTCTATCTGTTTTAGGCTGTGATAAGTAAGTTAGTGATAACCTCTTTGACCCTTTTTCAACTCACTTATAAACAAAATATAGATTTATTTCCAAGTGTTATTTTGCAGGTTAAAGGAGTAGAAGGCCTAATGGCTGCTTATGAAAATGCGGTGCATACCGTCTCTCTTCAACGACCAACTGTATTTGGTCAAGTAATCAAGCACGCTGCAAAAATAGCTGCTCAATCCCTCTCAACTAATCCCACCAAGTACTTTGTTTTGCTAATCATGACGGTAAACAGGGCCGGCCCGTTAGCCTTATAAATCTAGGCACGAGCCTAGGGCCACCGAAAATCAAGGGCCTCCAATTTTTAGTAAAGTTATATATATTATATATGTATTAGACTCAAATAAAAAGCAAAACCAAACCATGTTTTTTTTTATAAAGTTACATAGATAAAAAATGTTTAGGAAAAAAAGCCCACATGCAAGATCCAGTTTCGAAATTAAACCACAGACATAACTGCAGTCTGTAGCAACCATCTACCACTCGACCTCATCCTAATTCCGTGAATCAACGCCAAAAATCCCTAAAATTGAGCCGCAATCATCGTTCCTACCTCCTATCGCAACCTGCTCTTTCGATTTTCTAGGTTATCGGCTATCACTAACGGTAATCACTCATGGTGTCGGGTCTGTCGGGATTGGAGGAGAATTTATGGGCAAAATTATGGCTAAATACTAAACGTAGGTTAAATTTAGCAACTAATTTTTCTATTAATCTTTATATGTTTTGCAAAAGAGCCTCCACTTCGTAGTCCGCTTAGGGTCTACAAAAACGTTGGAACGGCTCTGACGGTAAACATGTAGTAAACCAATTATATATGCGCATTATTCTTTTCGTTGTTATAAAATATTTAAATTGTATTTTTTTTTTTTTGTTAGGATGGAGTTCTTACCGATCTTCAAGAGACTAAAGATGCACTTGTTAGGGCCTCTGCTCTGCCTCTCTCAATTCTAATAGTTGGAGTGGGTGATGCTGATTTTAAACAAATGAAAAGGTAAATGGTTAAAAGTCATACCAAGTTACCAACTAAGTTAGATTCTTTAATTGTATTTGTTATGTATTATCCTTATGGGTCAACGTGTAAACTAAAAAAAGGAGTTGGCTAAACATCTAACAGGTTAAATGGGTTGAAAGTCGCACAAACTTTGTTTTCAGAGTTAGATTATTATTTGGATAGCATAACTTTTGCTATTATTTATAAGAAATCTAGACAAGAGTTTAGTTTCAACCCATTTACTTATGTATAGGTCAGTTTAAATCAAAGGTTTTTTGTGTCATTTGTAGCAAGTGATTCAGCCTAGAATTTCCTTCAAAACCAGCTCATCAACACCCCTGGTTGCTAAAATATGGACAAAATGGAAAAAAAATTATCTATATCTTGTAGTTCTTGTATATATCATAACGAATTGATGTATGTTGTGTTACAGGTTGTACCTCTTGATCAAGTAAGAAAAATTTGTCAAGCACTGCTTGCCAGTTGCTTTAGTGGAGTATGAAGGGGAGCAACATGGTTTTCGTAAGGTTAGAAATATATAAATGTCTATGTTTTTTATTTTTATTTAATTTCCTGGTAAAAGTAAGTTGGTTACTATAATGTGTGCAGGCCGAAAACATTATATTCACACTTGAACAACAAATGGTGTTTTTCGCACGTTTAGTGGGGCACTTTAAGGTTGCAGACGAAATCGTTCCCATCAAGATTGATAATTTCGACTAAGAAGTATGTATTTTTATATCTCTTCGCTCTTCACTAGCTTAGATGTAACATTTTTGCCCTATTTTCCTAAAGTGGTTCATGTTAGGCTGCTGGGAGTGGGGGCATTGGCTGGGGCAGGGGATGCCGTTCAACGCCAGCTGCTCCACCCCGGGTTGGCATGGCGTTGCCCCTTTGGCGTAGGTATTCAGCCTGGCATGGGGCGGAATATGAATGAAGTTCTTACACGACTTAAATCTGGGCCTGAAGGAACCTGTCGTTAATGTCTGGGCCCCGTCACAAATTGATTAGAGCTCTATTGAGCTGATATTCGCGATCCCCACAAATTTATAAACATCAGTTTCAGTTGTATAAAATAGTCTACTTCAATGTATAAGGATGCATATAATCATATTAATGCCAAACATACATTTTTTTTAATTATGTCTGGTTTATTTATTTGTTGAGTATCAAAATTCAAACATACAATTTCATACATAATTTTATTTTTATTGTCTGCTTGATTCGAATGTATAGCTTTAGCTATATTGAACCAATATCTCGTGGTCTTAGAAATATTCCGCAACAATTCAGTCAAAGGTTTGTTTCAACAATAAATGTTTGATTTGTTCATATAATGCATTAGTCGAGGTGGAAAACTGGTCATGCCAGCAGATCGGGTAATGGGTTGGGTCAGGTTGAGCGAGGTCACTATCTGCTTATGATATTTTGATCTTTCCTTTAAAAATAGTCACCTGCGTCACTATTAGGTGGCGGTACATCGATCGTAGCAACCTTTATCATTATTTATCTATTTTGAATGGTAAGAAGCTCCCCTTCGAAACCGATCACCAGGCTTTCCTTATGGTTTTTGTCGTTTTAAGGTTTGAATTATATTCTCGCCCCTTATTATCGACTCCGCCGCAACGCGCGGGTTCCCCACTATTTATATATATGTTAGATATTTAGGGTTTTGCATTAACTCTTTAAAGGCCCAAAAAAATCACTCCCCTAATATGATCGTGATGCATGCTGTCTTTGGCGGCCCACTCATCAAAACCTCCAACTGCTTATTTCACATCCAATATTGCCACTTTTCTAAATTAAATCCATCCACACAATTTTCCTCTTTCTTTTATAATAATCCAATATTGGCCATCCTAAATAAAATCGGTCAACAACAGGAAGCCAAAGAATATGCACATTTATTTTGTCTTTTATGGAGGAGAATTAATTAGAACTTCACATTTATGGTCCCTCATTTTTTTGTGACTTATTTTTAAAGCAACTTTCCTTTAATTGTAATTTGGCCCTCCAACTTTAATAATATAAAGATAAATGAGCTCGGCCCAATCACATAAAATAGCGGTAAATTTCCTTATGTCATTGGCGGTCTACTCCACTCAACTGGCTAGTTGTTTCCTTTTTACTCTTTTAGCTCTATTTGCACCAGGACCTGTCCCAACACAAAATAATATAATATACTACTAAAACTAAATAAAAACAAATGAAAATTGTACATAAACTATACACTTTACACTGGACAAATATGTGTATTTTACCCTACATCAATACGCTACCATCCAAGCAAGGCCAACGTCGTGGTCGATGCCCTCAGTCGACGAAGCTATGTGTATAGTTTTCGTAACATTCAAGCCTAGAATAACCTCGAAGCTCTAATTCGCGACGCTCAACACGCATGCTTCATTGAGAATACTTTGAAAGAGGAAATGAAGTGTGGTGTCGAAACTCAGTTGGTGACTAAATCGAATGGTATTTATCACTATCTCGACCGTATTTGGATTCCTAGTCACAATAATCTCCGGGAGATATTGCTGACTGAAGCCCACAAATCCCGATATTTCGTTCACCCCGGTGCCGACAAGATGTACCAGGACCTATGTTCCAAGTATTGGTGGTTGGGCATGAAAAAGGATATCGCTCTGTAAGTTTCGAAATGGTTGACTTGCTCGAAAGTTAAGGACGAACATCAACGACCCTCTGGCTTACTCGAACAACCCGAAATCCCGATGTGGAAATGGGAAAGCATCGTTATGGATTTTATTACGAAACTCCCTCGAACGCCTTCTAGTCACGATAGCATTTGGGTTATCATTGATCGTCTTACGAAATCCGCTCACTTCATTCCGATACGAGAAAACTTTAAGGTAGAACGATTAGCACGAATCTATTCCGACGAAGTTATTTGTCGACACAGGACGTCTCGTGACATCATCTCGGACCGCGATGGTCGTTTTACCTCACGTCTCTGGGAGACATTCCAATCCGCTCTCGGTACGACTCTCAATCTCAGTACCGCATTCCATCCCCAGACCAACGGTTAGACTGAGCGTACGATCCGCACCCTCGAAGACATGCTTCGTTCGTGTGTTATAGATTTTGGTAGTAATTGGAATTCGCATTTACCTTTAGTAGAGTTCTCGTACAATAACAGTTATCATGCTAGTATTCAAATGGCACCCTTTGAGGCACTATATGGTAGAAAATGTCGATCGCCTAATGTTTGGCACGAGATCGGAGACGCACAAATCACCGGTCCCGAGTTACTACAAGAAACGACCGACAAGATCCTCCAAATAAGAGATAATCTCTTGAAAGCTCGGAGTCGTCAAAAGAGCTACGCCGATAAACGCTTCAAGCCCCTAGAGTTCGAAGTTGTTGATCACATACTCCTAAAGGTCTCACCTTGTAAGGGGGTGATCCAATTCGGCAAGAAAGGGAAACAAGCGCCACGTTACGTGGGTCCCTTTAAAGTTCTGGAAAGAATTGGTAAAGTGGCCTACCGACTCGAATTACCGTTTGAACTCAGCAATGTACACCCGACTTTCCACGTCTCAAACCTCAAAAAGTGTCTAGCTGAAGAAAATCTTCATGTACCTCTCGAAGACTTGCAAGTAAACGAAACTCTGCACTTTGTGGAAAAGTCAGTAGAAATCATGGATCGAGAGACCAAGAAACTTCGACGCTCTAGCATTCCCATAGTGAAGGTTCGATGGGAAGGCAAACGCGGTGCCGAGTTCACTTGGGAACTCGAGAGTGATATGAAAGCTAAATATCCGCAACTCTTTGTTACGCCCACTACTTAAATTTCGGGACGAAATTTCCTAAAGTAGGGGTGACTGTAACAACCCGACTTTTCGGATTGTTATCCGTTTGCTACTTACTTCGATTTGTAACCTTGTACTCCGAGATTCGATATAAATAAAGGTTTATGTTATACTAAATACATTTTCATCACACAGCACCACTGCACGCTTAAACGCTTCATATTCGCAAACACTCAATGCTAACGCAACATGAATTACAGAGAATTATGCTACTTTACTTGCCGAGTGTGTTTGTTTGTTCGGTAACCACTCTCGCCTTCGCACTCACTTATTGTGCTAAATCGCTAAATCGCAAAAGTAATGTTATGATGTGTGTTCTTATATGCTTTACTTGCGTGTGCTTTATATGTATTGTTTACTCGCTCGAAACGCTCAAATGCTTACTCGCACAACTCGATTATCACGCTAAAACGCAACGCAATACTTACTATCTCGCCAAAATACTTAAAGTACCAATACTAACTAACGCAACAAAACGCATTAAACGAGCATCCTACACGCAGAATGAGGAACTTAATGCACAAAACAGCACCTTTGAACGAAACTAGCCAGCCTCGTACGAAGGCAGCCAGCTTCGAATGAGTGCTTCTGTGCAAACCCACCATCTCTATAAACACCCAAGCACTTCTCCATTTCATTCACTGCTGCCATTTCATACCGAAACGCTGCCGAATTGCTGTCCGATTGTTTTCAAGTAAGATTTATCATTTTTACATGATTACACAACGTTTTCCACTACGATTTTCTACATCACTTCGATTTCATCAAAACTCTTCTATTCTCACCTAAACTTCAACTTTTTCAACCAAACTTCTTATTTTCTACAAGAACCTTCATCTTTTTCATAAAACTCTTCATCTTTTTCATCAAATCTTCCTATTTTATCACGGATCTACACTTAACCGGGTGTATTGGGCCTAGATTCGGCTTCCCAAGATAGAAATCTACAGATTTCACACTCACTAAGTGTTAGATCTAGGTAAAAACTCTTTAATACCCTTTTAAACTTGATTTTCACACTAAAACGGACCTAAAACGGCATGTATTTCGTTCATTGAATAGTGGAACGAGGTAGTGTCAAAACCGTCTTGAACTGGACTCGAAAATACATCGGATTCAGGCGAGAACACAGCTCTGAACGCCAAGAACAACCACGAATGCGAGCTGGACTGTTATGTACGAAGCCCAGCTTCGTACGAAGGCCCTGACTTCACACATCATAGCCCGATTCTCATCCGTGACTCAGACAAAGACCTCTCCGACTGTAAGTTTAATCAATAGCTTAAGGTTGGAGGGATGAACACTCGATTTTCTGAAGACAGGTGCGAAGAACACTCGATTTTGGAAAACGGAAGCATCACTTATGCGAAGACCCACCTTCGTACGAAGCTTCTGTTTCCCACCGATACTTCGATTTCGACCGTTTCAGCACATTGGAAGACTTAGGCATTATGTCCCCGTACGCAGGCTGATCCGGCGCTCCCTTCAATCCATTCTCAGACCGTGTTTATTTGTTAGACACGCACAGTGAGTATACTCGAACCCATTTTCATTTAAAGCACTTTTGGGTGTTACATACATTCTCTATCAAAAACACAACACACAACGCAAACACTTTTATAAACGCTAACCGCTCCCGCATGCTATATGTGATTAGTTGAATGCTTGTTGCTATGCTTACACAGTGATTACTTGCCCGACCGCCTTTAGCAACGATAGTACTATAGTTTGGACTCAGCACCTGTTTGTTCAGGGGTTACTAAGGATCACATACTTTACTTCACGTGTTTGCTTCGGTGAACATGTGTCGCGCATACTCTACTCGCAATCACCTGGTTAGGTTGTATCATTATGGGTAGTTACTTGATTCACCCGTTACGTGTTACATGCGGGTTATGCGTAAACGCTTATTATACTACATCTACGCTAAACTTGTGTACTCACCTTTACATTATTGTATTGACTTTATTTTAACGTATGTGATAGGTTGATGATTATCGTATGCTGCAAATGGATAGGAAGTCTAGAAACCCACAATAAAAATCTAGGTTGTCGGACTTGTTTTGTTTGAGAGACATGATATATGTTATGACATTTGTTGGAATGTTTGATTAACAGTATGGGATATTAAACTTGTTAAATATTGGTAATGAATAGTCATTATGGATTCTCTTGAGCAATCTGGTTCGCCTAGTGTCGCGCCCCGATGATCCCACCATTGGTTGGGGTGTGACATCACAAATTGTAACACCCGTTCTTATAATTCAAGGTTTAATGAATATTTTACGAAAACAATCATGTAATTACGATTACATATACACCGGAAATACGGGTTTACTAAAACTTTTACAAATCATAAGTTAATTAACATAACGTGATCGAATTCGTCGTTTAAAAATTTACGACGATGCAATGTGCGGAAGCATGTATCTTTATCGTGTTCGGTTCTTCGTTGAGCTTGATCGTCTTTCGGCATCCATAATGTACCTACATTTCATAAACATGAAATGCTTTAGTCATAGGGAGATTAAAATGTGTCTAAACGAGTCCGGGAAGCGAAACTTGATAAAAAAATACATTTTTGTACAGGGCCCACCGTAAATTACGGTGGGTACCGTAATTTACGGTAGCCCCTGAAACTTTATTCTTCCACCGTAAATCAGAAGAGAACCACCGTAACATTTTCAGCTCCACCGTAAATTACGGTGGTGGCCCCTGCATTCAGCTTTTCCATTTTGCCGTTTATTGACACGAAAACTTTTGTATCTTTCAATCCGCTTATCCGTTTGACCTACCGTTTCTTCCTACATGATTGTAATTTGATCCTCCATTATATGGAGTTTAAATCCAAAGTCTGGATTAATAAAATTTAAGACTTTTAAGTCTTCGGCTTATTACCCTTTTTACCAAATGTTGACCCGTTTATGCATTTTATCAATCAAACATATTTGTTTGATTCCTATATCACCTACACTTCTTCAAATAATTGTTATATACCATATTAGGTTCTAATCACAGGTTTATTACACAATTTAAACCCATTTTCACCCGTATGCTTATTTTGACCCGTTAAGGGTATTTAAGCACTTTTGAGCCTAAAATAGTTTTCGATTGCTTCTAGCATTTCATTACCACATTTCTTATCCTATAATCTCCCACCCCAACTGTATTTAAGGTAGGTTTAATGTTGTGATCAATATAAACCAATTTTACCTCTCGAATCATTATTTTACGGCAAAAACTCAAATAGTGCCATTTAGCTAATACAATACCTCTTTCAGCTTCTATACTTATTCTAAGTATTTACCTAGTCATAAAACTCGTTTCCAAACAACCTTTAAGGGTCGTTTGTTCCATTTAGCCTACAAGGGCGTTTTGGTCGATTTTAGTCCTTTTATGACGAAGGACTCGCTCTCAAATTATTCGACCAACAATAACACTTTTAACTACAACATAATTATGCGTACCTGGCCTGGATCAACAAGTAGACCCAATTTATACCTCGTTTTCATTATCACACCATCAATGGTGACGCAATTATCCGATTGGCTAATCGGTCCTGTTAACATAAGACTTGACAACCATATTAGTCGATATTGTCAAATGGTGTTATCATCACCATTCGACCCGTTTGGACTATATGCCCAACATTATCTTATTTAATCAAAAACATCGTTTTTGATTTCCAATTCATACATCCATCCCCTCCTGGATTTTATAACCATACCTTTTTTCTTTTACACTCTTTTCTTATAAATTCAACCCATTTCGGCTTACGCCATGGGTATCCTTTTAACCTTGATTTACATTAGTCGACACTTGACAAATTTCCATATTTCCAATATTATCGTTATCACATTTACAACGTATCGAATAAACGGCTATTCTACATAAGTGTGTAAATTACACTTACCTCGCATCCACGCCACGCTTTCCTTTACGTACTTGCTCTGTTTGACCCGCTCCCTCCTCCAAGCTTTTATTCTAGCTTGTTACGCGTCAAACTATTGTCAATCATTTACAAGGCGGTTAAATTAGTCATAAAAGTCACGACTATTCCACCTCACTTATTTCCTATGCCGAAGCTACTATTCGACTTCATGATTAGTTAACTTAACTTATCTAAAGTTAACTACTTTCAATCGCATGGTTTACGACATTAAGTCTAAATCAACATAGTATTTAGAACTCTTATCACCTCATATCATGCGTAATTGCCATATCATTCGAATACGCGTTTTCACTCTAAATTTCAATACTTTAGTTCTCATTTAGGCATTTTAACAAACACCTAATGTGCATAATTTCACATATTTACTAACTAGTTTATAATTAGTTATTTTCACCAAGATTTATATAACAATCAAACCTCTACGTCTAGTGTTCATGAATTACATCAAGAATTTATATTATAACAATCAATTTTCATCATTTTAACACTCTCATCCGAGTGTTCATCTTATTGTCATAAAACCCACTTAGCACATAATAGGGTAATTACCAAATCCCTAGTTTTGACAACAATTCATCAAATTTTCTACTAGGGTTTGTTTCTAAACCAAGATATAATCACAATAACCCTCATAGATTCAACATTCATTCCAGAATTTTGATTATGATTGTTCATCATAATCTCAAGTATCACCAAATCATAAAATTCAACATACCTTGTAATCCCCACGACTAGGTGATCACGAATTTGTAATCATGCAGACGATTTGGGTTTGATTTGAGCTTCAATTTGAGAGATTTGTTGGATTTAGGGCTAAAGCTCCATGGGAGCTTTCTCCTGGCCTTACCCACGCACGCACACACACACAGTTTTGTGTGTGTTGTGTTTTTTTTTTAAGTTTATAATTCCAATTTCAAGTTACCCGGCTTTGGTCCCTCGTGTTTGGTTAGTTATTAATTAGATCACAACCTAATTATTTTCAATAATATTCTCACTTATTAACTAGGTTTAATATTCCTAGTTAACTTAGCGGGTTCGGGAATATTTATGACTAAGTTTATTTTAGGTCCCGTTAACTCGGGCCTTTTATCCTTTTTATTTCCTTAAAAGCTTTTATTCACCTTTTAGTAAATATTAGGATTATTTATTTAAGTCCTTATATTCACCGGGTTAAATTTTACCACTAACGGTATTTTCCCCGTCTTTAGTATTAACGGGGTTTAATTACCAAACCCGTTTTCGGGGTGTTACAAGTCTACCCCCCTTAAAGAGGTTTCGTCCTCGAAACCTTTTCTTACATAATTTATCGAGTTTAACTTCATGCATTTGCTCTCGAAAATCAATTGAGCATTGCTCATATTTTAACTGTTTGTTAGTATTACCAGAAAATTTATTGTAATATCTTTTTGGTTACAAAACATCTACGTACCTCTTACGACATAATGCAACTTGAAATAACGTAATTTCGTTATTTCTACTAGTTTAGTTAACTTAGCGATATCCATCGCTTTTATATATTATCGAACTCTTTGTGAATCTGTTACATTGACCCGTTTAAAGGTCTTTAGTGAAATCTTTCACTTTTAGCAACTATTTCTTTTGTTTTCAAATTCATTTATTCGGTTCAGTTTCTCCGAATCCTCCGCTTACGAGCAAACCAAATTTCTCGATTTGAATTGCTGACCTTCACCGGTCTCACTAACTAGACTTATTAGTCCAGTTACTTTTTACCGCTCGCTTGGTTATAATGCGATTCTATTTCACATTACATTTCTTAACAGTGATCGTGTCACATCATGTTTAATTTATATATCTACCTTTCATTTTTGAAAAGATCACTTTTCGAATATATTGTCTTGCGCCTATCAGCGTCAAGACTTGAATCTTTCCTGCTTACTATTCAATTTCCTTTCAGAATTTATATTTATAAAAAAATTATTTCTTACTAAAACTGAATTTTAGTCTAACGTTTTTCTCTTTAGCTATGTCAATTACTCATATCAAGGAAATTGACAACCCATAATTTATTGTTTTCCGTTCTCGTTTTACACGGGGAATCGTAACAAGTTCCCTCACCTTACACTATGGACCCGTTGGTTCCTTCACTTAACCTCGTAGGCTATCTCCTTAGGCTTTCATCTCTTTAAGACGAGGCCCTTATGATCCCTTTGCTTCAATTCATGACCCGTGGGTCATTTTGGCCCCATAGACCCTTACACTAATTAATATCCCGTAGGTTATGATGATCCCGTGGATCATCTTTTATTCTAGTCTGTATTCCATTGTCTATTTATACCTATATAGCTTTAAAGCATCCTTTGTTATGTTTGGAATCATTTAATTTTGCTTTTGAACTTTAGTTGACCTTAACCGGAGTCTAAGGTTTCATTTGTTTACTTTCGGACTATCCTTTCCGACTTTACGACTTCTAGCGTCATTTGCACGTCGGTTTGTCTTACGCTTACCATTACCCGGTTCATACTTATACTTCTTTACAACCCATTACCCGGGTCCTTCTATCTTATTATTTTTAGCTTTCCGGTTTCACCGGTTTGTGTTTTCCTTAATTGACTCGTTTGACTCGTTTTGGGTGAATTTTCATCACTTATGAATGTCAAGCTTCATTCTTTATTTGACCCGTCCAACTTTGAAATGGTTGAACGTAATTACCAAAATTTCTGTTTGCAAGTTCTCATCATCTTTTAGTCATGACTCTTAATCCGAGTCCCTTGACTTTCTATTTTTTAGACATCATCTTAATTTATTTGATCGTTTTAGCGAAATCCATCGCTTTTATTTAGTCAAGTCTTTTATTCTTTTATTCTACCCCTTTGACTTGTCTGTGTGAATTTCATCACTTATGACAGTCAAACTTTACCTCTATGCCTTAGCATTCTCATTAGTTGGTCTGTATTTTCATTTACTTTAATCTTTGTCCCTTCTCTTGGGCTCGTTATTCTAACGTAATACGCTCCCTGTCATCCGACTTGCGTTTACGTTTATTATCAAACATCTTACTTGTTTGACTTATTTTGGGTACATTTTTAGTTAGTCCCATTCACCCTGCCCGTACTACATCGGATGTAAATGTGTCCGCTATAAGAAGTTCATGGTATCATATGCCACTACTTACTTGGCCAGAGTAAGCGATTAACACATGACACACATGACCTTTTTATAGTTTTCACATCACGCCCTATGTAAGTAATGCCTCTATTTGTTTCTCTTGGAAACAATATCCCGAATACATTTTCTATTCGGGTTTTTCCAAGTTTTTAATCTACATATGCAACTTTCAATTTCTACTTATTTGTTGCATATTACTATTTGTGCGATTATATTTAAAATGTGCACCTGGTAATGTTTGCCCTGACGGGCGTTCCTTGCCATTAACCTTGTTCGCGGTCGTTACGCGATTTAGTCCTTGGTGAGCATGCTCCTCTTGTCATACTTCGGACCGTTCCTCTATCATATTCGTAATTTGTTTAACCCTCGTCATCTTCAAATGTGAGTTTCCTCCAATTAAAACATTCATAAAGGTTAGTAATGTCAACTTTACTAAATGCCCGTATCATAATACAAGGCTCTTCTACTATGCGTGTTAACGCACGTAATTTTGTTAACTATATCCATTATTTAATTGAGGTATCGTATATTACACGATAACCCTATGTGTTGTTTACAACACTTTAACATGCTAAACCATTAAAATACACGTACTTACCGGATTTGCGATCAAGCCTCGAGCCGAACACCAATCTTTATCAAGAGCGTAAGGTTTAAGTCCAAGCATAGCTTTCCCGCCATACTTGAATCTCTTAAACCAAGGCTCTGATACCAACTTGTAACACCCGTTCTTATAATTCAAGGTTTAATGAATATTTTACGAAAACAATCATGTAATTACGATTACATATACACCGGAAATACGGGTTTACTAAAACTTTTACAAATCATAAGTTAATTAACATAACGTGATCGAATTCGTCGTTTAAAAATTTACGACGATGCAATGTGCGGAAGCATGTATCTTTATCGTGTTCGGTTCTTCGTTGAGCTTGATCGTCTTTCGGCATCCATAATGTACCTACATTTCATAAACATGAAATGCTTTAGTCATACGGAGATTAAAATGTGTCTAAACGAGTCCGGGAAGCGAAACTTGATAAAAAATACATTTTTGTACAGGGCCCACCGTAAATTACGGTGGGTACCGTAATTTACGGTAGCCCCTAAAACTTTATTCTTCCACCGTAAATCAGAAGAGAACCACCGTAACATTTTCAGCTCCACCGTAAATTACGGTGGTGGCCCCTGCATTCAGCTTTTCCATTTTGTCGTTTATTGACACGAAAACTTTCGTATCTTTCAATCCGCTTATCCGTTTGACCTACCGTTTCTTCCTACATGATTGTAATTTGATCCTCCATTATATGGAGTTTAAATCCAACGTCTGGATTAATAAAATTTAAGACTTTTAAGTCTTCGGCTTATTATCCTTTTTACCAAATGTTGACCCGTTTATGCATTTTATCAATCAAACATATTTGTTTGATTCCTACATCACCTACACTTCTTCAAATAATTGTTATATACCATATTAGGTTCTAATCACAGGTTTATTACACAATTTAAACCCATTTTCACCCGTATGCTTATTTTGACCTGTTAAGGGTATTTAAGCACTTTTGAGCCTAAAATAGTTTTCGATTGCTTCTAGCATTTCATTACCACATTTCTTATCCTATAATCTCCCACCCCAACTGTATTTAAGGTAGGTTTAATGTTGTGATCAATATAAACCAATTTTACCTCTCGAATCATTATTTTACGGCAAAAACTCAAATAGTGCCATTTAGCTAATACAATACCTCTTTCAGCTTCTATACTTATTCTAAGTATTTACCTAGTCATAAAACTCGTTTCCAAACAACCTTTAAGGGTCTTTTGTTCCATTTAGCCTACAAGGGCGTTTTGGTCGATTTTAGTCCTTTTATGACGAAGGACTCGCTCTCAAATTATTCGACCAACAATAACACTTTTAACTACAACATAATTATGCGTACCTGGCCTGGATCAGCAAGTAGACCCAATTTATACCTCGTTTTCATTATCACACCATCAATGGTGACGCAATTATCCGATTGGCTAATCGGTCCTGTTAACATAAGACTTGACAACCATATTAGTCGATATTGTCAAATGGTGTTATCATCACCATTCGACCCGTTTGGACTATATGCCCAACATTATCTTATTTAATCAAAAACATCGTTTTTGATTTCCAATTCATACATCCATCCCCTCCTGGATTTTATAACCATACCTTTTTTCTTTTACACTCTTTTCTTATAAATTCAACCCATTTCGGCTTACGCCATGGGTATCCTTTTAACCTTGATTTACATTAGTCGACACTTGACAAATTTCCATATTTCCAATATTATCGTTATCACATTTACAACGTATCGAATAAACGGCTATTCTACATAAGTGTGTAAATTACACTTACCTCGCATCCACGCCACGCTTTCCTTTACGTACTTGCTCCGTTTGACCCGCTCCCTCCTCCAAGCTTTTATTCTAGCTTGTTACGCGTCAAACTATTGTCAATTATTTACAAGGCGGTTAAATTAGTCATAAAAGTCACGACTATTCCACCTCACTTATTTCCTATGCCGAAGCTACTATTCGACTTCATGATTAGTTAACTTAACTTATCTAAAGTTAACTACTTTCAATCGCATGGTTTACGACATTAAGTCTAAATCAACATAGTATTTAGAACTCTTATCACCTCATATCATGCGTAATTGCCATATCATTCGAATACGCGTTTTCACTCTAAATTTCAATACTTTAGTTCTCATTTAGGCATTTTAACAAACACCTAATGTGCATAATTTCACATATTTACTAACTAGTTTATAATTAGTTATTTTCACCAAGATTTATATAACAATCAAACCTCTAAGTCTAGTGTTCATGAATTACATCAAGAACTTATATTATAACAATCAATTTTCATCATTTTAACACTCTCATCCGAGTGTTCATCTTATTGTCATAAAACCCACTTAGCACATAATAGGGTAATTACCAAATCCCTAGTTTTGACAACAATTCATCAAATTTTCTACTAGGGTTTGTTTCTAAACTAAGATATAATCACAATAACACTCATAGATTCAACATTCATTCCAGAATTTTGATTATGATTGTTCATCATAATCTCAAGTATCACCAAATTATAAAATTCAACATACCTTGTAATCCCCACGACTAGGTGATCACGAATTTGTAATCATGCAGACGATTTGGGTTTGATTTGAGCTTCAATTTGATAGATTTGTTGGATTTAGGGCTAAAGCTCCATGGGAGCTTTCTCCTGGCCTTACCCACGCATGCACACACACACACTTGTGTGTGTTGTGTTTTTTTTTTAAGTTTATAATTCCTATTTCAAGTTACCCGGCTTTGGTCCCTCGTGTTTGGTTAGTTATTAATTAGATCACAACCTAATTATTTTCAATAATATTCCCACTTATTAACTAGGTTTAATATTCCTAGTTAACTTAGCGGGTTCGGGAATATTTATGACTAAGTTTATTTTAGGTCCCGTTAACTCGGGCCTTTTCTCCTTTTTATTTCCTTAAAAGCTTTTATTCACCGGGTTAAATTTTACCACTAACGGTATTTTCCCCGTCTTTAGTATTAACGGGGTTTAATTACCAAACCCGTTTTCGGGGTGTTACACAAATGTACCTACACCTTCAAAAGCAAGTTGCAGAAGAAAAACGAAACATGAATATGGAGTTAGTACGAATAATGGTGGATGCTAAGTACAAAGAGACTCAAGCAGAGGTTAAGGCCATCAAAGACTTTATCCTAGAAAACATTGGTACAACTTTAATACTTCCTAAATATCAAGATAATACCAAAAAGGGGGAGGAAGATTGCATGAGAAATCTCCCACCTCTTATCAAGAAAGCTAGAAAAAGATCTGACATTGCTGCACTAAAAAAGGCTAGGCAAGAAGAAATTGCTAAAGCAGTAGAAAAAGAGAAGATGAGAGACACAAGGGAAGCAAATATGTAGATAACAGTACAAGGGATTATTGAAAGAAATAAAATACAAGATAATCAAGGATCTTCAACAAAGGTTAAAGAAAGCACTGCATCAACTACCATCCAAACCACTGTCCCTTCTATCCAAACCACTGCTCCCATAACCCAAACATTTGTTGCCACTACAAAAGTGACAACAGATGTTACAATTACACTACCACCACCACCACCAACACATAAGTCTCCTAAAGGACTTCTCAATTACAAAAGAAAACCAGAACCACCACAGAACTTCCACAACCACCAACACTTCAAAACAGAACCAAGATAACAAAATTCATTGTCCAAGATGATGATGAAGAAACTCCTGATGCATCACTTGTTAAAACCACAACCGCCACAACCTTATCCGACACATCTCAACCATCTACCACAGCAACCACATCACTCACCATTACATCTCCACCTACAGAATCACCCATGACCATACTTAACCCACTAGAGTTAGAAAATGTATCAAAAGAGATGCAATTTTTCTACTCTACAACTGATATCAGCTAACCTACCTTTCCATTCCTCAGAAGATATTCAAAACCTGCAAATGTACAAGAATACTTGAATCTAAACAGCATACAGGCTGAAAGAATAGCTGCTTTTAAAAGCAAGGGCAAAAGTGATAAGGAGGCACAACAAATCTTATATGCAGAATTCACAAAAGTGAATAGATTAGAAGATTTTGCCAAAGATGTCAGCCAAAAGGCTTCACAAGGACCAGTAAACAACCTTGAGCTCAGAAAAGCTTTAAGGGAAGATTACTTGGAATTCATAATGAAGAACAAGCCTTACACAACCACAAGGGCCCAATTCTCTTGTTGGACTATAGAAGCCCTTCTAGAAGAAATTGAAAGGATTGAGAAGTTAAAGCTCAATCCAGATATCAAGCTCACTCCTACTAATCTGAAAGCAGGTAAAAAGCATGTTAGTCAAAAGTTGTTGAACTGAGAAGAACGAAGGAGGAGGCGATGGCATCAAAGTTTGGTTTTATGCAATCAATGGCCAGGTAGGATGATTCAACAATCAAAGAGCTTATATTCATTAAATTAAAACTTGCCACGTATCATTTATTTTTCAAGAATAATTTATATTCATTAAATTAAGTTTTTCTTTAATAATATAAGTTAACTAACTTTTTTATAACATCTAAATACGCAGTTACGTTTAATTTTATTTTGTTAACATATTAATATAAATTATACCGAAAACATGGTCGTTGTGTTCAAAAGACAGTATATTTTATCATAAACCATACTTAGTATTGGTATCGTCTCACTACCACTATTGTACCAATATAGACCCAACAACACCGGTATTAATATCGCTATTCATATTTATCGTTTTCGGATTTAAACTTTACATACTAACAACTTAATTAATGAACGTAAATCCAATAATTATGTCCCTAACAATCAAGTATCGTGTTTCATGCGCGTTCCATCTTCGTCAACGTATCTAACCCCAGCCCCTGCCACCATAGTAAACACACGCGGCCCCACCCACTGTCACAAACTGCTTTAAACCCAAACAATAATGCATACCTGCAACAAATCCTCAAAACTTTCCCAAATCCCCCTTCAAACAACCACCCACAATGTCTAAACAGTCCAAACAGACCTACAAAGTATGCTTCTGTTTCCGGCGGAGGTTCCGGCTAGCCGCCACCGAAGCTCCGCCGCAGATCAAGACTCTGTTTGACCAGTACTCTGAAAACGGCATCATGAGTGTAGATCATCTTCACCGGTTTCTTGTTGAGGTGCAGAAGCAGGAGAAAGCTAATTTGGAAGATGCTCAAGCGGTTATGAATAGTACTACGCATATTTTTCATCGCAAGGGGTTTAATCTTGAGACCTTTTTTAAGTACCTTTTTGGGGATGATAATCCTCCTATTGATCTTCATCGTGGGGTAATAACTTTTTATCTCATTGCTATTATTGCTATGGTTTTGTTTTAATTTCTAAGTTGAGTAAAGTCAACATATTTCTATAATTAGAAGTGTAACTTTTTTAGGTTCTGATGATGTTAAGATTTTACTGTTTTTTTAACGGCAAATTTGGATCACTGACGGACCACTGGAGTATCATCGTGCCACCAGCGGAACCAGTGGCGGAACTAGACCTTCAACTCAGGGGTATCCCAAAAATTTTTAGGGGTGTCCTGTGTATAAAAATCGGGAAAATTTTTTTTTTTTACACTACTCGTAAAAACTTGAGCCGTAGCCCGGGCTACGCCCGTTTACACTACAGGTCCGCCCCTGAGCGGAACCACCCGATCATATCCATCTCCACTAGGCGTATGCCTATACACCAGTTCAGGAGAAAACCCAATAAATATGGGCCCTTTGAGAATCGAACTCAGGACCTATTTAGTACTTGCAAAGTTTCATGAGTTAGAAGTGTAACACATCATGAACCTTTTGACAAAATTTCCAAAAATGAGTACTGTAACACATCATGAAGCCTTTGACAAAAGTTTCATGATTTGGAATTGTAATACATCATGGACCCTTTGTAAATATTAGTAAAATTAGAACTGTAACACATTATGAACATTGAACCCTTTGTAGTTTGTAAATACTGGTTTGTTGGAAAGAAGGGTGGTGGATTTGGATTTAATTAATGTAGGTTTTTGTGGGTTGAAAAGTTTGTTGGATGTGTCTATGAATTGTGTATGGATTACTCTTGGGTTAAAGTGTTTTGTTGTCAAAATTATTAGTCGGATAAGTTGAGAAAACATTGGTGCAGAGTGAGGCACTGGTTGGCAATGATAGGAGACCCAGGGAAACCTGGGTTGGATCCTTGAGCCAAACGGGTTTTACTGGTAATTTTATCGCCGTGCCTACGGGTGGGTTACCGGGTTCTCCCCGGAATTGGTGTGGACTCGGGTTACTCTTGGAGTACTCCGTTTGTCCAGTGGGCGCCCTAAAATGAGAATAAGTGTTTTTTGTGTTGTAAAAAATGTGTAGAAAGTACGTATGTGAAATAGACGAAAGACTTTTGTTTTATAGTTGGAGGAACCATCGCAACGTTTAGTTGCAATGACATGATGCTTTGTGAAAATAATGGTGGTTATTTAGTTACTGCTAATGATTGGCTTCTGTCGGCAGTAACTTGGTTAATCTTAAGTTCTTAACCCCCCTGGTTTGTGCTGACCGCCCATCGTTGCTGCAACAATTATAATATAAATTATTACTACTAATAATCAAAGTTCCTGCTTATAATTACTAGTCTACGTGCATTCAAGATTCAACTATCGATATTGAATTTTCGCTCGTCATGGACGCCACTTGCTGACCCAGCCATACCAGAAATCAGATTAGTCTCAAACAAATGTGACTCCACATAACCTAGCTTGTATCAATGTTTATTCTTATTCTTCCTTTGGTCATAAGTAAAACGAATTACCAAAAGGGTTTGCTGACACTTAAAGTCGCCAACAATTAATTTGTTTCTTGATGAGTAACTCGCATACTTGCTTGCCATTAAACAATAACTGAAAGAATGTATAAGGGTTCAGTTTAATTAAGTACATTTACACATTGTTTTATTATACGCCCCGCTTGCGGTATGCGCATATAATGTATATATGTGTGGGCGCTCGGGGGGCAAAAGTGAATGTGCACTAATTTTAACGTTATTTTACTAATTTCGTGAAAATAATGTTAAAAGAGGGGGATGGTTAATCATGCATCATGTGGTAGCGTTGATAGCCGAAAGACAAGGGAGTACATGCACTAATTGGCCTTTGTCTTAATTGCCGAGTGTTATGTTTCTTATGTCCAAGGTTTGATGCAAAACTACCATCGAGCCGGGGGTCTCACTGGAAGCAGCCTCTCTATTCCTACGGGGTAGAGGTAAGGCTGTCTACATCTTACCCTCCTCAGACCCTACCTTAGCTTTGCTATTGGTGGGATTTACTGAGTATGATGATGATGATGACACATTGTTTTATTAATTTTTTCCCATATCTCTAAGATGATCTTTCTTATTTATCAGGTTCATCATGAGATGAATGCCCCATTGTCTCACTATTTTATATTCACCGGTCACAATTCCTATCTAACCGGGAATCAACTGAGCAGTGATTGTAGCGATGTCCCCATAGTTCAAGCATTGGAGAAAGGTGTAAGAGTCATTGAGTTGGACATATGGCCTAACTCAACCAAGGATGATGTGCATGTTCTTCATGGAAGGTATGGCGTATGTATATTCGCTTTGCTATCATAAAAACAATTATGTTACAAAATCTCGATTAACATATGATCAATCCTCATGAATTTCCGATTACGTTGTATAGGACGTTGACTACTCCGGTTCAACTGATCAAGTGTTTAAAGTCTATAAAGAATCATGCCTTTGTAGCATCTGAGTACCCTGTTGTCATTACTCTTGAAGACCACCTTACTACTGAACTTCAAGCTAAAGTGGCTCAGGTGAGTAACTTTAACGTATTGACGACTTGAATTGATTCCATAAAAGATTCACTTTCTTGATTTTAGTTCTTTCCTTTATGATCGGATTGTAGATGGTTACCGAAACATTCGGAGACATGCTGTTTACTCCCAATGCTGAAAGTTTAGGGGAATTCCGGTCTCCGGAATCTTTGAAAAAAAAGATTATTATATCTACGAAACCTCCTAAGGAGTATCTTAAAGCAAAAGAAGGTAAGATAAGCGGAAATGGTTCACAGAAAGATAACGATTCATCGGAAGCCTGGGGTGGTGAAATTCCCAGCTATAAATCAAGGAGTGGTGCGGATTTTAAGGTACGTAACCGTAATTTGTTGAATACAAGGTGGGTCCCATGCTAACTATCTTCTTGCAGGATGATTTGGAAGAAGAAGAAGAGGAAGAAGAGGAGGAACTTCAAGATGACAATTGTGCCCCTGAGTACAAGAATTTGATCGGTATTCATGCTGGAAAGGGGAAGGGCGGTTTAGACGATTGGTTGAGAGTCGACCCTGATAAAGTCAGACGTCTGAGTTTGAGTGAGCAAGAGCTTGAGAAAGCAGCAAAAACTCATGGGCCACAGATTGTCAGGTACTGTCTAAATTTTCGTAAACGTTTTGTTTTTACTCACAAAGAATGTATAAATTTTCGTAAATGTTTTGTTTTTACTCACAAAGAATGTATGCTAAGAATTGGCTTGCTTTAGGTTCACTCAGAGGAATATTCTGAGAGTGTATCCTAAGGGGATACGGTTCGATTCATCTAATTACAACCCGTTGATTGGGTGGATGCATGGAGCTCAGATGGTGGCATTCAATATGCAGGTTAGACATCTAACAATCTAAAAATTTTGTTAGTCAACCATAATCTTCTAATGGATATCTTATGTTAAATTGTGTTCCTTTGTATAGTTATTGTGCAATCATGGCTACGCCACTTACTGTTATCCTTTCACTTTAGATTAGAGGTGTCAAGATGGGCCAGTTGGACTCGTTGGGTAGGTTTGTGTTGAGAATGATGAGTCTGTTTTTAATGGGACGAAACAGGCCGGCCAGGTTGGTACTTTGATCGACCATGGTCCTTGTTTCTCGACACATTGGTTTAAATGGTTTTCAGATATTTGATCCTGTTACAAGTAGATAACCGAAAGTCTATTCCCTTTAGATTATGGACTAGGTGGAGTTTGAATGTTGCATCATATTATTTCTAGTTAAACCATGAAAGGATTGTAAGTAGCTGAACTCGGTAATCAGAATTGTGTGTTGTATTATTTTGTCAATAAAAGCTTACATGTAGGGTGTGTATAACTATATATAATAAACACATTTCCACTCTAGACCCTATTATATAATCTATTATAATTATTGTTTAATATTCCCCCGCAAGCTAAGGCCAGGGAGCGAGCCGCAACTTGGACCCTAACAGAAGAAAACGTTGCGAGGGCAGCGGCTTTGTGAAAACGTCTGCAATCTGATCGTCTGTGGTAATGAACTGAACTGAGAGCTTCCCTTGTGCCAACTTTTCTCGAACTAAGTGAAAATCAACCTCAACATGTTTTGTACGAGCATGAAATACCGGATTTGCTGAAAGATAGGTAGCGCCTAGATTGTCACACCATAAAGTAGGAACTGTCTTGAGAGGAATCCGAAGTTCTCCTAGAAGAGCTTGAAACCAAGTAAGTTCGGCCACAGCATCCGCTAGAACCTTGTATTCGGACCCTGTTCATGAGCGAGAGACAGTGTGTTGTTTGCGTGCAGATCATGAAACAAGATGAAAACCATGATAGATTGCATAGCCCCCGGTGGATTGACGGTCATCGGGACACCCAACCCAGTTTGCATCTGAATAAGCCGTGATGGAGTTATATGCAGCATCTATATAAGCATGAGGCTTAAGATTTGAATTACGTTGTAGTCGTAACCCATAAGAGGCCGTACCCTGTAGATATCGTAATATACGTTTGACCGCGGACCAATGATTCTCTGTGGGAGAGTGCATGGACTGGCAGACTTTGTTGACTGCGAAGGTAATATCTGGCTACGAAAGCGTAACATACTGAAGGGCACCAATTATCTGTTGATATCGAACAGGGTTGTCAAAGGCCTTATTGTCTCCAACTGCAAGGTTAGCATTAGTGGCCATGGGAGAGTACACCAGTTTTGACATAAAGAGACCAACCCGCTTTAGCAATTCAAGAATATATTTCCGCTGAGACAAGACAATAGAATATGTTTGGTAGTGTAATTTGTAACACCCAAAAAATATGACAAGGTCCCCATGTCTTCTACGGCAAAAGATTTGCTAAGGTTCCGCACCAGCTGATCAATAGCTTGTGAATTATTACCTGTCAAAATGATGTCATCAACATAGACTAGCATGTACCCGTGCTATGCAGTTATAGCGGTCCAAAATCGAATAGCGATCAAGGTCCGCTATATCATATATAGGTTATAGTGGTGGTATAGCGGTGATATAGCGGTAATTTTTATACCATGCATAATTTATGTATTTTTATATATATATGAATATATCTTTGAAAAATATTAATAGTAATATCATTCCAAATATTAGTAGTAATGTCTTCCAGATGATGAACAGCTTCCAGCGAACTCAAAAGAACCAGTGTGCATCCAGCAACATTGGTCATGCATAATAAATTTAGGTTTTAATTGGTCGTACATAATAGATTTAGGTTTTATTTTGCATTTGGGCCTTTACTGTTATGGGTTTATTTAACAGAAGTATGATTTATGTGGGCTTTTCCTTATTATTGGGCTGATATTTTGGCATACCGCTAAAATCGATTCTTTAACCGCTATATAGGTTTCCAAATAACGGCCAAATAGCTGTATTTAGCACCGCTATTTGACTGCATACCCTGAGGTCCGCTAACCGTTATAGCACCGCTATTGACTGCATACCCGTGGATGAGTAAACAAACAATAACGGGTCGGTCCGAGAACCCCGAAAACCATGAGCCGCCCGAGGAGCTTGTTTTAGGCCATACAGGGACTTGTGTAATAGACCAGACATGATCCGGTCGGTTTGGATCAACAAAGCCTGGGGGTTGCTGCAAATAAACTCTTTCTTTTAAAATCCCTGTGTAAAAATGTGTTCTGAACATCCACTGTTAACATCAATTAGGTTTAGGGAGGATCCCTGCTCTGTTGTTGGCTGGTGAGGCTGCTGGCAATTAAGTTTAGGGAGGGTCACTGCTCTGATACCAAGTTAATCTTGGTATTAAGAATTGCATACGCATTTACATGTAGGGTGTATAAAATAAACATATTTACACTCTAGACCCTCGAGGGTCTCTCTGGAAGCAGCCTCTCTATCCTTAGCGATAGAGGTAAGGTATGCCTACATCTCACCCTCCCCAGACCCTATCAATAGCTTTGCTATTTGTGGGATTTACCGGGCATGATTGATTGATTTACACTCTAGACCCTATGATATAATCTATTATAATTATTGTCTAATATAAGTTGATTGTGCTCATAGTTGGCTTACATATGTTTATATATATAGAGTCAGATATTACACAATACACATATATAGATGTTACATATAGTTAGTTCCCTCTAGGCTATGATAATGACATATAAGAACATAACAAGTCTATATGCACCTGCAAGTGAAGGACAGGTGTAGCTTGGATCATAATGAATTTGAAGTGGCAATGACTTTTGAAAAGACATCATCATTTTGATCATTTGTTGAGATAAACTGCAGACGAAGTAGATTTCCAGTTTTAAGAGGGAGGAATTCATGATTTTATATTTTTTAAATTTCCAATTTTATCCAGAAGTAGATTTCTAACTTTATACAACATATTCAACTCACATCTAGTCACAAACTCACAATCTCTATGGAATATGTTTTTGAACAGGGCAATCATTCTGATTTACCATTTCTGTACAAAAAAAAAAACAAATCATTACCACTAAAGACAAGTTTTTATCCGCAGGGCTATGGAAGATCCCTTTGGGTGATGCAAGGAATGTTCAAAGCCAATGGCGGTTGTGGATATGTTAAGAAACCGGATATCTTGATGAATAAGGACGCCATCTTTGATCCTAGAGTTACATTACCTGTCAAAATGACTCTCAAGGTAAACAATCATTTTACTACTTGGTTATGTATATATTATTATTGCTTTTATTTTCGCATCGCCTTTTTGTAGGTCCTTTATACTTGTATCTACATTTCTCACTAAATGACCTGAACAAGTAGAATTGAAATTTCATGAATCAATGTTTATGGATCTTTTATGTTCGAGTCGACTAATAAAACCTTGATGCTTCTTAGGTAACCGTCTTTATGGGTGAAGGATGGTATTATGATTTCTCGCATACACATTTTGATGCATACTCACCTCCAGATTTCTACACAAGGGTAAGACACTATGTAATAAATGTTGACCTTTTACCCAACTCAACCCGTCTTGATCCAACTCGAACCGTAGGCTTATACCTGACCCATCCGTTTTAACATATACAGGTTGGAATTGCTGGAGTACCTGCTGATACCATAATGAAAAGAACAAAAGCAATTGAGGACAGTTGGATCCCAGCATGGAATGAAACATTTGAATTCCCATTAACAGTCCCGGAACTAGCTATCCTTCGAATCGAAGTTCACGAGTATGACATGTCAGAAAAGGATGATTTTGGTGGTCAGACATGCCTACCAATCTTAGAGCTGCGTAAAGGCATTCGAGCAGTGCCATTGTACAGCCAGAAAGGCGATAAGTACAAGTCGGTAAAGCTACTTATGCAATTCGACCTCTAGTTTGGTTCATTTGTCATTCGGGTATTGGTGCCGGGCCAGATTCTGTTTGTTGGCAGGTTGGTGAAGCCGTAACGTTGCGTGTATTAGTGTATATGTATGTCTTGTTGGCAGGTTGGTGAAGCCTTGTTGTTGTGTGTATTAGTGTATATGTATGTCATTTGTTGAAGTTCATTGTATGTGAATATTTGTGAGGAGTTTTGTACAAACCCATGAGAAATATACGTTTTTGAAGGTGATGTGTTATCCGTAGCATAAATTAAAAGAGTGTATAAAGATCTATGCCTTGCCTTTGTGTATATACCGTATTTATCAGTGGCGGACCTAGGATTTATTTTCTGGGAGTGCGATCGAAGGGTTTTACTATATTTTTAAGGGGTGCGATTGAGATTTTTGTTTAAATAATACACTAATAAGTTTTTTTTTCAAGGTGGGCACCCTCCAGCCCACGGACCATAGTGGGCCCGCCCCTGATCTTTATGTAGAATCGCATAATATAGAAATGCTAAAATGTGTGTTTACCATCTTGTTGGGCCGGTTTTGACGATGTTGACCATTAACTATAGTTTTGAAAAATGATAAATCAAACCGGTTAAATCAATTGGGCCAGTCGGAAAACCGTTTTGGTAGTGTGAACTAGTTATCTTTTATTTTTCTAAATTGTGTTGGCTTTTTTGAATCGATAAAAATGGTTAATACATGTCGTGAGATGTTGGTCCAGTGATCAAAAGGCTTACCCTCCCTAGTGGAGGCGTAGGTTGGATTCCCGCTTGGACCATTTGGTTTACCTGGTCGGTTTGAAGTTATAAGTAGTTATCAAAGGGTTCAATCCTCAAACTGTCAAAATTGAACCAACTGGTTGTACTAACTAATTAATTTATCGATTTCTTAAGATATCTAAGTTACAGCAGTTTGATGGAATGCTAGAAATGAGAAGATCTTTAATAACAAACAATATCGTCTAGAGAAGATAATAGAGGAGATAAAGACAAGCTCGATCAATTATATGATTAAAAATAGGGCCAAACTTCAGTTTTCAGATTGGAATGTTTGGTTTTTCCTTTTTTTAACGGCGAATTTCTTTTAATTTCGTATCATCTATGGGGCTTGAACCCAAAACTTTTCCCTCTCAAATCCAGGTGTTTAAAAGACTTTCCCCATCAAACTCATTGGTATTGGAATATTTAGTGTGATCTTAACCTGACCTTGTAACTTGTATTTGTGTTTCATTTTGATTTAATAAAAGCTCACCATATAAAAAAAAAAAAAAAAAGAATTGATTGATGAAGATCCAGGTTGCTTTCTGGTAGTGGTATTAGGTACTGGTGGTTCGCTACGAAGGAATGGTTGGCAGATTATGGTTAAATATTTAATCTGTTATATCTATTCTTAGCTATTAACCAGAACTTTTAATATCTTATTAAATGTGTTGTAAACATAGAGATATGTGGTGTATTGCTATTAAAAGGGTGGTGTCTAGCCCATGACTTTATAGCCTAGTGGCATCTTGGGGTGAGATAAGACCTTGGGACCAATTGGTCCTGGGTTCGATTCTCACAAGGGGGGTTTTCCCATATTTATTGGGTTTCCTCCTGAATTGGTGTATGGACATTATGTCTAGTGGAGATGGATATGATCGGGTGGTTCCGCTGGTGACACGATAATACTTCAGTGGTCCGTCAGTGATCCAAATTTTCCGTTCAAAAAAAAAAAAGAAAAAAAAAGGGGTGGTGTCTAACTTGTAGATAAAACTAGAAATATGTATTTATAAAGAATTAAGGTTTACTGAATGAAATGGGTCTTGTTTATGTTTGTTTGTTTAGCATTGAACTTGTTCATCATCAGCTTAGGAACACATATCGTATGAAAATTCTTGTCCGTGTTCGTTCATTAAGAAAGTGAACGTGTTCACGGACACAGATGAACATATACCATTTTAAAAAAACAAAAAAAAACCATTCTTAATCCCGAACATTAGACTTAATCACCTTGTTAAGCACTTGATATAATAACATAAACATAATTATTCCCAAACAAAGGCACAAGTTAGACATAATAAACATAAATATAATTAACCCAAAATAATGTGGCAAATATCTAAGGTTCTAATAGAGTAAACTGTCATTTTTGTCCCTGTGGTTTGGGCAGTTTTGCCATTTTAGTCTAAATCTCAAACTTTTTAAATCTGGGTCTCTGTGGTTTGCATTTTGTTGCCATTTTAATCCAAATCTCAAAAAATCTCATTTTAGCGTAAAAGAACATACAATTGAACTTTAAAATGCAACTAAATAAACACAACATTTGTTCGTGTTCATTCATTTAATTAATCAAATGAATTTCCTTGTTTATGTGCGTTCATTTATTTAACGCATGAACGTAAACGTTCTTCATGTCAAACGGCATTCGGTTCATTCACATTACTATAAAGAATACAGAATAAATTTATGATTTGTTTAAGTAAATTCATTATTCCTGGGCTAGGTTTTAGTTTAGTAATTCTTTAATTTAATTTAGTATCAAGAGAGAGTATAGAAAGAGTGCACATGGTATGACAAAAACTATCAAAAACCAAATGAGATATTATTTAAAAAATAAAAGGAGTGAATAATTTTTTTTTATCATTTAAATCTGTTAGTAACTAAAAAAAAGTACAAGTGTAGTAATTAAAAAAAATTACAAGTATCCATCACTTGTGGTCTAGTGGTTGGAAAGATTCGGGTTCTCCTTGAGACCCAAGTTCAATCTTCGCTAGTGTCATATTTGGTGGATAAAGGCAATGAAGGCTAGTTCTCCCAGACCCTAGGTCAAGAGTTTGAGCCCGAGCCACCCCGGGTTTTGGTCCACCGTACGTTGGCAACGATTTCACTGGAATTGAAAGGCCCAATTCGAGAAGGGCAAGATCTCCGATACAAACAAAACGTTTACTAAATTTCTGAACAAAAAACAACAAAAGAAGAAAGCCTGCTATTAATCAAAGTTGCGAGATTGCTAACTGCTCCTGGAAATAGTGGTGCACAAATCGGGTTTTCTGAATACCCGGTTCCGGGTATGGAACCGGGTTCGGGTACGATCGGGTTCTACAAAATCGGGTATTGACAATACCCGGGTTGGGTCCGGGTCCGGGTTTTATATAAAAAATGTATACCCTATATACCCGGGTTCGGGTAGGGTTCGGGTCGGGTTTTCTAATACCCGGGTATTATAATACCCTATTTTCGGGTTCGGGTAGGGTCGGGTATGGATCGGGTTGGGATTGGGTATGCCTCGGGTATTCATTTTTTTTTTGGATAAATCATAGAAATATAAAATGCAAAACCTTTTTATTTCATAAAATATAGAAATACATGACACCTAAATAATCATTGAACCGGATCGAATAAGATGATGAACATAGATAGCTTCGAATAACTTGATCGTCTTCGACTCTTCGTTTATTGTTCGTCATCAAAGACCCCTTTTATAGGGTATAGAGATACAGTGTAAACCAAACAAATGATCATAATACACTTTCTAACGGCTATATAGCCGTTACCAATGTACAAAACTCGAAAAAACACAAAAAAACGAAAAAACTTCAACAGGGTATTGGAAACCCGGACCGGGTATTGAAAAAACCCGGTTCCAGGTTCGGGTTGAAACCGTGTACTCGTAAAACACGGGTTGAAAACGGGTAAAAAAAACCCGGTTCCGGGTTCGGGTTTTATAACAGAAATGCATACCCAACCCCTACCCTATGGGTAGGGTCGGGTTCGGGTATAAAAAACCCGGGTTTTATAATACCCGGTTCCGGGTTTTATTTTCGGGTCCAGGTCCGGGTTCGGATTTTTTGTGCACCACTACCTGGAAACTTGGTCGTGAACTGCTCCCCACCACTCCACGATTTCATTGCTGTGTTGACTAAGTGGGTCAACCTAAAGCCCAAAAATATAATTAAAATGCTCTGGCCCAACTGGTCTGGCCCTGTTCTTCTTTCTAGAATACTCGTGCTTGATCCTATACAAACCCCTGCCAGTGGCATTGGGTGGTAGAGTAGGGTTAGGGCCATATGTTTAGGAGGGTGTGATATCTCTCTTACAACAAGTTAGGGATTCTCACCGTTAAAATAAAAATACAAGTATAAGAAAAGAAAGAGACAACTTGATGTGGTTAAAGTGAAAATTAACGAATTTAGTAACATCTTTTTTTTTTTTGAAAGGCAAACTTCAAAATCAGTTTGTGAGCTGTTAGTGAAATCAGTGCGTGAGCTTGTGCCTGCAAAATTTCAAAGTAAATTTGCAACAGTCACATTAGTCATAGCTAAGAGTATTTAGCTAGGGGAATCGATTATATACATTTTACATGATTTATTGAATCTTTCGATTTTTTTTCAATTATACCGTGTGTTGGTTACCTATTGTTCTACATTCTTGAAGTCTTGATCATGTTATTAGTTGTGATTGATGAAACAATGGTACCCATCTAGAAATAACGTAATGTGATGAATAAAAACAAAATAGAGGGTTAATTACTTCCTCTTATAAGTCAACAATACAATTTCTCTCTTCTTGTGCATTGTTCTCATGAAGGAAAACAAGACTTATAATTGGAGTCTAGTTAATCAGTCGTTTCTAAGTTGACTCAAATAATTTTATGTTAGACTATAACATATTTTACCAAGTTTTATTCCATGTCGAATTTATTATGTGTCGTTTAATTTACGTTTGGTTCGGTTCGATTTGTATCTCATGACAACTCAATTTTTGGACATAAAATATATATGGATTTGGGTTTTGACTTCATAATTCATATGGTAGATCAGGTTCATAAATGTATTGAAAATGGATCAAACCGAATTGATTCGGTACCAAACATAAAACATCCCTAAAATACATGTATAATTATATATATGGAGTGTTTTTAGGGGCTGTTTGTTTACCTCTTAATGAGGCTCTTAATGGTTCAGACCTCTTACTGGTTCAGCACTTAATGGTTCAGACTGTTTGTTTCACGAGCAGATGTCTGAATGGTTAAGACATTTGCCTCTGAATGGTTAAGATTTTTACAGAGTCTGAATAGTTAAGACCTTTAATCTGAATTGGTCAGACATTTGCCTCTGAACGGTTAAGCATTATACAGGCTCTTAATGGTTCAGACCTCTTACTGGTTCAGCACTTAATGGTTCAGACCTCTTACTGGTTCAGCACTTAACCATTCAGATGTTGCCAAACGGCCCCTTAGACTGTTTTAAGAATTAAGCTTTAATATTTTTCTAAAGTTTTTACTAACTTTATTTTTGCTATTTAAAATTCTAAAAAGTTCTTTACCTTTTAAAATTCTATATGATGTTGTAAATATCTTAAATTGAAAAGGGCATGTAGCCCAATTATACCAAGATGTTTAAATAGTTCGTTTAAGTTTCATTGTGAGCAAATATTGTAGATTTAGATTGTCGTTAAAAATAGGGTACATTAGCTTATTTTGGTTGACCCAAACCCGACATAAGTTTCTACCTATCGATCTAGAACCCACTTTGACCTATTTACTTTTATATTGTGTCAATTCGTATTTTAGATCGTGTCAATAATTGTGAAGGAATAAATAATTGTTTTGTAAATTTAAATTTGGGTTTCCGTCAAACACTTCCATATCCTTGTGAGACCCGCTTTTGGTCGTCTCTTGTGTTCGTAATCAAGTAAGAGGTCAGGTGTCACCCAACTCTGACCGTTTCAATTCTTCAATTTATGTATCTACATAATTGGAAGGAACACTTGGACCCAAATAAATTGAATTTAAAAATAAATAATAAAAGAGAAGAATTTCAAAGCAAATTGTTGATTTTGATACTTTAATTTGAAAACATCTAGAGAACTTCTCATTGATATGATTTCAGTATCTATTGTAAATTAATATGCTTTAATGGTTTGTCACAAATTTTATGTGATTAAAGTTACCATTTAGGATGCTCGTTACCTAAACTCCGATCTTAAAAATTAATTTGAAACATAAAATACTCAGCTAATTTTTTTTTTTTTAAACGGCAATTGTAGGGGCCAAAGGACCCACTACCCCACAGGGCGAGACAAGCTCTTAAACCCTGCCCAGACCCAACTCCATACTGAAATCCCAATATGTACACAGTAGGAGTCGAACCTGGGACCTCCCCAGAGGTGAAACCATACGGAAAACTCCTCTGACCAACTAGGCTATACCATGTTGGCTAAAATACTCAGCTAATAATGTTACACATCTAACAGTTCTATACATAACTTTTAAGATTATTATATAATATAATCTAGATTCAAGGCAGATAAAATGGAATTAAAGTTTGACATACCACAAGGAATGCTAAAACAAACAAATCCTGATTTATTTCATTTGAGGATCTTGATTATCCTTACTTTCCACAATCATATCCTTCAAAGAATGGCACTTGCAAATTGTTGCATCAACCATATATACACCCTTTACAAATATACCCAAATCCCAGATATATCAAAAAACCCATAAAAATGAAATAAACAAAGAAAAAAACAATTAGCAACTCAATCAGACACACCACTAGAAATGCTACCATGGCTGTCACTAAACAGTCCCAAAGCTCTCTCCAAATTAGCAACAATATCAGTCATCGTTGGTCTATAATTACCCTCTACATTCACACAATGCAACGCCGTGTATGCCATCAGCTCCACCGCCTCCACCTCGTTCACCTCCGGCGGCCCGACCCGTTTATCCAATATCTTACCCAAATCTCCGGCCATGATAATCGGTACAGCATAGTCCACCAAGCTGATTGGTGCACCACCATTGACTTCTTCACTTTTAAATATTGCTCTTCTACCTGTTAGAAGCTCTAGCAGCACCACTCCAAGACCATAAACATCACTTTTTGTGGTAAGCACATTGAGTCCATAGTATTCTGGATCAATGTAGCCAACGGTTCCTGCAGCTTTCGTATGTCTGAATTCGCGATCCGACACTGGACCCATTAGTGACAACCCGAAATCAGATACCCGAGCAACCCAATTCGCGTCTAGGAGAATGTTGGATGATTTGATGTCTCGGTGTATTATAGGAGGGACTGCATAATTATGAAGGTATTCAATACCTCTTGCGGCATCTAAAGCAATCTTGATCCTCATCTTCCAAGAATTCAACAGGCTGCTACTCTTTTCGGTGTTGTTTTTGTTGTGTAAATGATCGAAAAGAGCTCCGTTTTTCATGTAGTCATAAACCAAAAGTCTCTCGTCGCGTTCTTGGCAATAGCCCACAAGTCTAACCAAGTGTTTATGATTGAGTCTAGACAGAAACGCCAACTCTGAGTCGAACGCGCTTTCTTTTTCTTGAAATTTCTTGGCTTTATCACCGAATTCGCCTCTTTTAATGGCAACCTCGCGACCATCTAACAGTTTGCCTCTATAAACAACACCAAAACTCCCTGCACCGATCTTGTTTTCTGGCGAAAAGTTGTTTGTTGCTAAAGCAAGATCAGCAAATGTGAACTCCTCTTCTTTCTCTGCTTGTTTCGAAGATGGCCCGCTTCTCTGTCTCCTGAACCCTCTAGACAACTGTCGCCTGATCGTAGCAGACCTTGAAATCGGACTACCGTTACTACGATGTGAACCATTGCGATTCGAGCCATTAACCGTAGGCTGCACTGAGTTATGTATCTTCTTCTTCCCAAAACAAACACCAGTCCAGAGACAATAAATTACAGTACATATACCAGCAACAGCCCCAACTGATCCAACAATGGCAAATGCCAATAAACCCCTAGTCAACCGCTTCGAACGTACAACCCTCGGCGGCGCTGGCGGCGACGGCGGTGGTAGTGGCGGTACCTCTTCCGGAATTGGTGGAACAAGATTAGTTAAATCACAAGGTCTACAAATAGATCCATAACCAGAACATAGTGAATCCGATTGAGGATACACACCGCAGCTGCATTCAGAAACAACACAGGGACCTGGAAGAATCCTACTCAAAGGAAGCTCAAACCCTACCGGATTCGAACCATTCTGAATCCACCCTTCTCCCCAACAAATTACAGAAAAATTATTACTAGTCAATCCACAAGTAAAATCTAACCCAGCAACAATACTCTCGAACGAAATTGTACCTATATAACTATCCATATCCCCTCCTCCACCTCCCCAACAAACTACAGAACTGTTCAACCTTCTCAAAGCACAAGTATGATTCGCACCAAGTGCGAGTCCATTAAACTCAAACGGCGAGTGATCCGGCACATCAATCTGTCCATAAGCATTACTACCTTTACATATCAAAACACCAGCAACACTCACACCACAAACATGACTACCACCAGCTACAATACTTAACAAACTTATATTCATAAACTGACCTTCAATACCACTCGCTAAACCTGAATTACTTCCGAAACACGCAACCGAACCGGTGTCGTTTAACCTGATACCACAAGTAAACCCTAGGCCAGACGAAATTGACCGAAACTCAACGTTTTGAGGTGCAGATGACTCGTTGCTTCTCCAACAATTGATATTGTTATTATTATTATTACGATTAGTGTTGTTAGTAATGGCGCAAATTTGAGAATCACCTACGGTTAACTGACGTAAACGTACCGTTTCGTTGAAGTACAGACGCTTTGGAGTTACGGTGGAGTTCCAGCAGATTAAGGTGGAGCCGCCGGACCTGACGCCGCAGAAAACATCCCGGCCGCCGGAGATTGACTCGAAGGAGATGTTGGAGAAGACTGGAAATAGTTGACCGTTGCGCCAGCATTGGATGCGTTGACTAGGTTGACCGGCGACGATGCCGCAGACGGTGGTGGTGGCGCCGTAGCTGACGGAGATAGTTGTGGCGGAGCCGCCGAGGGCGGTGGTTGGTGAAATGATGGTGGAGAGTAAAGCTCCGGCGAAAATGACGGCAGCGATGAGTGACGTCATGGTATGTGGGAGTCGCCGGAGGTGGAGTATTTCATCGGAAAAGTTACCGGAAAAAGAGTGGAACTTGTAGGGTGAAAAAACGGTTGGGGTAGTCGAATGTATAGGGGTGGGTGATGATAGGGTGACAGACTGTGATGTTAGGAAGTAGAGTTGGGCGTATGATTGAGTGACGCGTGTAAAGTTGGCCACGTAAGCATGTTTTCTTTGTTTGTTAAAACTAGATGGCAAGTTTGACCACTATGACTATGATCGGCACCTAGTGTAGGGCTGTTCACGAATCGAACCGAATCAAACTGAACTGATCAGAGCTTTGCTCGTGTTTGATTCGTTTACAAACCGATTCGAACCGAGCGTTTTTTTAACTAAGTCAAAGTCGAACGAACGTCTTTCGATCTGAACATCTTCCGAGTGAGCATCGATCAAGTATCGAGCGTCACATAACAAAATAGGAAAATGAAAATAGGGGTGTCACTTTTTAGAGTAAGGCGAAGTTTTCGTCCATGAGGTTTCACCCAACTAGAACACAAGTATAAATATTTAACAAATAACAAGAAATAAATAAAAATAATCTGGTTCTATCGAGATTAACTAAATGGGAAGATGAATCGTCGACTGACTGATGCAAAACCCTAGTGAGTTGGCGTCTTGACGAAAGGCAATAGAGAAATCGAATAATGATAGCTGATAAGGGGCTTTGATTAGGATTCTGTACTTCTGAAAGACTTAAGTATCAATTGACGCGTCACATTTCGGTAATTGACATTTCGACTCCATTACTCAAATGGACATTGGAGTATCGGAAAATTAACTATTGGTACTAGACTTCAATTCTAATTACTTAATTGGGCTCTATTTGGATCTTGAACCAAACATTATTAATGTGAGCCTCTACTTATTCTAATAAAGATTTTCTATGTATGTATGTATGTATGTATATATATATATATATATTGAAAAGATAAATCGAGCCAAGCGATCCGAACCGAACTGAGCGGATCTTTGCCCGTGCTCGGTTCGTTTACAAATCGAACCGATCTGAACAGAGCGCCTTTTCAGTCGAGCTAAATTGAACGAGCAAATTCCGAACGAGCATCGAACGAGTCTCGAGCGTCGAGCAATATGAACAGCTCTAGCCTGTTGGCATATTCGAGGTTGAATAACGCTTAGGGCCATCGGGTCTTTGTTTCGATTCTCATAAAGGAGGGTTTTTTCTGGATTCATTGAGTTTGCTCCTGAATTGGTGTATATACATTAGGCTACAGGGTGTGGTATAAAACCCCTAGAGGCTTTATATCGCCACCTCACCGTCACATCACACATGGGGCTTTAAAGCCCCTTTCTTTAACTTGCATGCAATGGTTTAAAGCCTCCATCATCATTACCTAATTATTAATTTTTATTTATATATTTTATTTTTTAATTTATATGCCAATTTTAATAGCTACAAAATATATAAAAAAAACATAATTTCATTAAAATAAAATAAAACATTACAAAGTCCTAAGAAATGCAAAGTTAAAAAATAAAGTACTAGAAAATAAAAACTACATATATTTCGCTCGAATTTGTGCCTTACGAGCCTCCAAAATGACTCGGTCCTACTCTGCTAGTTGTGAAAAGTTTTTCGCGAGAAATTCTATATCTTTCTGGATTTGTTTCTCCATTTTTAGTTCTTACTCCTTTTCTTTGATCGAGAGAAGCTTGTTGAGTCTATTGTCGAACTCGTCCAACCTTGACGGACCATCCGATGGCGTTGAAGAAGACGTGTCTCGTGCTCGTGTTGCTGCTTTACTTCTATCCCTACCCTTTGGTCGTCGCAGCTCTTGCGGTTATTCAAATTTCTCGAAGTCGTCGTTTAGATTAATAGTAGTACAAGCATCGGACTCGGATGGTTCAGTAGTGGATGTTGATTTGGACCGTTTTGACCTATAGGCGGTTGGGTCAAACGGCGGTACAAGATGCCACTTGGGAGATTTGCGAAGAAGCTCCCACGAAGGTATCATCGTAAACGCATGCCCACGATTAATTCTATAGTCGTAGTGGGCAGCAGTCATAACGTCCACGTCACTCGAACCGCTTCTTCTTCTAAGATTGTTGACGAAATTAATATGTATGTTGTTGAAATTGCTAATCTTGGTCCGCATTGCGGTCCACTTGCCCGAAAAAGAGTCGGTCGTACGATATTCACCACAGCCCATTGCGGCGAAAAACTTCTCATGTATACGCCTCCAAAATACTTTTACATCTTGGTCGTTTCCTATATAAATGTATAATTATTGAAATACATTTATAAAAGTATGTAAAAAAGTTTATGGAGAGAAAATTTACCAACAATCTCATCTTCCGACACGTCGAGTCATGCTTGTGACAACACAAGTTCTTCCCTAGGCGTTCACTTTTTGACCGTCTTAGGAGCACGTGCTTCGCTCTCACCCTTCATACGATGCCTTCTCGATCGTCTACCTTTTGAGGAAGTGGGTTGGGTTTCGGGTACGGTTTCGGTTTCGGGTACGGTTTCGGTTTCGGGTGTGTTTTGGGTTTGGAGTATGTTTGGGAAAAAAATGGGAGTTGGGAATAATATTCGTAAAAACATGGAATCAGTGGCGTGGTCGGGTGAGGGGAAGTTGGGGTGGTAGGTAGCATCAGATAATATCCAAGCTCACCTGTTCGCGGGTCTCTTCGATAACGGTCTTCTTGCTCATTGTTGGGATTGTTTGGTGCACTTTGTTAAAACGGATGGTTGGGATCCCACACGTTTTGGTTGTTGGGAAACATTGTGTGATTATGAAAAAAAAGTGTAAAGATTTTGGATAAAGAGTAGAGGAAAAAGAGCTGAAAAATATAGAAAAGGGGTAGGGTATTTATAGGTAAATTATAAATTTTAAACTTATTTTTTTAAAAAGTTACCGTTGATCAACGGTATAGTTAACCAACACTCCCTCGATCCGTTCAATCTTCGCTCGTTAGCACGGTGGCGGAGGGTGTTTAGTGCCCCATCGATAACCGTCGGGGGGTGGCAGATGGAGCCCTGGGGCGCTACAAACGATGACATGGCGGGGTGGCGCTAAGCCTCACCCTGTGGCCTTATAATTGAGTGGAGATGGATAGTTCGAGTGGTTCCGCTCGTGATACGATGATAGTTCAATGATCTGCCGAATTTATTGAATTTCCTCCTGAATTGATGTATAAGCATTATAGCCTAGTGGACTGATAGATCCATTGATTCCGCTCGTGATACGATGATACTCCATTAATAGTGGTTCCGCTCGTGATACGATGATACTCCAGTAGTGATCTGATAAAAAAAAAAGTTTGACAATTACGCTTTTTAGTAATAGTGGTTCCGCTCGTGATACGGTGATACTCAGATAGTGATCTGATAAAAAAAAAAGTTGGACCACTACGCTTATTAGTTGAAACAAGATAAATAGTACACAGAGTGAAATTAGTAAGGTACATGAATAGAAAAAAAGTCCAAAAAATAGTAGACGTATGTTGTTTAACTATCCTTTGAAATATAGCAAATTGTGATTCAATAATAGCTTTATTCTCTTTATTTCGTATCGATATGTAAAACATATCAAGCTCTCTTTTGAATTTTCTCTTGGTTTCGGTTTCGCCTCTAAACTCTTCGAGATGGAAATTGTTCGGGTGATGCTTGATTGTCAACTTGGACCAGTTCTAATTTTTTGGGCTTAGATTGATACTCCAACACATAGAGAATCATTTTAAGATGACTCGAGACCGACACTTTAATCTTTAGAAATACCTTCTGACAATAAAGTTATGTATGTATGCATAAATTTAAGTGTTTTTTCATGCTTATTTATGTGACACGGGCGAGAGGTTAGTTCAGAGAGTGTGCAAGTATAAGGGGGGATGAGGCGCCCACGTGATGATCCTCCACCACGCGTGGAAAAACAAATAACACTGCCGCCACCATGTTCTATCGTCAAATTGAAAACGTGTCAAACGTATAACGCGTTGTGTGTATTTGTGTGATGAGATGTTTTTAAATGGAGATGAGTGTGTGGTGAGTGATGAGCATTTCCACTAAAATCCACCACTAGTGATAGAATAAAGCTCGATGACGTGGCGGAACTTAATTGGATGTTACGAGTGATGGGTGAGTGGTGAGTGATGAGAGGATACGAGGGTTGATGAGAGAAAGGTTGTTTAAGAGAAGCCTTATGAAATGCATTAGAAAAAAAAAATCTTTGTTTATATTATGAAATGCGTTAGAAAAAAAAAAAAAAAAAACTTGTTTATAGCCACCCAAATTGTTTCTCGTTTGTTATAGAAAGACCAAAGAAGTACTATAGTTTATATTATTATTATTTAAACACATAGGCACATAGCAAAATAACAACGTATTTATAAAGTAAATATATATTTTTTTGCCATTTTTGGCCCCACGATCTCTAATGTATATATTTATAATTTTTTTTGAACGGAAAGAAACGAAGTGTCAATCACCGTGACACTAGACGCTGTGGCGAAGATCGACTCCTCGACCTCCGCCAGCCCCTTAGCTCTCCCGAGATGCGCGGAAACCCAACCTCCACCTGCCCGAAGGCACGACCAATGGCGGACTTAAAGTGTTAGTAGGGGTAGCACGGGCTACCCCTCAACCTCGTGTACGTAGTGTAAAAGTACCCCTTAACTCCATTTCGGTAGTGTAAAAATACCACTTAACTTCGTTTCTGTTATATAAAGGATACCCCTGATTCTAAAAAAAAAAAGAATTAGGATACCCCTAACCTTTTGGGCTAGTTTCGCCACTGGGCACGACAATTGAATAATCGGTAAAATCTGGCTTCTCATCCAAGTCGAATCGGTGCCACCCGTATTCGCTTTTCACCTGGATGCTGCAGAAAATAACGAGGAGAGTGGGAATCGAACCTGATTCACAACTAACACTAATTTTTCCCCAACCACTCCACCACTACCTCATTGGTATATAATTATAATTTATAAACTAAAAAAAATCATCAAATTTTAATACTATATAATGGTTTCTTGCATGGTGCATTTTTAACTTTCAAAGGTGTGCCTGGCCAAGGGAAAATACAAAAAATGACCTTGAAGGTTCTATACTTCTATTCTTGTAGATTCTCAATGAATAAACGATATCTTTTCCGGGAATCATTAATATTCAGCACGCATTATATATGAGAAGATTATTATAACGTCTTTGTATGTAACTAGTGGATGCCCCGCCCGCGTTGCGGGGCGATGGCCGAATAATGAGCTAGTGTTAGACAGCTCATTGACACGAAAAACAATTAAATCGAGTCAACCAATTAAAACAAAACACTTTTATAGTTTTGATAAAAAAAAACTAAAACAATAATTTTTAACTGAGTGAAAGTTGTATTTTTTGACTGGGGTAAAATCGTAATTTGCCAAAAGCTAAAGTGATGACAGTACTGTAAATTTGAACCAGGGGCAAAATTTAAAATTTTCACAGGGACAAATTCGTAATTTTGAACTTGGGTTAACAGTGTAATATAAATTTGAACTAAGGGCACAATCGTAATTTTAAGCTGGTCGCAAAACCACAATTTTATTTTGAACAGAGGGCAAAATCGTAATTTTGAGTTGGGAGCAAAAGCATAATTTTATTTTGAACTGGGGAAAACGTAATTTTGAACTGAGGGTGAAATCATAATTTTTTAAACGGGGAAAATCACATTTTTTAACAGAGGGGAAAATCGTAATTTTTAGCTGGGGGCAAAAACAAAATTTTATTTTGAACTGAGGGGCGAAAAGGTAATTATGAGCTGAGGGCAAAACCACAATTTTATTTTGAATCGAGGGAAAAATCGTAAATTTGAGCTGGGGACAAAAGCGTAATTTTATTTTGAGTTGGGGGTAAAAACGTGATTTTAAAATGGATATAATAAACTGGTTGGTCCAATGGGGGGTGCCTGGCAAAAGCGTAATTTTGAGGTGAGGGTAAAATCATAACTTTGAGATGGGGATAAAAACGTAATTTTAGTTTGAACTGGGGGCAAAACAGTAGTTTTAAACAAGAGAAAAAACGTAATTTTAAAATGAATATAAAATAATAAAATTGTTGGTCCAATAGGGGAGTGTCAGGCATGCCTGGCACTATTCTCCCATCTTGGAAATGTATGTATAGGAAATTATAATATATTAAAACTTTGGTCGCTTTTCACTTTTAAAGCTTATATAATAACATATTTATTATTTTAATATTTTATATTTACTCATTTCAATAATTACAATAATATGCTATGGCTAATATATGAGTCTCTTTCTCCAACCATATCAATAATGCAAGCTTTAAGACAATGGTATATATGTCAACATTGTTGAAAAAAATATATGATATTATGATTTTTATTTTTATAGATTATGGTGGGCTTGGACTACCCAACACTAAATACGATCACGGGTGTATGGTGTGATCACGGTATCACGCCGGTCACGGGGTCACCATGGTGGTTCCCCGCCCCCTCCCCTAAATTTGTTTATTTATTACTAAGCACTCCATTTTATCTATTTATCTATTAATTATATTAAAAAAAACAATCTTATGTAACATGAAATAAACTCAAGCCTATTATTTTCATGTGGTAAGACTGTGGGGTATGGTGGGGCTTGGGTTGGGGCATGAGTTGACACGTGGCTGGGGGGGGGGGGGCAGACATGGGCTGACCCACATTCAACGCGGTATGGTGGGGCGGGGGTTTGGGGCGTGGGTTTGGTGGGCTTCGCTGGGCTATTTGAATATTTTTTAAAACAACAAATTTAATTTTTTTAATATTTTTAAATAAAGAAAATTACATAAAAAAATTCCTAACGTTTATATTTGTTTTTTTTATCTCTTCTCTCATCTCCAAGACTAGTTGCAACTCGTCACCCTCTAGGTGATCAAAGGGCTGAGATAGAAATTTCAAATCATCTCGTCTTTGTTTCATGGCATCTCTAGCGGCATCTCTAGCTTCTTTGCTCTTTCGTTGTTCGGCCCTTTGTTGTTGGAAGACGTTGAATGTATCTAACTTGCATGCAATGTCATCCAACTGATCGCTGTATATTCCCCTACGCGACCCCGAACTCCCAGCTGAAGGCGATGCCGTACCAGATCTTGATTTTTGAGCACGCCTCTTTGAGGCATCTCTTCCATACTCAGGCCGGTTTGGCGAATCATCCAAAAGGTCCTCAAACTCTTGATCTCGTGCATCAGATTGGGCTTGGGACAAGGCCCTTGACCTTTTGGAAGACGTGTTACTTTCGCTACCACTGGGGATATTCGCCCACTTTGGATGGAACTTACAAATCTCCCAACAATGCATGAAACGGAAGTCGGTCCCCACATTTGATTTGAATGCAACCAATGCATTTGTCACAATGTCGGCTTCGTTTTCACCACTTTTTGGGTTTTGCTTTGCTTTATTAAAAAACCCACTATATTTTGTAAGTTGGCCGCTAATCTCGCTTCACTTCGAGGATAAGCTATCGGTTTCACGATAAGCCTCCCTTCCCAATTCTTCATGGAATACTCTACTAACCGCTTCCCACAAATGGGTTCGATGTTGAGAATTTCTTATTTTAATAAAAACAAAATTTAATATATTACAAAGTTATATAAAAAATAGCCATTAATAAAAACAAAGTTTAAGAATACCTAAACTTGGATGTTGAGATTGTTGACACCAAGCCCTCGCCAATGCAAGTTCTTCAGGAACGACCCATTTTTGTTGTTTTTGTTTGACGGTTTCAAGTGCTTTCTCCGCCTCGGTTTTTTTTCTTATGACTTCTCTTTTTGATGGGTTTTGATGCGGAAGGACCATCGTTGGGTGGTTGAGTTTCGGGGACGGTTTCGTTTTGTGAAAGGTCGATGGAGGTTGGTGAAAGGTTGATGGGCGTTTGTGTAAACGGGGTAGGCATCGAATCATCGGTGTGTGGGAAGTTAGTAAACAAACGATTCCCAAGATACGATGCATAACTCGCTTCAGCGGGCATAGAAGAGTGTATGAAAAATGGACGAGGCATTGGACGATTGGGTGGTGGGCTAGGGTTATTTTCTTGGAATGCATACGGGTTGCTCGGGTCATAAGCACGGTTATGAGGATGCATTTTTTCGTTTTGTAGAAGGAGGAAGATGATTATAGAAGATGTGGTTGAATGTGGTAAAAAATGAAAGAAAAATGTGAGTTTTATAGTATATATAAAAATATATATATATATTTTTTTGAACATAGCCGTTGGCCAACGGCTAGCCCAACGGCTAGTTTGGTTTGGCCATTGAGATCCCGCCATGTCAGCTTGTCAATACCGCCCCATGCCCGGCTTGAAACCCAAGCCCCAAGGGCCACGCCTCAACCCAAGCCCACCCGGGGTGGTGGCTTGGGAGTTTTCCCCCAACCCACGCCTCAACCCAAGCCCCGTACCCCATAGTCTAAACCCTTACTCCACCTCTTTTTGGTTCAGTGAGAATATATTTTGCTTTAATTTCCTTCATCTTTTTTTTAAAAATGAAATCTCCCATTTTATTCATGCTTGTCAAGTTACATTAAGACATAAGGTAGATGGGCAACAAGCTACGCCGTCACCCCTTTCTAAATTGCAAACCCTAATATAACAAAGACAAAACTCCGTCCTCTTGTGGCTGAGCAATTGTTGTGGATGACCCGTTGAGCTCTGGTCAGGAATTGAATAGCTTATGGCGCTAGAGAGTTAAATGTGTCAAAGACAAAAGGGAAAAAAATTGTTGGTTCATTTTAATGACTTTATTTATTTACTTTTGGTCAACATTGTATAATAAAATATTTCATTTACCCTTATAACTTTATATAAGATACCATTAGTACTCATATATATATATATATATATATATATATTTTTTTATTTAAGAATATTTTATTCATAATTCTCAAGTTACATCAAAACAGAAGGTAGACGGGCAACAAGCTGCGCCGCCACCCCTTTCTGAATTGCAAACCCTAATCTACCAAAGACAAAACCCCGTCCCCCTGAGGCTGAGCAATTGTTGTGGATGACCCGTTGGACCCTGGTCAGGAATTGGATAGCTTCTGGGGCTAGGGAGCCAAATGTGTCAAAGGCAAAAGGGACAAAAACATGTTGGTTCTCTGCACAAGCTTTAGCGTGCTTATCAACTTTCTTCGATTCTGCCTTTGTTACTGCTTGTCCAGCTACAAACCCGTTTTCCCTTAAACCAACCAGAGGGGAAACCCCCGTGAGGTCTACACAAGCATGTTTCCCCTAGCCCAACCAAAGACGAGGAGATCCGCTGGTCGCAGAGTAGATCTCCCTTCCATAGGGTCTGTAAGGAAATTCACAGGAGCCTCTTTCTTAGCCGAAATCCCAGCTCTTCTCAGGATGTCCCACAAAACATCTCGCACCCAGTCATGCCGATATTTGAACCCAGGGAGCTCTTTACAATGCACTGCGTGCTCTCCGTATTTATCCATACAAGCTTTACGACATATCGGGCAGGTTTCATCTTCTGGGTACATAGGGATCATCAGCCGGTATTTAAGGATTGCTCTGTATTCCACTGCTGACATACATTGTCCCAGCCCCTCAATTGGCACAACAGTCAAAAAATCCTTAGCATGGGGACCCTTCAGGCACTCCCACACTGCCTTCTGGCGAGATGACAAATCAAAAATTTCTCCAAGGCTTTGAGCGATTTTGCTAAACAGAGCATTCGCCAAAGTTTTTTGTGGCTTCGAGGGGGCGGTGTCCTTGTTAGAGAAACCGCCGATATCAAAGTCTGGGAGAGAGACATTTAAGCGATCGAGCGCCTGCAGATAGTCCCTGTCGAGCCCGACAACCCCACTGTTTCGAAGGATATGATCCTGTAGTTCCCAAGACTGAGCTCTGGACGCCACAAAAGCATAAACCCCAACATCTCGAGCTGAGAGGAGACCCAAACCACCTAGGCGCATTGGCAGAGATGCCAAACGCCATTGGAGGTCCCCAAAGAAGGGGCCACCGCCCACGACTATGTCTTCTATAGCCTCCCGGAGGCCATCATCGAACCGGGATGCCGCATCCACCATCAAATGAGGTTGACAAGTCCGCAGCCCGAAAAGCAACTTAGCAACCCCCATGCAAGACCTTAGCAGAAGGAGTTCACATTGAGGGTCCCTAAGGCAGGACAAGAGTTTCATGAGGTCAACCGCCCTCGCCGCCCGCCGCCCTGCTAACTCCCCAATAAAGCTAGGGTCACGGCTAACAGCTCCACCAAGTAGCTTAACCCCCCTCTCTGGTCTGCCAATCTCTCTCGGGAAAAGCCCGTCCTGAACTTTCCGCCCATCACATGTCGGCCAAAAAACCTCTGTTTTCTTAATGTTGAGGTAAAGCCCTAGAGATGGCCCTTCCTCGTTAATAATGTCTAAGGCCCTAGCAACCTCAGTCGCGTTGCCGATAATCGTCCCATCATCCAAGTACCAAGCATGAAACGGGAGGTTACAGCGGTCCTGCACCCGGAGAATGAGGGGGTGTAAGGCAAGGGAAAAGAGAAGGGGCCCCAAGGGATCCCCTTGTTGCACTCCGGTAGTAGCCCCAATACACTCATTACCAACATACAACCGAGCAGGCTGGGCGTAAAGGAATTGGACCCATCGATAGATTGACGGACAATGTTGATGAACCTCTTTAAGGAAGGTTGTGCGGTCAACCGTGTTGAACGCATTGGAGAAGTCCACAGTAAGCAAGGCTAAGGAACCATCTGCATGAAAGGAGTTGAGAAACCTGTTCGCACTGTGGAGCACCGCCTCTGCGCCATTTGACATCCCCACCCCAAATTGAAAGTCCCCCAAGTACTGGGCCATGTTTTTCCCGACCTTTTTCATTGCCACCTTGGAAACCAACCTTCGCCAGATACCCCCCACAGCAATAGGTCGAATTCCTTTATCGGGTTTCAATAAAGGGGTAAGGGGGGCTGAGGCAACAAACTCCGCCAACACCTTAGGGCAGGATCCTCCAAGCCATAAGTTGACAACTTCAGTAATGGTCGTTAGCAAACCCGAGGAACTCAAAGAGCCCTCGCCCCCGATAGCATCTAACAAGTGTTGGGCCCGCATCCCGTCCCTACCACACGATGTCCCTTTAGGAAAGGATCGGATACATTTAAGCACACACTCCTCATCAACAACAAGAGCGGGTTGGGCGTGAGGGTTGGGAGGCAAGGAGGGGGGCGGCACCACAGGGTGTTTATCAATAAGAGCTTTCAAGGTCGAATCACCTAGAGGGGCGACTCCACTGGAGCTTAGTACCTTAACCGCAGCCGTAAAATGTCCATCCCTAACTTTCCGGAGACATTGCTTAATATTAGGGTCCCTATCTCTGTCTCCCTCCTTCCTGCATTCTCCCCTAGGAGGCCCCGCCTCCCCCATGCTATCTAATAGGGACGAGACCAAATCATCAAAACCAGACCCATCTTTCCAAACTGTAAGCGCATGCAGGATGTTATTACACTGCAGAGATTTCCTATTTTATTAAAATGAATATGTTATTTATAGAAATCAAGATTTATGCCCTATGTTCTTAATCCATTGAACTACTTGGGAACTCTTTTTCTCTTAGTCTGCTAAGAAAGAACATACCTATTTATAGACAGACGGTTTGCACCAAGTCACCCACTCTTAGGGCTGTTCAAAAAGCTCGTGGCTCGGAGCTCGCTTGAATTTAGCTTGGAAAAAGCTCGCTTGATATGGCTCGGTTTGAAAGTGAGCCGAGCCAGCTCAGCTCGGTTAGAAAGTGAGTCTAGCTCGGCTCGTAACGAGCCGGATTGGCTCGCATACCAGCTCGGCTCGGTTTAGCTTGGATTATTTTACTTTTAATATATTTTATTTTTATATACATTATAATATATCACAAAAGCTGCTTATTATTTACATGTGATTATGAGTGTAATTTGATATTTGTACCACATTTAAAGGTTGATTACCATGCTAATGAACTTATATTGTATTTCGTTGAAATTAAGAACGTATTTTGTGTTGTTAAATTTGATTTTTGTTTGTAATGAATTAGGTTGAGCTTATTTTGGATATGTTCTTTTAAATTAGCGAACAATATTTTAGATTACTGAATTTTGAGAGCCATGTATTAGTTTTTCTTTTCAAAATCGAGCCAAACCAAGCCGAGCCAAGCCAGATCGGTTTCAAACCAAGCCGAGCCTGAGCTTAGATTTCCAGCTCAGTTTCAAATCCGAACAAAGTCGAGCCAGCTCGGTTTATAAATTAGCCGAGCCCGAGTTTTACCCTAGCTCGGCTCGGTTCAACTCATGAACGTCCCTACCCCCTCTTCCTTCTCAATAATAGATAAGTTATTATGACTAGACATCTTAGCAATTCTTTTGAAAGAGTGCCTCACCAATCCTACAATGCAGGTTGATTTTGAATTAATATACACATGGTTTTCCATCAACTTTTCACCTCTATCGAGCTGGTGGTGTAACTGAAAGAGCATTTGAAGAACAAAACTCAGATTTTGAGTTAGTTTGATTGTTTTAGGTTTTTCGATACATTACTTTGTTCCAAAAGATTGTTAATTTGTTTTTGTGAATTACAAATGTAATGTAAATTTGTTTTTATCTAATGTAATATGTAATTTCATTTGTATTTCTTTTATTCATAGAGTTATTACTTGTATACTTTAAATTGACAGGTACAAAATTATATTTCGCATTAGTCATTAAAAGTGGTGTGTGTCTTTTTTCTTGGGGGTCGGGTTGGACACCTGTGTGATTTACAGGTGCAGGTGGTTGCATTCATAGTTGAATGACAAGTAGATGGTCCCATTCTCGGTAAAGAGTATGGGTGTGTTAAAATATGTTAATAATCGTAACACGGGAACCAATTATAAGTATAGCAGCATCTATATCTATGTGTAATTTATTAAATTAATATATATATATATAAGAAGTATTTTATATACAACTCGTGTAACACACGGAAACTTAAACTAGTTTTGTATAAATAACTTTTTTTTCACCATCGCAACCTGAGTTGTTCTCATGATAAAATGTGCAAATAGATAAAAACAAGGTAAAACCGTTTGAGAACATTGGATACTTTTTTATAATTGTAAAGCATATAAAGTAGAAGCACATGCCAACTATTTGTAAGGGTTATTTTTTTTATAAAAAGTAACAGCTAATATATAAAATTTAAAAATAGTTTGGGTGATAATATGCCAATATGGTAAGTGAAAGAGAACGATGCATGAATATAAATACGTTTAATATGGCAAATCGGGAGATCTCAAGTTAATTAATCTGGGTTAGTTAGATTTAACCAATGTTCAATCTGGTCCATAAACTGAATCAAGTACATGTTAATTTTTTTAGATGTCATTTAACCAGAGTTTTTCATATAATTAAATTTAATTTTAAATTGAACCATTGTTTATGCTGTTGAAAGGATAACCACCTAATGATCAATGTGGCTCCAAAGCTACTCATATCTCGAGCACCATAAGCCTGATTACCATACACCTAGAGCATAACATTTGAAGCTCTAAGCGTATGTCTATGGGCATTATATGCCCTAACAACAACGAGGTATTTAACCTGGCATATGCCGACAGACGTACCCACCGGCATACTAACAATGATCAACACAAGATTGGCACACTTGACATCACCTAGATCGTTTTTGTGGCACATAATTAATGTACACATGATTTATTACATAATACTCCAAATGGGTATTCTCCTATGAATGAACCTTTCCTCATACATAAGATTGGCACTCAATTCTATTCGACTACACACCATATATTGCACTCTCTCTCCCTCCCTTTCGAACGGCCAACAGAATTCATCCCTTTCGGTAAAACACGTTTGGCCTAAGGAACGAATCCAGGTTTCCGTGGGTCTCCTATCATTGCCCACCAGCACCTCACTCTGCACTAAGTAGGATTTGAACCTGCATCTCCCAAGAGAAATGCAAGCCTTCCACCACTTGATCTAGATATCATTGGCCTCTCCCTCCCTCTCTGAATCTCTAAAACTACGTTATTGGTTTTCACATTGGGGCCCGGTTGCATGAAAATCCCCCTATTCTTTGACAATGTTGTTCAATATTCAAACCAGGGGATCTGTCAATAAAACATCATTGTTGAGCAGCTTGAGCTCCTTCGTAGTACGGGCGGACACAACTCACATTTGTGGGTTCCCAGAAACCTAGTGTGTTTGGAAAAAAATAGTGAGAACCTTATAGAATTAAAAAAAAAATTAGTGAGAATTAAAGAGAATTTAACACAAAAAAACTAATTGGAATAAAATCTTGTATCCACATCTGCTTCGTAGCAAGAGCAAACAAGAAAGAAACAACGGATTCTATCCTCTTATCTTAAACAATCTAATACACTATTTATAACTAGTGTATACTTCAACAAACACAACAATGGTATCATCCAATATTAGATTATTAGAACTATCTTTGAAACACTATTTATAACTAGTTAAGTACATAACTAAGAAACACGGAGAAAAGAAAACCAAGGAAGATGACTTTTAAAGTAAAGAGAAAGTGAAATAGTCCTAGCTTTGTTAATATGCTATTATCGATTTTTTAACAAGGTAATTTTATTTAATTACTGTATCAAGTAAAACTTTGATAGTTTATTAGAATACTTATAATACTTAAAGAAAATTTATGTAATAAACAGAATAAAATGACAGCGGATGTCTATAAAAAATCATGAATTTTTCATGTAACATGGTGTGACACTCTAAAGAAAAAAAATATTTATTAATTTATTTACATGTTAATTATTTGTTTTGTACGTATATATTTAATTATTAAAAATCTGAAAAGGTAATATTGTAAAGTATTTTTATATTTAAAAAAGCATTTGCCATCCGACACTCGAGGCTTTTATTTTATTTTTATTAGATTGGACATATTATATTAAATTATATTACCCAAAAAAGATTGATTTATTGTTTTGTTTTTATTCTAAAAGAAAAAGGTTTCTTGTCAACATGCTCTTATCTTATCACACTCTTTGCAACCACTTGACATTTATCCAGCTTGATAGTGGAACTACATATGTTAATTTTGTACTTGAATTGAAGATATAAAAGCATTTTATAACTTTCAGAAACTTTATATTATCATTTGCGAGTCTTGCACTCTTGCCCTATGATCAAGGAAAAATAGGTTTAGTGGCTTAAAAAAGGCGACACTAGTTATCTAGACTGTTAAAGGAACTTATCGTCAAATATAAAAAAAAATGTTTGAAAGGTTTTTCGGGTCTAATATGATCCAATTATCCAAACATTGCTTCTTTGCAACCTCACCCCTCCCCTTTGTAGGTGTGTTATTCGGTGTATTTTTCGGGTTTTGGGTTTTTTAAGTCAGATTGTTAAGGTTTTTGTTGGAAAAAAGTGATGTGATGTTGGGTGGGAAAAGTAACCTGATAACCAACTCATTTAAGGTTAGGATGGTTGGGTTCGGATTCGGGTTAGTTTGGGTTTGGTTGTTCAATAATCATGTTTAGATGGAAGATGAAAATAAATATATTTTTTTTTTATAAAATATCATCAAAATTCAAACATTATTTGATACTACAAAGTTAAAAATCCTAAAACTTAGGTGCTGTTTGTTTTTTCTGCGGGAAAAGGTCTGCAATCTGCGGACCACATCTGCAGGCATCTGCAGGAGAAGAGGTGGACCAAATGTCTGCAGTCTGCAAGGAGAAGAGGGTTTGTTTTTTTTCTTCCACAAAACCACTTTTCACACACACTTCTCTCTGCCTCAACTCTCTCTCTACAATCTGCGGACCACCACCGCACCACCTCCGCCATCACACCACCGCCATCATCTACCGCCAAGAACAACCACAACCACCCACCCCCGTCTGCCTTCATCTACCACCACAACCACAACCACCCACCCCCGTCGCAACCACCACCACCGCCTTCGTCGTTCAACCACCACCACCGCCTTCGTTGTTCAACCACCACCACCGCCTTCGTCGTCTCCAATTTGGGGGTTTTGTTCGATTTGGGGTTTTTGGTTCGATTTGGGGGTTTTGTTCGATGATGATGGTCTCCGATCTCTCTCTCTCTCTCTACGGTATCTCTCTCACTCTCTCTCTCTCAACGGTATCTATCTCACCGATCTCTCTCTCTTCTTTCTTTCTCTCTCTCTCTCTCTCTCTCTCTACGGTCTCTCTCTCTACGGTCTTTCCCTCTCTCTCTCTATGGTCTCTCTCCGATGATGATGGTGGTGGTGATGTATCAGGTGGCGGTGGTGGCAGGGATGTGGTGGTGGAGGTGGTGGCAGGGATGTGGGGGTGGAGGTGTGGAAGAAGAGGTATGTGCCAAGAAGAGGTTTGTGTCCGTGCCAAGAAGACATGGGTGAATGTCTGTGTGGTGAAGAGGTCTCGCAGACCTTTTTTAATGAAAGGTCTGCGAGAAAACAAACAAGCTGCGGACTCCAAACCTCTGCGCGCGTCCGCGCGGCGCAAACATAAGTGGCCAGAAGTGCTTCTGGCCAAAAAACCACCTTAATGTTCCAAATACTAGAGAATTCAAATCAAAATACATCTATAAAAAAAGGGTCGTGTTATTGGCACACCAATCATTCTTAAATCGACACCTTCAATACAGGTCATATAGGTCTATACGAAACGCATAGGGCTAATAACAATTCCCAAGGCTGGTCAAAGACTGACACTGTCGCCACGTGCAAACCCTATACACATCATATAGGGCTATACGACCTGTATTAAGTACAAGGTAGTCCTTCTGTCACTCAACAGTGATGGATGTGATATCTATACGGTGCGTATAGGGCTATACGACCTGTATTGGTCTCTAAAAAATGAATTCAACTTTTTGCCCTTATAAACGACGAAGGAGACGATGAATTTCATTGTTTCTTCTTCGGTTCTTTCTTTGTTTGGACAAACGATTCCACCATGTATTGGTTTGACCTCAATTACGTTTTTGGCGAGTCGTCCGGCAACAATACGTGCACGTTTATTTCGGAAACAGTGTACATGTTATAGTATTTATTAACTTGTATTGTGTGTTTTGTTTATGAAATACTTACCACGCAATTGTTTTAGGAGAGGCTTGTTGTCCCTGATTCTTATGATGGGAGAGTAAAAGATGATCACTCGGAGGAGGTCGTGTCCGACTTTCGTTCTTATCAGAAGGAACCGTTGTTTCCAGACCTGAACGAGGTAAGCATTTATTTACTTATTTTGTATTAGACGTTAAATTTACCATTATCTTTTACCCGTTGATTTTTTTAGTTTACTATGCCTAGCAGACCGTTGTTGCCAGACCTGAACGAGGTAAGCATTTATTTACTTATTTGAATTAGGCGTTACACTTACCGTCATCTTTAACCGTCGGGTTCTTTTCAGGTTGTTGTGCCTAGCGGTGATTACGGTTACGGTTGTCCTGGTTAAGCCTCGTACGGACAAGAAAACTATAGCAACAACTTTTTCATTAGTGATGTTTACCCCGTACAATAAGACGTTGGTGAGCCTTCTTATGCACAAGAGTCATTGGTTGACGAGCAATACGCACAACAAGATGTTGGTGGGCCTTCTTACGCCCAAAGAGTCATTGGGTGACGAGCAACCCGTTTACCCGGAAGTTTCGTACAAAACTGATCAGGTATGAATGCTATATATTTTGTTAAAACTTTACAAAATTGATCAGGTATAAATATTATATATTTTTTAAAATGTATTATAAATGTTATATATTTTTGTAAAAAAAATATTGTAAATGTTGTATGTATTTTCCATTTATGATGTTTAGGATTTTATGTCTCGCGATTAGTTGGAAGTTTGGGAAAAACAAAGGGGTTTAGATAATGGATACGTTATTGTTACTAGACAGTCAAAGAAACATTGGATATGGCTCCAATCCCGCATGTGCTTATGATCAGCGCGACCTACAAAACTAACATGTAGAATCTTTCATTTTTGCAAGTTGTGATTATGGCATCGACAAACCAGACCTTCTGTGTTGCGCATGCATTTCTTTCAAACGAGCAGGAAGTAACGTACGTCTGGGTCCTTGAGAGGATCATGTCTATGTTCTACAAGTGTATGGAGCCACGGCTAATTCTTATGGACAGAGACGAAGCCCTGTTAAATGCCTGTCAAAAAATATTCCTAAACGTAAACAGATATCTTTGCGGGTTCCACATTTTACAAAACATCATAAAATACTGCAAAAATTCCTTTACCATATCAGTTTGGGAGATCTTTTCTCGTTCATGGAAAACAGTGTGTGAGTCTCCGAATTAGAAATTATTCGACTATAACGTCACCAACCTTCAGAGACACCTTATCAGTGACCAACGTGGATGTAAGTTTTCTTCTTCTTATTTATACATTCATTTAAATAGATACATAATTTTAATATGTTTTATATTTTCAGATGTTTTGTTTACCTGTGGGATAACTGGTTAAAGACGTCCTGACGTGTGCGCGATTACACATATTTTTATAATGAAATTACACACGATTCGGTTTTAAATTTATAAAAGTGATTATTACTTTAACATCAAAACACACACGAAAGATGCAAGTGTACCCCGTCATATATGTAGTAAAGTATCGGTAAGAACCAAGTATCGATCCAAGGAAATGGGCGGAGAAATAATACTAGACCTTTGTCACTACACTACCGGTAAAAACATAAGTTGTTTGATTTTTAATAAACTAAAGTAAGCATAAACAAATACTTATAAAAACATAATAGATTTCAAATATGAAAATAGATAAATAGCCTTGCTTAATACACAACCAAAGCATGTCAACTAAGTCGGTTTTGGCACTAGAAGCATTTGATCAATTCTCCAATTTCAAGACAATTAGTATCCCTTTCGGGAATCCTAACATGACAATCATTCGGAAAGTTAAAACGATAAACACACTTTAACCACCTAAAATTGTTCTTTAACGTGCAATTGATAAATGTCTATGAAAATCTCTTAAAAATAAGTTAGTCATCCGTTAGGAGTTTTCTAACCTCACTTGAACAAGGAAAGCGACACCGATAAACACAATGCAATCACCGAGACAAGCATAAACTAGATTAAATCACAACTGAGTTCATCTTACAAATCTTGCACATAAATTCACCAAGATAGCAATTTTGGCCTAAACTACTAACTAAGCTAACAAATCATTGCAAGAATTTATAACGACACCATTTAACCCGTTAAGGTCCTTACGTGACGGCAAGCTTTCTTGATTAACAATAATTACATTTTATTAAATCACTAACCATTTCTAGTATCATGATGCACACATTTTAACCAAGCTAAACTAGTTAACCAAGTTTAAAGTTTACTAATACAAGATTAATTAAGCTTCATTTTTCAACTATCTTAACTAACAAAATACCAATCATCCAACAAAATTACTTATAATCAAGAAATCAGTATCAATAACAATGTTGCAAACTAATCATCAAAGATTAACATAGAAAATACTTCCAAATGTCATTACCAACAAAGATTAACATACTAATGGTTATAATCAAGCAAGGGATTGTTGTGTTTTTGCCCAAAGGCTACAATAATACATAAACATTAATCTAAATGCTTGAAAGATTAACAAAATCATGGAAAGATTAGAAAACCAACCCATAAACAAGCATAAGATTAAGAATCTGGAAGATAACGAAGCTAATCGGCACAATGTGGCTTGAATCCGGGTGAAAGCAGAAGCCTCCGGAGCCTGAAAATCGCCAAAATCGCTTCCAAAAATGTCCAGAGTTCCGAGCAGAATGTTTCTGCATGTTTTTATATAATTTCGATTTCGCACGGTCGTGCGTCCTGTTACACGACCGTTCACTTTATGCATTATTGGAGGTATGGTGCACCATGCTGCATGACGTCATCAGATCTTGACCGGTCTTCGGTCTCGCACGACCGTTCTTCAGATCGCACGATCGTGCATTTCCGGGTTCTTGTTGCACGGACTGCTGCACTGGTGGTGCATCGCCGGGCTTTGGCTGATCATCGAATCCGCACAGGGTGCAATCAGACGCACTCCCGTGCATTACCAGCATATGCTTGCACGCTGAGTCGCACCCTCGTTCATTGCCGGGCTGGGTTGGTTTTGTCGGAGATGCACGGTCGTTCATATGGTCGCATGACCGTTCCACTTGCCCAGGTCAGAATTCCAACAGAATGTTCGCAGCTTTGTCGTTTCGTCCGGAAAGTCCTCGTTTTTACTATCATCTTGTCTGGTATGCTGTTTTAGGCCTGTAAACAAAAGTATACATGATTAAGTATCCGAATGATGGTTTTACGGCCGAAAACGCATAAAATGGGGATAAAATGGGGGACTAAATGTCACACCCTGGCTTTGCGGAAGCGTGGTTAGTTTTGGTGTGACTTCTTAATACCATAGCTTAATCATAACAAGCTATATGAATTTAAAAACCATGCAAGTCATCATTAAGCTTAAAAATCAACATACAATACCATTGTTTTAAACATACGACCATAACCATGTTCAGTAAACATTACAACTTATAACAAACATAAACGAGGGTTAAGGATTGTGTCTTGTCCAGGTAAGAGAACACAACCCCTAATCCTTGATGACTTCATGAAGATTGCAGCGGAAAACGTTCATACCGTGCCAGAATCCGTTTAATTTCCTGAAATACATGTGAGTTGAAAAATCAACAATAATGTTGAGCGGGTTCATGTGCAAGTGAGTAAGTAAAACACTTGTAAGTATAAAAGTTTCCTGGTATGTAGCAGTGTAAGAGGACTTGTGATCACCAATGGTTTGCAAGGCCATTAGCATGTCGTGAAATGCAAGTAGGAAGACACAACCCTAGCTGATTTTTGCGTTGGGCAACCAAGTCACTCCAGGTCCGTTTTGGTTAGCCTCAGCGAGGTCCGTTTGGCCTAGAGCTGGGCTCGCTACACCCAGATAGATCTACCGCTCGAGTCCCTCGGTGTTCTAACTACCCATTCACATGATCTAAACCTCCTTACGTAAATCATACCGTGTATAATAGTACTTGTAAACAAAGTAACATGTATTTCACCCCCGCAGTTAAGTAAACTGAAAACAGTTAGAGAAAAGGGGGACATGAACTCACTGTGAGGCGTCTCTACCAAGTATCCCTGAATCAGAAAGCTGCGCGACGACCTACAAGTGCTAATATCTATTAGACGAACGGCCGTGCCTTAGCTTTAGAGTTTTAATGTTCTGGGGAAATAGTTAGACAACTATTTCGTGTTTATATTTCTTGGTTAACGTATAAGTAGATTCCTTCCCAAGGATGGGGTATTCGTACAAGTATTATGTATGTGGTGACTTAACGTATAAAAAAAAATACATTTACAAGTCTCCTATCCAGCACTTTAAAGTTTTATGTCAAAACTCAAGGCGAGGTTTAATTATGAGATATAAAGTTTCACATACACGATAGAAAAATAATTTTTCTAAGTCTAGGTATTTTTAGAAAAATTCGCCAGAACTTCCCCTAATAACGGGAGTATCCGTGCTAATACGCACATCATTTTCTTTTCGAAATCAAACCAAGATCATCAACAATCAACCCTTACGTTTTAACACGCAAAATACTACTCTTGTCGTTTCAGTTTCAATTTGTGAAAACTGGACTGTTTTCGGGCGTGTAAATAAATTACTTAACTTATTCCAAAAATTCCCAAATTTTTGTGGAACGTCATAACCGACCCACAAATTATTGTGTAAAAGTTTCGGGGTCCAAATCATTACCAAAAATTTATAGAAAATCGTTTACCGAACTGTGATCAGATTTGTTACATTCTGATCACAGTTTACAGAATAATTCGCCAAAAATTCCTCGTAAGTCCGTTTGTCGAAAATCCAGTTCGAGGGTCACAAATACATCTGTGTTCATCTTTGATAAAAGTTTCAGGGGCTGGTTCGGTTCAGGTTTTAAGTGGTGATCGAAAACACACAGCCCAATTTTCTGCAGTAACAAACAGCCCTAGCTGCAGTCACGTAAACAGATTTTTAAAATAGTAACCGACATCAGAAAAATACGATTCCAGCGCCATTTTCTTCGTTTTTCGAAATGACACGATTTAGGCTTTTGAAATTCCGTTTTTCGAGTTTTTAAGGTCCGTTTACAGCCTGTTAAAGGCGGCTGAAACAGTGACTCAGCATGCTGTTTTGTGATATAGATGTTATTAAATCGCGTTATAAGTGTCCGATTAGCGGGTTAAACAAGAAAACGACTTTTAAATATCAAGTATGTGTTATCCAACCCTTAAACCGACAAGATTCCACTTCATAAATCATACACAAGTAAACTTTTATGTAGATTTTATGTTCATAACTCATGTTTTCACATTTTTCTAATATTCTTGTAATCTAGCGATTTAAACAACAATACTACATGTTAAATGCCATAATTTTCGAACAAGATGAGATCAAGTATGAAGAAGCTTACTACTAGCCTCTAGCTAGGGAAGAAATCTTGTGTCAAAATGATGAGAAAAAGATGTAGAAACAAGCAAGAACAATGCTCCCTTGCAATCCCTTCAAGTTGCACCTTCCATGGATGGTTTCTAGGCTTTGAATGGACAATAAAATGAAGAAGATGATGTTGTTTAGGGTGGTGATGGTGTGCTTGGTTGTGGGCAGCCGATCAAGAGAGAGGAGAGAGTGAAAATGTGTTGCAAAATCTTGTGAAGTGATGTACATTTATAAGGAACATTACTTATATTTACTTTCTCATATTTTGTATAGATAAGCAAGCAAAACAATAAATACTAGATCATTGAATCCAAGCAAGAAGATTGGAAGTATGATGTTATGACATGTGGGGTCCCACTTGGGGAAATGAATTCGTTGGGGGGGGGGGGTATTATGTAAATATTGTGACTAGAATGTATAAGTGTAAGTAATGTAATATAGCTAGTTGATTTATTATAGGCGGGTGTTATGGCATACGGGGATCATGACTAGCCATAAATAATAAAATAAAGTATTTAACAAAAATTTAGTGCCCCGGGTAATGTCCGGTTATACGGTTAAGTACCGTTCCGTTAAAATGTTTAATTATACCGCAAAAGGCCCTTTATGTATATTTTTGTAACATAAATTATTCCTGGTACTTAGGAAAATATACGGGACCGTTATGCAATGTTTTTGCACTGTATTAGCAATTTAAAATGCTGAGTTCTATAATAAAGCGCAGAATTTTGTATTTAAAGTACGTTTTAGGCACCTCCAATCAGTGTATCTTATTCCTAGAGACGCGGTACCACAACCCTTATATCCCTACACTCACTACCAGTGTAGCAAAAATATATGAGGCTCTTAACAGGCCTTAGAGGCAGTGTCTGCCTGATGCTGGTTATTTCAGCATGTTCACTGTGTATCCGTTTAGTGCTACTGTGCTTTTTTTGTGCATCAAGTTTGCCACTAGGGTTCAGCATGTAAATAATGTAGTGACAGCAAATAAAGTATGATGCAAGTAAGTGCATGTATCAGTATGCAGGTAGCAGTTTATCAGCTAGTTTCAAGCAAGCACAGTAATTAAGCAGAAATTAATCATTAATTAAGTTGTACGGATACCTGGTTTAGTGCGGGTTGTCACATTCTCCCCCCGTTAAATAAATTTCGTCCCGAAATTTAAGTCCTGCTTGTAGATGCAGAGTTCTTAGGAAATAAGTGGGGGTATTTCTCTTTCATCCGGTCCTCACGTTCCCATGTGAATTCAGGACCATGTCTGGCATTCCAACGAACTTTGACGAGTTTGACACTGCTCCGGCGGGTCTTGTTAACTTTCCAATCCGTGACCTCAACAGGTTCTTCAACGAAGTGGAGCGTGTCGTCAATGTGAATCTCGTCGATAGGAATGGCAACGTCAACTTGAGTTGGACTTTTCTTTAGATTGGACACATGAAATGTATCGTGAACACCATTTAGTTCAGCAGGTAGGTCCAACTTGTATGCTACTGTCCCAATTCTTTCCAGAATTCTGAAAGGACCAATGTAGCGCGGATTTAACTTCCCACGCTTTCCAAAGCGTGCCACCCCCTTCCAGGGTGAAACTTTCAATAACACCATCTCTCCGACTTGGAAGTCCACGTGCTTCCGGTTTGGATCCGCGTAGGCCTTTTGTCTGTGGCGAGCGGCTTCGATGCGTTTAAGAATTTGCGCGATCTTATCTGTCGTTTCTTGGACGATCTCGGGACCAGCAAGCTGCCTATCACCTGCGTCAGACCAACATAGTGGTGTTCGGCACTTGCGTCCGTATAGGGCTTCAAATGGCGCGACACCAATGTTGGTGTGGTAGCTGTTGTTGTATGAAAATTCGACTAAAGGTAAGTGTTTATCCCAGCTACCTCCCAAATCCATAACACATGCCCTCAGCATGTCTTCCAACGTTTGTATTGTTCGCTCGCTCTGGCCATCAGTTTGCGGATGGAATGCGGTGCTCAGATTCAATTGTGAGCCAAAAGATTCTTGGAAGGATTGCCATATTCTTGACACAAACCTTCCGTCTCTATCAGAGATGATTGAGAGAGGCACTCCATGGCGTGCTACGATCTCTCTCAAGTAAATTTCCGCAAGTTTACTAGTACTGTCTTTCTCCTTAATTGGCAGAAAGTGTGCGGATTTTGTTAGGCGGTCAACAATCACCCAAATCATATCATGGCCTCTTGGCGTTCTTGGCAGTTTCGTAACAAAATCCATGGAGATTTGTTCCCACTTCCACTTGGGAATCTCAGGTTGTTGCAGAAGTCCCGAAGGCTTCTGGTATTCTGCCTTGACCTTAGCGCACGTTAAACATTTGTTCACGTAAACAGCAACGTCGCCTTTCATTCTAGGCCACCAATAGTAATCTTTGAGATCTTGGTACATCTTATCCGCCCCCGGATGGATAGAGTACCGTGACTTGTGCGCTTCGTCGAAATTAACTTTCCTTAGATCTCCAAACAGAGGAATCCAAATCCTTTTCTCGAGACATAACGTGCCTTCTTTGTTTGGTGCCAGTAACTTCTCCATCCCACGGAGATATTCATCCTCACGGTTTTCTTCCCTAAGGGCTTCTTTTTGTGCAGCACGAATGCGCAAGGAAAGATCGGTTCGTATAATCATTTCCAGAGCCCTAACCCTTATGGGCTTGATTCTTTCCTTTCGACTTAGGGCATCGGCGACCACATTCGCCTTCCCTGGATGATACTTGATCTCGCAGTCGTAATCGTTCAGTAATTCAACCCATCGTCTCTGCCTCATATTCAACTCCTTCTGGTTGAATATATGCTGTAAGCTTTTGTGATCTGTGAAGATTGTGCATTTCGTACCATATAGGTAGTGTCTCCAGATCTTTAGTGCAAAAACCACTGCGCCAAGCTCTAAATCGTGTGTGGTATAGTTCTTTTCATGCACCTTCAGTTGGCGTGATGCGTAAGCAATGACCTTCTGGCGTTGCATCAACACACAACCCAATCCCTGACGCGATGCGTCGCAGTATACCACAAAACCGTCGGTACCTTCCGGTAGAGCTAAGATTGGCGCGTTGCAGAGCTTATCTTTCAATATCTGAAACGCTTCGTCCTGTTTGATTCCCCAATCAAACGTCTTATCCTTCTGGGTCAGGAGCGTCAACGGTTGAGCGATTTTCGAAAAATCCTCGATGAACCTTCTATAGTAGCCAGCCAAACCCAAGAATTGTCGAATCTCAGTTGGCGTTGTAGGCGTTTCCCAATTCTTGATTGCCTCGATCTTTGTGGGATCAACATGAATTCCATCCCCATTAACCACATGTCCGAGAAACTGGACTTCGCGTAGCCAAAACTCGCACTTAGAGAACTTGGCGTACAGTTGTTCTTTCTTTAGCAGCTCCAATATGGTTCTAAGATGTTGTTCGTGTTCAGCCTTCGTCTTTGAGTAAATCAGGATGTCGTCGATGAATACAATCACGAACTTGTCTAAGTATGGCTTGCAAACTCTATTCATTAGATCCATGAAGACTGCAGGTGCGTTCGTCAAACCAAATGGGATAACGAGGAACTCGTAGTGTCCATAACGAGTTCGGAAGGCTGTTTTCGGGATACTTTCCTCCTGTATCCTTAGTTGATGGTATCCAGATCGAAGATCGATCTTAGAGTAACAGCTTGAACCTTGAAGTTGGTCAAACAGATCATCAATTCTTGGCAGAGGATACCTGTTCTTGATCGTCAGCTTGTTCAATTCTCTGTAGTCAATACACATGCGGAAACTTCCGTCCTTCTTCTTGACAAACAGGACCGGAGCTCCCCAAGGCGAGAAGCTTGGTCGGATAAAACCCTTGTCTAACAGCTCCTGAAGCTGTGTTGACAATTCCTGCATCTCAGACGGAGCAAGTCTGTATGGTGCCTTAGCCACAGGCGCTGCGCCTGGAACTAAGTCGATGTGAAACTCCACTTGCCTCTGAGGTGGCAGTCCGGGTAAGTCTTCCGGGAAGACTTCTGGATATTCCCTTACGACAGGGATGTCTTCGATTCTTGGTTCGGCAGCCTTCTTATCCACGATGTGTGCCAGGAAAGCAACACATCCATTCTGTAAACACTTCCTTGCTTTCAAGCAGCTGATAAATCTTAGCGGCGTGTCACGCTTCTCTCCGTGAACCACAATTGTCTCACCATCATCAGTTGGGATACGAACAACTTTCTCGTGACATACTATTTCAGCCTTGTTTCCGGATAACCAATCCATTCCTACCACCACGTCGAAACTTCCTAATTCGACTGGTAGTAGATCCAAAGTAAACTCGCGTTCTCCCAGTTCTATCGCACAGCCTCTGATTACTTCGTCGGCTTCAACTAACTTTCCATTAGCTAATTCGATCGAGTAGGGAATGTCTAACTTATTAGCAGCTAACCCAAGCATATTCTTAAATTCTAACGATACGAAGCTATAGTCGGCACCAGTATCAAATAAAACAGATGCATAGCGCTGATTGATAGGGAACGTACCCGTAACAACATTTGGATCCTGGCGTGCATCCCTAGCTTCGAGTTGGAACACTCTACCACGGGCCTGATTCAACGTTGGGCAATTCTTCTTAAAATGCCCGATTTCCCCGCAGTTATAGCATCCCAGTCTCTGCCCATTACCACCAGCTTGATCATTTCCCGGATTACGATTTACTGCGCCCGCTTGGTTAGCATTGTTGCCTTGATTTCTGTTATCTCCAAAATTTCCTTGTGGGCGGTTTCCGTTTCCACCACGGTTATCATTCCTATTTCCATATCCTCCCTGGCCTCCCCGGCCAGTACCAACCCAACAGGTGTCCTTCAAATGACCACGTTTCCCACATACTTCGCATACTTTTAGCCTACATTGACCCGAATGGTGACGCTGGCAGGCACTACACTTAGGCAGAGTGCCCATATATCCTCTTCCTCTCCTTCCCCTGCCAGCTGCTCCCTGAGCTGGCGTGCTTGGTGCTCCTCTCTTACCATCACCACTAACACTTTGTTTGAAGTTCGAAAACTTTCTTTTGTTACTTCCAGACGGCTCAACATGAGTCTCTTTCTCCTTTGCCTTAACATCACCAAACTTGTTCAGACGAATGGCCTCTTCGGTGAGAGCCACGCTCAAATCGATGGCTTCGGTGATAGTTGCTGGTTTGGAGGAGGTTACCATGCTTATTATTTGGGGAGCCAAACCCCAAATGAAGCGCTCGATTCGCTTGTATTCAGGCGTAACCATGTAAGGAACCACTTGAGATAAGTCGTGAAACCTCTGGACGTATTCCGCAATCTTTGGTCCATCCATCTTTAAGTGCCAAAATTCAGTCTCCAACCTTTGAATTTCTGCGCGTGAACAGTACTTTTTGCGCATCAGTTCTTTCAATTCGGCCCAAGTCAGGGCGTAGGCGGGAGCTTCGCCTAGAGTTTGTACTTGTAGGTTCCACCAGGATAGGGCTCCATCTAGAAACAGCCCTGAAATGTATGTGACTTGCTGATCCTCTGCACACTTGCTCATGCGTAGGACAGAATCGGTTTTCTCAGCCCAGCGGGTAAAGGCAACTGCACCTCCTGTGCCATTGAAGTTAACTGGTTTGCAGTCTAAGAACTGCTTGTAGGTGCATCCTGCACGTATGTTAAAACATGTGTTTGGCATTAGCATCATTGCTAAAATCTCCAATTAGTTCATGGTAGGTTCGAATGGCGTGGTATTACCGTGAGGTGGATTGTTATTGCCTTGGTTAACACTTCCGCTCCCTCCTGGCTGAGATGCTGCGTACTGTGCTATGGCAGCTGCAATGACTTGCTGTAGCTCTGCCTCGTTAGTAGGCATTGGCATGGGCGTAGGGCGTTTTGGCGGCATCTTCTAAAAGATGGTTTAAGTTGGTCAGGCCATAGTAAAATTCTCATGTTATAATACGTAAATCAGTTCGTAGTATAGCGTACGTATATAACGGTAGTAATAGTATAATCACACAACATCTCATGTTATCACACATCACAAATATCAATCACACAACACCCATGTCATAAAATATAAACAAGTAGTCAAGTGAATCAAAATATGGTGAGAACACTGCGATTGCCATATAAATGAGACCACATCGTAAGTGTATACATACAATCATCAATCACTAGGGGCTACATCACCCCTGTCAAAAGCTACATCAGTATCAATACAACATCAAGTACATAACAAAAGTCAAGTCATAACGTAGTCTCCCCAAAATGCTGTGCAGACAAAAAGCAATCGCCGCCTTCTCACCTCGCCTACCCTAGTGGCACCGATGAGCTCTAAGCCGATGGTGGTGGAGGAGGAAAATGGGTATAAAACAAACGGCGCAACTGTAACCAGTCCGCCTCCATCGCCTGCTGTGTACGAATAATGGAAGCAATCTGCTGCTCCAAAGTAGTAAGACGAGCAGCATAGTCAAGGGGTAATGGTCGTGATGGCTGTAACGGAGTGGGTACCCGGCCATGGCACTGACATGGCTGCAGATGGGCTCTCTCCAACTCCTGTAGTCGCTGCTCATGCGACTCATGCTGGTATACAAATGACATCAATACATCCTCAATGGTATGTCCCACGTGGAACCTGTGGTATGGATCAGTGGGTGGCATAGGGGAAAACGGTGCCCACAGCAGTGGCTCACGTGTGGGGTCAAAGGGTGCCACACGAAAAGGAGCAGTAGTAGGTGGAACAAACGGCATCTGAGGCATGAAAGGCATGGGCATCGGTACATGCCCTGATGGGTGGGCTGAAGAGCCCTCTCCAGGCCCTGCTGGAGGTATAAACATAGGAACCTGAAACGAAAAATCAGTATGTGGTGCAACAGGAATCTGTGGAGGGAATGGGGGAACGTCCTCGTCTGCCGGTATCCAGCCATGCTGGGCAGACTCGTCCGGTGGATCCATATGAGCCGCGAACGGTGCATGTCCGGGCTCTATGGGAACGGGATCAAATATGGGAGCAACAACAGGGTGAACGGGTGCCAAGTGCTCGAAAGGGGGGTCAACTGGTACAGCAACAATGGGTAAAGGACCAATGGGATCAACAGGAACATCTATGTGGTGATCATCAGCAATGGGCTCAAAAGGTACATCAGCATGCGCAGGGTCATGCTCTGGTAAAGGGTCAAGGGCGGCAGCCTGCTCCGGAGCAATGGCAGGCTCAAAGTCATCAAACGCCATGTCAAAATCAAAATCAGGATCAATCGGATCAAAAGGGTCAACAGGATCTGCTGGATCCTCCATCAACTCGTCCATCGGGACATACTCTAAATCACGGTCAGGATCAAATCCTGGTGGGAACATAGGATCTGAATCCTCCTCGACGTCATGGTCAAAAACAAGTCCAGGTATGGAAGCAACAGAAAAAGCCTGGTCAGAATCGGACCCATGGGAGAAGTGCTGCGCACTATGAGCATGTGTGGGTACAGAAGCCACAGACTCAAAGGAGTCCGCGACTGGAGAATGAGCAGGTGACTCCGCAGCCGGAGCATCTGCGATCAGTAAGGGAGCAACAGCAGGTAGGGCCTCACCCTGAGCATCCTCCAAAGGCTCCTCCTCAAACATATCGACGTCGTCCTCCTCGTCGTCGATGGGTAAAACATAAGCTGGGTATGCAGCCAGCGGTATGGGAGCAGGGATCAGTGCCAAGGGTAGATCCCCTGCTGGAAGATCAACTGGGAGCTCATCTACGCCGTCGGGTAAGGCGAATGGCTGAAAGTCGTCATCATCCGTGCTGGTGAAGTCTGACGTATAAACCTCGTGCTCCGATGACTCAATGTCGTCTGAAACGATAGGCCTCGGGCCAGTGGTGCCTGAACCACCAGTGTCTGCAGAATCCATGTGTCTGTAACATATACACAAACATGCACAAGTAGTCAATCATAAATCAAGTAATCACATAAGTCACCAAGTAAGGTATCACATAATTCTCCTAGTCTTACTAGTCAATTTCATCCAGTCTTCCAGACTGCTCTATCCTTCACTTAAACCAAACCTCGATCCTCCAGATCGATCCTCAGCCCTCCAAGCCGAGCCTTTTCTTCCTAGCCTTGCTAGCCCACTATCTTGGTCACCTAGACCAAGCCTCGATCCTCCAGATCGATCCTATAACAAACCAACGTGCTCAACTACCTTGACCATCTCGATCCTCCAGATCGATCCTCAGCCCTCCAAGCTGAACTTATAATTAATAAAATGTGCTCAACATTTGTTTGTAAAAAGTGTGGATCTGGACTTAAGTGGTATGCAGAAAAATGTTTTCGTGAGAGCCCTAGTGATCATAGTCTAGACTCGAGACAGAATCCTAGTTCGCTATGATCAGAGCTCTGATACCAAGCTGTCACACCCTGGCTTTGCGGAAGCGTGGTTAGTTTTGGTGTGACTTCTTAATACCATAGCTTAATCATAACAAGCTATATGAATTTAAAAACCATGCAAGTCATCATTAAGCTTAAAAATCAACATACAATACCATTGTTTTAAACATACGACCATAACCATGTTCAGTAAACATTACAACTTATAACAAACATAAACGAGGGTTAAGGATTGTGTCTTGTCCAGGTAAGAGAACACAACCCCTAATCCTTGATGACTTCATGAAGATTGCAGCGGAAAACGTTCATACCGTGCCAGAATCCGTTTAATTTCCTGAAATACATGTGAGTTGAAAAATCAACAATAATGTTGAGCGGGTTCATGTGCAAGTGAGTAAGTAAAACACTTGTAAGTATAAAAGTTTCCTGGTATGTAGCAGTGTAAGAGGACTTGTGATCACCAATGGTTTGCAAGGCCATTAGCATGTCGTGAAATGCAAGTAGGAAGACACAACCCTAGCTGATTTTTGCGTTGGGCAACCAAGTCACTCCAGGTCCGTTTTGGTTAGCCTCAGCGAGGTCCGTTTGGCCTAGAGCTGGGCTCGCTACACCCAGATAGATCTACCGCTCGAGTCCCTCGGTGTTCTAACTACCCATTCACATGATCTAAACCTCCTTACGTAAATCATACCGTGTATAATAGTACTTGTAAACAAAGTAACATGTATTTCACCCCCGCAGTTAAGTAAACTGAAAACAGTTAGAGAAAAGGGGGACATGAACTCACTGTGAGGCGTCTCTACCAAGTATCCCTGAATCAGAAAGCTGCGCGACGACCTACAAGTGCTAATATCTATTAGACGAACGGCCGTGCCTTAGCTTTAGAGTTTTAATGTTCTGGGGAAATAGTTAGACAACTATTTCGTGTTTATATTTCTTGGTTAACGTATAAGTAGATTCCTTCCCAAGGATGGGGTATTCGTACAAGTATTATGTATGTGGTGACTTAACGTATAAAAAAAAATACATTTACAAGTCTCCTATCCAGCACTTTAAAGTTTTATGTCAAAACTCAAGGCGAGGTTTAATTATGAGATATAAAGTTTCACATACACGATAGAAAAATAATTTTTCTAAGTCTAGGTATTTTTAGAAAAATTCGCCAGAACTTCCCCTAATAACGGGAGTATCCGTGCTAATACGCACATCATTTTCTTTTCGAAATCAAACCAAGATCATCAACAATCAACCCTTACGTTTTAACACGCAAAATACTACTCTTGTCGTTTCAGTTTCAATTTGTGAAAACTGGACTGTTTTCGGGCGTGTAAATAAATTACTTAACTTATTCCAAAAATTCCCAAATTTTTGTGGAACGTCATAACCGACCCACAAATTATTGTGTAAAAGTTTCGGGGTCCAAATCATTACCAAAAATTTATAGAAAATCGTTTACCGAACTGTGATCAGATTTGTTACATTCTGATCACAGTTTACAGAATAATTCGCCAAAAATTCCTCGTAAGTCCGTTTGTCGAAAATCCAGTTCGAGGGTCACAAATACATCTGTGTTCATCTTTGATAAAAGTTTCAGGGGCTGGTTCGGTTCAGGTTTTAAGTGGTGATCGAAAACACACAGCCCAATTTTCTGCAGTAACAAACAGCCCTAGCTGCAGTCACGTAAACAGATTTTTAAAATAGTAACCGACATCAGAAAAATACGATTCCAGCGCCATTTTCTTCGTTTTTCGAAATGACACGATTTAGGCTTTTGAAATTCCGTTTTTCGAGTTTTTAAGGTCCGTTTACAGCCTGTTAAAGGCGGCTGAAACAGTGACTCAGCATGCTGTTTTGTGATATAGATGTTATTAAATCGCGTTATAAGTGTCCGATTAGCGGGTTAAACAAGAAAACGACTTTTAAATATCAAGTATGTGTTATCCAACCCTTAAACCGACAAGATTCCACTTCATAAATCATACACAAGTAAACTTTTATGTAGATTTTATGTTCATAACTCATGTTTTCACATTTTTCTAATATTCTTGTAATCTAGCGATTTAAACAACAATACTACATGTTAAATGCCATAATTTTCGAACAAGATGAGATCAAGTATGAAGAAGCTTACTACTAGCCTCTAGCTAGGGAAGAAATCTTGTGTCAAAATGATGAGAAAAAGATGTAGAAACAAGCAAGAACAATGCTCCCTTGCAATCCCTTCAAGTTGCACCTTCCATGGATGGTTTCTAGGCTTTGAATGGACAATAAAATGAAGAAGATGATGTTGTTTAGGGTGGTGATGGTGTGCTTGGTTGTGGGCAGCCGATCAAGAGAGAGGAGAGAGTGAAAATGTGTTGCAAAATCTTGTGAAGTGATGTACATTTATAAGGAACATTACTTATATTTACTTTCTCATATTTTGTATAGATAAGCAAGCAAAACAATAAATACTAGATCATTGAATCCAAGCAAGAAGATTGGAAGTATGATGTTATGACATGTGGGGTCCCACTTGGGGAAATGAATTCGTTGGGGGGGGGGGTATTATGTAAATATTGTGACTAGAATGTATAAGTGTAAGTAATGTAATATAGCTAGTTGATTTATTATAGGCGGGTGTTATGGCATACGGGGATTATGACTAGCCATAAATAATAAAATAAAGTATTTAACAAAAATTTAGTGCCCCGGGTAATGTCCGGTTATACGGTTAAGTACCGTTCCGTTAAAATGTTTAATTATACCGCAAAAGGCCCTTTATGTATATTTTTGTAACATAAATTATTCCTGGTACTTAGGAAAATATACGGGACCGTTATGCAATGTTTTTGCACTGTATTAGCAATTTAAAATGCTGAGTTCTATAATAAAGCGCAGAATTTTGTATTTAAAGTACGTTTTAGGCACCTCCAATCAGTGTATCTTATTCCTAGAGACGCGGTACCACAACCCTTATATCCCTACACTCACTACCAGTGTAGCAAAAATATATGAGGCTCTTAACAGGCCTTAGAGGCAGTGTCTGCCTGATGCTGGTTATTTCAGCATGTTCACTGTGTATCCGTTTAGTGCTACTGTGCTTTTTTTGTGCATCAAGTTTGCCACTAGGGTTCAGCATGTAAATAATGTAGTGACAGCAAATAAAGTATGATGCAAGTAAGTGCATGTATCAGTATGCAGGTAGCAGTTTATCAGCTAGTTTCAAGCAAGCACAGTAATTAAGCAGAAATTAATCATTAATTAAGTTGTACGGATACCTGGTTTAGTGCGGGTTGTCACAGTTTTTATGTTGGTGATTCCCTTGAACATTGAAACTTGTATGATCATGTTGATTCAAGCCATGAGTGGCTAAGTATTTTGTGACTATCTTTGGTGGAAGGTTTGCAAGACATTTATGTTTATTTCCGTATTTCTAGAATAACAATCTTCTCTTTATTGAATTGCTTGTTATGGTATGTGATTATTTGTTAGTAAATTGTTAATCCTTGTGCTGAACTAATTAGAAACCATACGTTCTTGGTGCCGTTGGCAATCGAGATATCATGGGTATAGTTAGGCTTGGGTAAGGGTTGATTGATCATCGGGTAACAACCTCACGTTCTAGGAATCTGAGTACTTAGTTCCCTTTCATCACTGCAATTGATCACATATGAACTATGTCTATGTAGTTCTTTCTAGTGGAATGTTAGCATAAGTGTCATAGCAAACCGAAAACTAAAGATGGTTACTTGTTTCTAAATTGTTTACAACCAAAACTTTTCTCTTGCAATTTAATTAGTTAAATTTAGTTCTAAAACCAATTCACTTAAATCAACTCTTGAATTCTACTTTATTTGCAATTAGTTTAATTTTAGTCAAGTTAGATACACTTTCAAATAACACATTTTCCACACACTCCCTGTGTTCGATACCCACTTACCGCTAGCTAATTAGTTGTATTTGGATTAAATTTGATTGTGACCACGACATCACGTCAAATTTTGGCGCCGTTGCCGGGGAGTAGTGCGCAACGTGTGTTATTTTTGTTCTTTTTAAGTTTGTAATTTTTCTGGTTTACGCTGGGTGTGTTAGTGTGCAGGTATTTACAGGTGCATGCGTACTAGAAGCACTCACAAGCTATCACCATTGGCATTTGATTGGGAAATTGAGCGAACATTAAGAGGAAGCATAATTTTGCTAAGAGAAAACAGAATCAGCGGTTCACCAACAACACCAACTACACCAATCACACCACTTCAATATGAATTCTAACACTTACCACCCCGGGTTGAGAAACCACCCAAATTTTCGGTTTGGGAACCCTTCAAATCAAGCAAACCCGAATTTTCAAGGAAGTCAAGGTAACTTTAGTTCACGCCAACCTTACAACAATCAAAGTGGATATAGAGGTGGGAACAATCAAGGGTATCAAAGGCAATATCAAACGGGTCAAGAGCAAGGGGGTCTTCGGGTGGAAACGAGATGATGGAAATGTTAAAAAGCATGCAAGCGGAGATGCAAAAAAGAAACCAAATGGATGATGCTCGCATACAAAAGGATGAGGCCCAGGACAAAGCAATTCAAACTTTGACCACCCAAATGGGTCAACTCGCAACCGAGGTGTCGGACTTGAAGAAAAGCAAAGGTCAATTACCAAGCGATACTAAGGTAAATCCGTCTCATAATACTTCTAGAGGTAATAATGTTAATATTCATCATGTAAGTGTTTTGAGAAGTGGGAAAGAGTACAAAACCAATCCTTCACTGGATTTGGTTGAGGGGGTGGTTGAAGACATAACGGGTCAAGATAGTGAGGAAGAAATTGAACCAACTGTTATTTCTTCTAAAAAAAACCAACTTTGAAAAACCCGAAATTAATAAAGAAAACGAAAAGAAAAATGAGGATGAGGGATCTAGTAAAGTACCATTTCCCTCAGCTTTATTAGATCCGGGTAAGAAAAATTTTATTTCAAAACGGGGCCCTCAAAAAGAAGAAATGTGGGAGGTTTTTAAACAGGTTAAAATCAATCTTCCTTTACTTGAAGCAATCAAACAGGTACCCGCTTACGCCAAGTTTTTAAAAGAATTGTGTACCCAAAATAGGCAACAAAAGGTGCCTAAATTGGTTGACTTGACGGAGCAGGTAAGCGCGGTCTTGAAAGGAGATCTTCCTCCTAAGCTACAAGATCCGGGAACGCCTCTTATAAATATTCAAGTAGGAAATTTTCAAACTGCAAGGGCGTTACTAGATCTTGGAGCCGGAGTAAGTATCCTACCGGGGGGGGGGGGTATATGACCAATATGACTTTGGTCCATTGAAACGGGTTGAGACAACGGTGGTATTAGCTGATTTGTCTCATAAACTCCCTCGGGGTATTGTACGGGATGTGATAGTTAAAGTTGAAGAGTTTTATTATCCCGTGGATTTTCTTGTGTTAGATTACTCATCCGCGGACCCAATTCAACAACAAAATGTTATTTTGGGTCGGCCATTTTTGAACACTGCACATGCCGTTATTGATTGTCGATATGGTACGGTCAACATGACATTCGGTAATAGAAAGATGAGATTAAATGTTTTTGCTAACGGTACTAACGTTTATGGTGATGAGTGTTTTCTAGCAGATTTCATAGATGGATATGACCCAAAGGAGTTCGAGGAAGAGATTTTGGGTTCTTGTGTTTGTGATGTGTCTTTGCAGGTGCATGCATGTGAGTTGGAAAAGGAAGAGAAGGAGCAAGAGGCTCTTGCGGTGAAAGAAGGAAGACCGCCATGGACCCACCAAACGGATACTTTACCGGTGGGAATTGATTCGGGTACAAAGCCTTCCTTGGAATGTCCACCAAGTGTGGAATTGAAAGAACTACCGAGACATTAAAAGTATGCATTTTTGGGAGAGAATGACACCTTACCAGTGATCATTGCTTCTAATTTGGTGGTAGCTCAAGAAGAGGAGTTGATACGGGTGTTGATGGCTCACAAGGCGGCAATTGGGTGGACGATAGCCGACTTAAAGGGTATTAGTCCTTCCATTGTAATGCATAAAATCATTACAAGTGAAGATGCAAAGCCAACCCGTGAAACGCAAAGAAGGTTGAACCCGAACTTGAGAGAAGTGGTTAAGAAGGAAGTTATCAAATGGTTGGATGCGGGGATCATATACCCCATTTCGGACAGTGCGTGGGTAAGTCCGACTCAGATAGTACCTAAAAAATCCGGCATCCAGGTAATAAAAGATGAACAAGGTGAACAAATCGCCACCCGCCGGGTCACCGGGTGGCGAGTTTGCATTGATTATAGGAAATTAAACGCCGCTACCTCCAAAGACCATTTCCCGTTACCCTTCATTGACCAAATAATTGAAAAACTTTGGGTCAAAAATACTATTGTTTTTTGGATGGGTACTCGGGATATAACCAAATTGCTATTCACCCGGACGACCAACACAAAACCACGTTTACATGTCCATATGGTACATTTGCTTTTCGGCGAATGCCATTTGGACTATGTAACGCCCCGGCCACATTTCAAAGATGTATGATGAGTATATTTTCAGACATGGTTGGGGAATCTCTTGAAGGTTTATGGATGATTTTTCCATTTTTGGCCCAAGTTTCGATTCTTGTCTTGACGAACTAGAAAAAGTTTTAAAAAGGTGTTGAGACAAACTTGGTGCTTAGTTGGGAAAAGAGCCATTTTATGGTTCAAGAGGGTATTGTGTTGGGGCATGTGATATCGGACCGGGGAATGGAGGTAGACAAAGAAAAAATTCGGGTAATTTCATCTCTACCCCCACCAAAGAATGTTAAGGGGGTGAGATCATTTTTGAGACATGCAGGGTTTTATAGAAGATTCATCAAGGGTTTTAGTGTAATAACAAAACCTTTATGTAACTTATTATTGAAAGATGTTCCATTTGATTTTACTGGCGAATGTTTGCAAGCGTTTCGTGTGTTGAAGGAACAGTTGGTGAAGGCTCCTATCTTACAACCACCGGATTGGTCGAAGCCGTTTGAGGTTATGTGTGACGCTAGCGACACAACCATTGGAGCGGTTTTGGGTCAAAGGGTTGATAAAAAGCCGGTGGTAATTTACTATGCAAGTAAAACTTTGTCCGAGGCGCAACTGAATTACACCACAACCGAGAAAGAATTATTAG